>OZ035853.1:13526086-13738586 GCA_964034905.1 Itoplectis maculator | reverse complement strand
TGGTCTTCTCCTATCAAGGCGTCCTTTGAGAAGGATCATTTCGCTCTTTGTTTCTGACAATTTTAGTTTGTGCTCTGTACACCATCTGTATACTTGATCGACAAACGCCTGGCCGACCCTCTCTAGCTCGGCGCGGCTGTTGCCATGAAAAAGTATTATGAGGTCATCTGCATATGCGATATGCTCCGCATTTTGATTTTCTAATGTCGTGAGGAGCCCATCGAAGATTAGGTTCCAACACGAGGGTCCAAGAATTGATCCTTGTGGACAACCTTTTGTTACAGCCTTTGCAACCCAATTACATTCAGCTACGATTTTTACTTCTCGCTCATGGAAATAATTTTCCAGCAATTTGTATATATTCTTAGGACAATTGCGGTTCTGAAGTTCAACAAGAATGTTTGGCCACCAAACATTGTCGAAGGCGCCAGATATGTCAAATAGTATTCCCAATGTGTATTTTTCTCGTCCTCGAGCTATGCACTCTCTTAGCTTGTGCAATGCATCCTCTGTAGAGAGGTTTGGTTTAAATCCAAATTGCGTTTTGGGGCAAAACTCTTCCCCGTGAAAGACTGCTTGGAGTCGCCGATTAATCAGTTTCTCCAAGGCCTTTCCGGGTACCGGTAATAGGCAGATTGGCCTGAAAGACTTTGGGTCTGTTTCGTCTTTCTCTGGTCCTTTCTAGAGTACACATATTGACCCTATTTTCCAGTCCTTAGGGAATACTCCCCATTTTAAACAGTCATTGTATAGAGTGGTGAGCTCGTCAAGGATGCTAAGGGCAGCCCTTTTGAACACCTCCACTTCTATTTCATCCAGGCCTGGTGCCTTTCCGTTATTCAACGACATTATTGCCCATCGAACGTCCTGTCTTGTAAAGACATTGGCGTCCGGGCTGTCTGGTACCTCTCTTGCCTTTTGGCGGGTTTGCGCCTGATCTAGACTGTCCTCGGCCTCGTGGTCATCTGGGACCAGTAAGTCGAGGAGCAGTATCGCAGTTTCATTCCATGTGGTAGTTGGGTTTCTACCAGCAAGTTTGATTGTACTCTTTGCTTTGCTTGGCGAGTACTTCTTTGTTGCGAGTTTATACGTTATACCCCATGGGTTCATATTTCCTTCTTGCGTTACAAAACGTTCCCAGCTGGTTCTTTTGGCTTTCATGACCATGCCGTTATATTCTCGAAGCTTCGTACGATATTGCATCTTGCGTCCAATCGGGTTTGTGTCCAATCGGGCATGTGTCCAATCGGGCATGAGTCCAATCGGGTTTGTTTCCAATCGGGCTTGTGTCCAATCGGGCATGTGTCCAATCGGGCATGTGTCCAATCGGTTATGTGTCCAATCGGGCATGTGTCCAATCGGGCATGTGTCCAATTGGGTTTGTGTCCAATCGGGCATGTGTCCAATCGGGCATGTGTCCAATGTTGATGTGTCCAATCGGGCTTGTGTCCAATCTTCATGTGTCCAATATTGTGTGTCCAATCGGGCTGTGTCCAATCGGAATGTGTGCAAGTGGGCATCACTCGGGCTGTCCACGCAGCGAACGTGGCGGCGGGCACAACACTTAAAATAATTTACGCCTCGAAGGCGGACGCATGGTCCACAGTCTCGAAGCTATCTGATAGCCTGGTTGTAAGCACCATCATGTACGGGGTGCAAGTATGGGGTCTGCGTTACCTGTCGCAAATAGAAAAGGTCCAACTTTTCTTCTTCAAGAAGCTACTGCAACTACCTACCTGTACACCAAATTACGCGTTGCGCCTGGAATGTGGCAGAAATCGTCTCGCTAGCTCGATACTCAAGCAATCGCTCAACTGGGTAAAAACTATAAAAGAAATGAGCAGCGAGAGATACCCCAAGCAGTGTCTTGCCAAGCTCACAGCGCTCGCAAACAGAAGAAACTGCAGCGAAAAGTATAACTGGTGGGCTCAATTCCAAAGCATTCTGGGCAGCAATAACTTGGTATTGACATACGAGAGTAGGAACCACAACGAATTTAGGGCAGCAATCCCAAAATTGATAAGCGACTACGTCGAAATACAGATGCGAGAAGACCGCGAGCGCCTCGCTAAGTCGCAGACGTTACAACTCCTGCCGCACTTGAACCTGCAGGCGGGACCGCAGCCCTACCTGCTGATAAGAGGCCCACAGAAAATGAAACGCCTTATAGCCCAGGTTCGACTGTCTGGTGCATTTAATTGTAGATTAATAGTTGAAGGAGCGATACACGTTCTGGAACCGATGTCGACTTGTAAAGCTTGCGGCTCCACCGACCCAAACGATATCTATCACTTTTTTATTACGTGCCCAAGGCTCAACTCCGTAAGGGAATCGGTACTAACAATAGATAACCCGACAGCAGCCCCGAGAGACGAATGGCTCAGACTATTAACATCGCCGGACATCTCCGACATGAGGAAGATATACAGCTTTGTCAATCGCGCAGTAGAGTCGCTCACAACGTGTAAATAAAAGGAAAATAAATAACATAAACAAATCTAGCTCAAAATAGGTAAGAGTTTAAGATGATATACGAGGCGTTTATTTCTAAGTTAAATACTAAGTGGATTTATAATTTAAAATAAAAATAAAAAAAAGGGTATGCTACGGTCTCGGCCATATAATAAAAACAAATGAAATGTAAGGAACCTCTTTGTACGAAATCAGATGATGTCACGACAAATAAACATTCTATTCTATATTTCATGAATTAATAGAGCTTCACAACTCTGCTACTCAGCATATGAAATACAGCAAATTTAACAACAGTCGATAACAGTTACCGACCGTAAGTTACCGACCGCGAGTTACCATACAAAATGTACAACGGTCGGTAACTGTTACCGACTGTGAATACTTACCATACCGAATCACGCAAAAATACTTACCATACCTCATCATTTACCGACGGAGAGTCAACATACACCTAATATAATTACCAATTACCATATTTTAATAGTAGTAGTAGTAATGTTTTTATTGCTTCACGCTTTACATTTGTTTATTTGTGTATGTGTGTGGGTGTGTACGTCTGTGATTCTTGTATACGTATTGTAACGTGGTTACAATACGTACCACTTACCATATCACACTACTTATCGACCGCGAATCAGAATGAAGGCAATTTAATGATATGTTACCGACCGCTAATCAACAAAATACTTACCACTTACCGTAACCCACTACTTATCGACCGCGAATTAGCACGAACGAAAATCAACAATCGATAAAAAAGGTTTCCGAATATTGAATTGGCGTATCACTATAGCATAAATTAATAAATTAACCCAAACTTCGCAAATTAGACAACAAGATGAATCGCATTGTATATAAAATTAATCTTTATTGAAATGTACACAACATTTCAATAAATTGTAATATATTGTGCATGATACTCGCAACATATTTTGTGTACCAACCCTCTAACTACCCGTCCGAACCTCGGTCGTATTCACCGTAGGCCCCTGTGCGACAAATAATTTTTTTTTCCGGTATAGGCCACCAAGCCAGCCGTTAATTTGTTGTCATAGGCCCGAAGGTAATTCGAACCCTGATGAAATTCGGGGATTTTGGCAGGCTAGTTGCTGGCACCAACAGTCGACCAAATTCTCACTGAATTTCGGACCGGTGTCACCCAAAAGAAAAAAAAATATCATACCAAACAACCAAGACCAAACCAAATTAAAATTACGTAAATACGTGGGACTGGGACCGCGAGCCTTGATTTCTCGTCAACAAAAATCGAAACTTACTTTGTAGATCGAAACAAGTTTGTAGCAACTTGCGCCGATTGCATCGTTTAAAAAATAAACGGCAGGAGGCAAGGCTATCTCCAACCACTGTCCACCGCAACTAAATCAATCCGTTTGCTCTTAAACTCACACAAATTACGCGAATCAAACGGGGGAACACCTATCTTTCTATTTTTTTTCCAGGACAAATAAATCACGACCTTCCCCGCTGTTTACAACACGCGCATTCCCAAACAATTTTATTTACTCCGAATTTTTAATTTATTAATGATTGTATATATTTAATAAATAACTTATATATTAATAAATATTTAATAATAAATATTTAAATTTTTCTAAAATCGTTTGCGTCGGAAATGTCGAGCCTTTAAATCGAGATGAATTTTGAGACCATTTGCGATACGCTAGGTCCATCCCTTGCGGAGATACGCGAGTCTAAGTCGTCGGGGGTGAGTTTTTCTGGATAAGGGTTGGAGCGGAAAAATCGTTTGCGTCGGAAATGTCGAGCCTTTAAATCGAGATGAATTTTGAGACCATTTGCGATACCCTAGGTGCATCCCTTCCGGAGATACGCGAGCCTAAGTCCTCGGGGGTGAGTTTTTCTGGATAAGGGTTGGAGCGGAAAAATCGTTTGCGTCGGAAATGTCGAGCCTTTAAATCGAGATGAATTTTGAGACCATTTGCGATACCCTAGGTGCATCCCTTCCGGAGATACGCGAGCCTATGTCCTCGGGGTGAGTTTTTCTGGATAAGGGTTGGAGCGGAAAAATCGTTTGCGTCGGAAATGTCGAGCCTTTAAATCGAGACGAATTTTGGGACCATTTGCGATGCCCTAGGTGCATCCCTTGCGGAGATACGCGAGTCTAAGTCGTCGGGGGTGAGTTTTTCTGGATAAGGGTTGGAGCGGAAAATTCGTTTGCGTCCGAAATGTCGAGCCTTTAAATCGAGATGAATTTGGAGACCATTTGCGATACCCTAGGTGCATCCCGTCCGGAGATACGCCAGCCTATGTCCTCGGGGATGAGTTTTTCTGGATAAGGGTTGGAGCGGAAAAATCGTTTGCGTCGGAAATGTCGAGCCTTTAAATCGAGACGAATTTTGGGACCATTTGCCATGCCCTAGGTGCATCCCTTCCGGAGATACGCGAGCCTATGTCCTCGGGGGTGAGTTTTTCTGGATAAGGGTTGGAGCGGCAAAATCGTTTGCTTCGGGAATGTCGAGCATTTAAATCGAGATGAATTTTGAGACCATTTGCGATATCCTAGGTGCATCCCTTCCGGAGATACGCGAGCCTAAGTCCTCGGGGGTGAGTTTGTTACACGCACGCTCGTCCCAAAAATATAAATATACAACCCCCATCGCGGATTTTGCCCGACGAAATTACCCCATTAGATTTTCGAATTTTCGAACCAAACCCGATGAAAATCGGATAACAAATACGCCCGTAATCGCCCGCTATGTGATTAAAAACCGGCCGGCGCGCCAGGCCAGACGCCGCCGCTCCGTAGCGCTGGACTTGGTTCGCGCCGCGGCCGACAGGTGGCCGCGGCGCTGAGCCTTTCTCGCAAGTGGTACGGCACCCGCGCCGGGCCAGCCGCTGCGCCGCGGCGCTGGCGTAGTTCGCGCCGCGGCCGACAGGTGGCCGCTGGCGCCGAGCCTTTCTCGCAAGCGGAACGGCACCCGCGCAGGCATATAAAGCGCGGAAAAATCGTCTCCGATCAGATCAGTCACGCCGATTAGGCCGACTTCTCCCCGGTCTTGCAAAGGATCCGACTAACCCCGGTCTTGAAAAGGATTCGCCTAACCCCGGTCTTGAAAAGGATTCGCAATCATCACGGTCCTGCAAAGGAAAACGACTCGCCACCAAGCGTCCTGAGAAGCGAGCGCCTACAACCAACCGAAAATACCGAAAGGTACTTTTCAACACACAAAAAAAATTTTGCAAATTTTAAAAATTTTGCAAATTTTAAAAATTTTGCAAATTTTAAAAATTTTGCAAATTTTAAAAATTTTGCAAATTTTAAATATTTTGCAAATTTTAAACATTTTGCAAATTTAAAAAATTTTGCAAATTTAAAAAATTTTGCAAATTTTAAAAATTTTTTAAATTTTGGGGAGGTGGTTCAGAGTTGGCCATGGAATTTCGAGCGAGTGGTTTCGAGTTGGCCATGGCCTTTTGACGTGTCCTACACAGCGGCGGCGGCGGCGGCGGCGGCGGCGGCGGCGGCGAGATCTTTTTATAATATAGAGAGATATATTAAAAAAAGGGGAATAATTTTTCACTCCTAAAAAACCCAATCAACATATATATACACATAAAAAAAGGGGGGGGGAAGATATTAAAACTCTCTAATTAAGAGGGAGTCCTTCTCGCATCTCATTGTAGATGCCGAAGAGGACCCCGAGCTACTTTCGCCGACAAGCTCGGCGAGCGCAGGCGAACAACGCCACCGAGGTTGTGGCCGTCGCGTGGCATTTGGCACCGGACCCGCGCCATTTTCTGGCCGCCCCGGAGTTCGACCGCCGGCCCTATCGATTGGTCCCGATCGATCTTCCTCCGCGGACTCGAATCCGACGAGATAAGTTATTTTCGCCACACACACGCATCTTGACCGCGGAAAACCCAAACACTCAAACTCACAACACAAACATACACTCACCAGACACTCCCACACCCACTCCAGAAACTCTAACTACACTCACACGTACAATAACACCTCCGGCGCCCCCACACGTCCTCCCAATACCCCTGACACCGTCAAAATCAGAAGAACTCAAAACCACCGACTACGAGGGATGGTACCCCGATTTTGACGAGCCCATCGTCAGCCCCGAGGAATTCGAGGCGTGTTATGAGCGCCTAGCTCGGGAATTGGAGGCCACCCGGGAGGTGGAAACCGCCTACACTCCGTCCCGGGAACCCGCGCAGGAGGCTGCCATGGCCTACATTCCATCCAGGAAGTCCACCCGTCCATCCCGTCCCGCCGCTCCGCCAAGGGGCCGTAACGCGACCTCCGGAAGCCCGAACAAGGAGAACGCGCCGGAAAAACTCCCGACGCCGAAGACCCCATCTCCGCGCAAAGAGAAGACGCGCCTGGCTCTGGCCGAACTTTTCGATTGATTAACTTTCTAACATTATTTCAAAATACTTTAATAAACTAACAATTAACACGCTTTAACCAACAAACCCTCACGATTATTTATTTGACCACAACCACGACAAGAATCTCCGACGATTCTCCAACAAAATTCTCAACAGCGGCAGCATCACTTCAACCGCGAGGATAAAATTTCACTCGTGACGGGATCCGACAACGTGGGTTTTCGTCAATTGGCGCCCAACGTGGGGCCCAGAATCGAAAGAATCGGTTCGCTTGCCCTCTCTCTCTGACCTGATGCCAGTCGAGCATACCCCACCTAGAGCCTCCGCAAGGTTGCGAGGCGAAGAACCTGAATATTCCCTCCTGGGTAGGGTAAAACACCCAGTGGCGCCCAACCCCCCAACTGAAGAACCTGAGCCAAATCTCGTGGACATAAGCTTCGAGATGGACAGGAATCATCCCGAAGAGCCACCCCTGCTGGGATTTGAGAACGGGATTCCCCGTGGGCCAGCGGCGGGAAATCAGCCTGACCCCATAAATCAATTGGGAGTCCTGCTGCAAGCCCTGAACAACGCTCCGCGATGCCCTCTCTCTCGATACAGCGGAATCGACCACGAGGACCCCAAAAAATTCCTCGAGAAATGTCAGGAATATTTCCGCATCACCCAAACTCCCGAGACCCTGCGCACTGCGACCGCTGCTTCCGGACTCCAAGGCGAGGCCGAAAAATGGTGGAGCACGTACCGTCCTCTGGAATTTTCGTGGGAAAAATTTCAGGAGTTGCTGTTAGGCAAATATGGTAGCCCCTCAGTCGTTTCACGCTTAAACGCACAACTCTATTCCCGCAAACAGGGAGAGAAGGAGAACGTAGGCATCTACCTTCAACAGAAATACCTGCTATACGCACGGATCCGCGGAGAGGATCCCGAGGCCACGAAAGTTGCAACTCTCCTGGAGCTGCTCCGTCCTCCACTTCGGATGGCGATTCGGGCGTCTAATCCTCAAACGATATCCGCCTTAATGTCGAAAGCTCTCGAGGCCGAGTATGACCTCTCCGAGCAACAACCGGCTCCGAAACCACGTCGCGAGGAGCCAAAGGCCGACAAGGACAAGCCCGCCGCGAAACCTACACCGGATGGGCAGCTCCCTCCAAAATGCTGGCACTGTCCCGAGCGACACCTGCATAAGGATTGTCCGGTCTACGCTCAGAAGATCGCGGAACGAAATAAACCGCAGGAAAACTGGCGAAGGCCGCCGGACGCCCCCAACCCGACGACCAGCCAAGATTAGGCCTTACGGAACACAGCGCTGGATACCGGAAACTGCCACACATACTCGTCTCTTTAAATAACGTCGAGGTGCGTGCTGCAATCGACAGTTTCGCCAGCGACTGTTTCGTCCACCCTAATTTCCTGCCCCGGGGTCAACCAATTAAACAAATAACAGTAGTAGGTGGTGCACTATGGCGAATCCCCACTCCTATCCCCACTCCAGCGCCCCGTCGGCTCTCCGGCGAGCTCGTGGTGCGTTGGGGTGGGGGGTCAAAGAGTGGGGGTAGTAGGGAGATCTCGTCATAATGCACCACCTTTTTTTTCTTTTCTTCCATTTATTAATACAATTATTGAATACATTTTTCGTCGATATTCATTATACAATGCCATTTACAATATGGAGCCAATGATGTGTCAGAAGTTCGTCAATAATTGTCATTTTCGATGAAATCTATAGCTCAGAGGAGTGATGGCCACTTGCACACATTCCGATTGGACACAGCCCGATTGGACACACAATATTGGACACATGAAGATTGGACACAAGCACGATTGGACACATCAACATTGGACACAAGCCCGATTGGACACATCATTATTGGACACATGCCCGATTGGACACATGCCCGATTGGACACAAACCCAATTGGACACATCATTATTGGACACAAGCCCGATTGGACACAAAACCGATTGGACACAATCCCGATTGGACACATCAACATTGGACACAAGCCCGATTGGACACATCATTATTGAACACAAGCCCGATTGGACACATCAACATTGGACACAAGCCCGATTGGACACATCATTATTGGACACAAGCCCGATTGGACACATCAACATTGGACACAAGCCCGATTGGACACATCATTATTGGACACAAGCCCGATTGGACACATCAATATTGGACACATGCCCCATTGGACACATGCCCGATTGGACACACGCCCGATTGGACACACGCCCGATTGGACACACGCCCGATTGGACACATGCCCGATTGGACACATGCCCGATTGGACACATGCCCGATTGGACACACGCCCGATTGGACACACGCCCGATTGGACACATGCCCGATTGGACACACGCCCGATTGGACAGATGCCCGATTGGACACAAGCCCGATTGGAAACAAACCCGATTGGACTCATGCCCGATTGGACACATGCCCGATTGGACACAAACCCGATTGGACACATAACCGATTGGACACAACCGATTGGACACATGCCCGATTGGACACAAACCCGATTGGACACATAACCGATTGGACACACAACCGATTGGACACACAACCGATTGGACACAAACCCGATTGGACACATAACCGATTGGACACATAACCGATTGGACACGTAACCGATTGGACACATGCCAGATTGGACACATGCCCGATTGAACACAAACCCGATTGGACACATAACCGATTGGACACACAACCGATTGGACACAAACCCGATTGGACACAAACCCGATTGGACACATAACCGATTGGACACATGCCCGATTGGACACATGCCCGATTGGACACATTACCGATTGGACACATGCCCGATTGGACACATGTCCGATTGGACACATGCCCGATTGGACACATGCCCGATTGGACACATGCCCGATTGGACACATGCCCGATTGGACACAAGCCCGATTGGACACAAACCCGATTGGACTCATGCCCGATTGGAAACATGCCCGATTGGACACAAACCCGATTGGACACATAACCGATTGGACACATGCCCGATTGGACACATGCCCGATTGGACACATGCCCGATTGGACACAAACCCGATTGGACACATAACCGATTGGACACATAACCGATTGGACACAAACCCGATTGGACACATAACCGATTGGACACATAACCGATTGGACACATGCCCGATTGGACACATGCCCGATTGGACACATGCCCGATTGGACACATGCCCGATTGGACACATGCCCGATTGGACACATGCCCGATTGGACACATGCCCGATTGGACACATGCCCGATTGGACACAAACCCGATTGGACACATAACCGATTGGACACAACCGATTGGACACATGCCCGATTGGACACATGCCCGATTGGACACAAACCCGATTGGACAAATAACCGATTGGACACAACCGATTGGACACAAACCCGATTGAACACATAACCGATTGGACACATAACCGATGGGACACATGCCCGATTGGAGACATGCCCGATTGGACACATGCCCGATTGGACACATGCCCGATTGGACACATAACCGATCATCTGTGGATCGTACTGGACAATCCGGTTGACGCTGTATGAATCAGAATCTCAACTCTGCTTTGGACAACAACAAAAGACCCTGACCTTACTAACGTCAACAAGATCATCATGGCAGCAAACAATACATTGACGTGTCAACTGGAAGTTGGGTAATATTTTTTTTCATTTGGTCATTGGAGAATTTGTCAGCAGTTAGAGCTTTTTCTTTGAAATAATAATAATTTTATTGAAAGATTTAATTCGATTTAATTTGATTTAATATTTTTTCCTTTTTTTCTTCCGTCGCAGATTTATCATCCTCGACTGTCAGTATCTCAAGAGGCAAAGCAATTTAGCTACTTCTGGATCATCAGTTTTACAATTAAATCTGCTCTTTTCATTCGCTCCGCTTGGACATTCCGTTAATCAACTGCGGGACACCAAACATCCTAGTCACTGCTGCAGCTGCTGATGCTGCTGCCGCTATCGATACGAACATTCTCACAATAGTGAGAACGTGTCAGTGAAAGTGAGATCACACAGAGCCCAAAGTCTGTCTTCCCTTGTCTTTATCTTCAGAGTCTGTAAGAGGACTCCCTGCTTAGAATTTCCAATTAAACCTGATAGAAACCGATTAAATCGACTAAATTCCGATTGAAAATTAATCAGTTTCAATCGGATTGAAATAGTTTCAATCGGATTTTTGTCCATTAAATTGGTTTTAATAGGATCCTTTAATCAGGGCTGCTCTCTACAATATTTCGTAGCGCTGATAAACGCGATTCTCTGCAATAAAATGCTTAACACAAGTCCGCTGCTTCTTTTCGAATCCTCACTTAATGCAATTGTTAATTAACTGTGACATTATTCGCTGATATGGGCAATTGTGGTATAGAAGAGGAGGAAGGAACTGTAAAAAAGATTGAATGTTTCATTTGTAATCCTTGGTCTATTCGGTTCGCCACAATGATAATGTTACATTGTTCGCAATCTAAGTATAGATTCGTCGTTAAAACATCGGTAAAAAGTTGCTTAAGTAACTCGAATACCACATAGTCGAGATTTGGGTTCAAAGTTGCAGAGACTTAATTAAAACAAAAATTTCTTTCTTCTTTTCGTGGAATGTTCGGCGACATTAAATAGTAAAATGAGAATAGAAACTAATGAACGAAGCGCGTCGATGCCACGGGAGGATCGATGATTATAAATATAAAATATTAACTCTATATCTCTTAAGTACTCGTCTGTAGCGTATCATTGTAAAAAGGCACGAAATCAACGAAAGACGAAATAAAAGACTTGGATAATCGTTGACGAACGATTAAATCCAGTCGCGTACAAAATGAAATGAACTTGTCGCTCACGAATTGCATTCAACGTCAACGCATTTGGCTGTCTCGCGTGATTTGTACAAAAATAGTAAGTTGTGTGGTTTTTGTTTCTATCTAAAAATTGAGAATATAAACGCTTTTCTCTCGCGATTTTAGTACCACGATTTTTTTCAGAGAAAGATACCAGAAATATGAAATAACCGAAATGATCTTATATAAAAATGATTCAATGATATTTCGTCTCGATGTGCGCTGGTGAAGTCTTTTGTTCCTTTTTATTCACGTTTTATTTTAGTGAATACCGCGTTATCGGTGCGTAAGTCAGTCTTGTCGTGACACGAAGCTCCGGTTTGGCCTTTATTCTTCCTGTAGCTGCACTGGGCGGACTATAAAAGCTTCTGGCAATTATTTCGCAGTGATCGCCCAATCGTTCTGCGTTCTTTTTTTTTTCATTTCTTTCGTCCTCAACTATAATTAAGCACGCACTGCGAATGAGTCTCTTAATATTACACAGACTAATTATTTAGACTGTGTAATATTGTTGTACTGTGGAATGCGCGATAGAGCACTTTGCTGATTCAATTACTGCATACAACGGTCTAATGATATTTTTCTTGTCCTCTATTGATACACGAATAACAGATCAATTCTTGCAGCTTGAGCGTGCCTACGATCAGATTATTTTACCACTGGAGAATTTTAGGAAGGAACATATTAGGGGCGTCAAGGTGAATATCGTTGCAATAACTACCCGTCGCGATAATTGTAATAACTTTCAATTAACGGAATTATCTTTTTCAGGAGGGTAAAAGTAAAAAATATCTTTAGTAATGCAATTTCCTTATTATTTTATGTCAAGAATATGTATTTTACTATGTTAAAGATATCTGAACTAAAAAAAGTTAATACATTTGAAATATATCAATTTTTGTCCGTTAAAACATAATTTAGACCTAGGAAAGCGATTTCAATAGGCACTCCTGGTGCGTTTTTTTAAAACGTGAGTGCCTAAAAATGGAAATGTAAAAAATGTGCGCCAGAAAATGGCAAGCTGCAAACGGCAATGTGCGTCAGTATAATTGTTCGGAGTGTAATATAAAAAAAGATATAAAATCGACTCGAAGTCGCAGCGTGGTGGAGACAGCAAAATAAAAGGTTGCCGCGCCTATGGACGCTCCGCGCGGGCTCGTGAGAAAATTGGAATGCGCCATCAGCGCCATCTAGCGAGACAGGAGAGACGCAAAAAACTCGCGAAGTTATCGACAATTCCTTCGGATATGTTTTTTCCTTATAAAATGTGACTAAATCGAAATCGGAATGCACGTTTCATGCGTGATTTTGAATTATCTCGGGAATGAATTAGTCACTTTTTTCATTTTTTGCCCAAAAATGAGAAAAAAAATCGAATTTTTGATTACAGGAATCTGCCGGTAATCGATCTGTAATTTTTTTTTTCGAAAATCAAAATTCGGCCTAATTCATTCCCGAGATACACATTTTTGGCGCCTGTATTCCAAATTTCGCTTCAATCCGCCCATTATTCGCGAAAAAAAACATATCCGAAGCTTCGAGGTGCGCGTCCGAGTGTTTCACATGCCCTTAACCGGATCTGGAAGGGACGTCGCTTTCGCTCCTACTTCAGTCACGCAATTCTCTATATGATTTTTCAAGCTTTCCTCCATATCCACTAGCAAATCTTTCTCATACTGTTTTGAGCTCATCTCTGATTGTTTGGTTCTCAAAAGCGTGCGCAATTCTTCGCATTCTGCTTTGTATTTGTCCCTTTCCATCTTACACTGCTGCAATTATCGCAGTGCGTCCGCAGCCACCTTTTCGTAGTCCGTATGGTCTTCTTTTGCCTACAACAGACAAAAATGTAATACCGACATACGTAATTATAACGTACATAACAAGGACCCACCCATTTGTTAATAAGGAAATTCAACACAAAGTTGAATTAAAATTCTCTTAAAGAGGAGCGAACATGTGGCGAGAGGATTTATTAACAAGTTGAGCGATTTTTATATCACTTAAGAAGTTGCTTACCATCGAGGAAAGATCAGCTGAGTTCTCACGACTCGACGGAGCAGTCAATCGGAACAAGGATTATTTGAAATTGCGACACGGCGGAAGCGTCTTTATACGAGGAGTTTCTTTCTATAAAAGAATTTTATATTGTAATAACATGATATTTTGAAAGATACGCAATTGGTAACAAAAACTGTAAACAACTATTTTTATGGGTGCCGGATGTATCTGGATAAACGAAAAGTTCTACATCATTCGTCTGGTAATTCTGCATGATGTAGGACTTTTCTTTTATCCAGAAACATTTGGCACCCGTGAAAATAATTGTTCCCAGTTCCAGTTTTTCAGTTTTTGTTACCGACTGGGTGTGGGTGAGGAAGAAGGTGTTTCACCTCGCCTTAAGACCATGTGTGCGAAAACTTGCAAACCAAGTGAAAAATCCGCTTTACGTAAAAGAACTAGACGAAAAAATTCATTCACTGCGCTGGTGATATCCGCAGTGAATGAATTTGATCGTTTAGCTGTAAATGCAAATATGCATAAAAATCGTTAATTACAGTTTTTATTACCGCAGTCGGTATTTCACATGCCCTTAATACATGCTCTTCACTGGGAGTCGGACACTTTCAGTAACTTACCTGAATATAAGTTGCACGTCGACTGATGGCGGCTTGCGGTGCAACCTTCTGTTGTGCATTTGAATCAGCATTGCTTGATACCGACGCTCTCGTCAATTGCTGTTCCTAAACCAATACGCAATGGTTCATTAGATTTCCAACTTCGATAACATAATTTACTTTTATATTACTGTCGGTGATGATAATGTTCTCGATCTGAATTGTAGCCATAATTCATTACGTTACATAACAAGAATCGGTAATAAATGAATGTTAGGACTCTAGGTTTTTTATTTGTTTTAGATCGCAAAGTACTCTTGACGATACAATACAGAAAAATTATGAAAGCACTCGTTTATGAACGCATAATAGAATGTGTTTCAACAGCGCCATTATTGGTTCTTCATTAGGTACATACTAAATGAATAATAATTAAATGTTATATCAATTAGATAAAAATTAGGTTCGTCAACGATCGACTTACGAAATGCATGTACCTTAATCGCCATGTTTGATCACACCTCACTACAAATAGTAAACGACAATAAAAAAATGGACGACGGCATATTGAGTATGTTTGTTTATAATTTGTAACAATGCGGCGTGTACTGCAGCTAAATCCATCTAGACGCTCCTGTTATTTGCCAGTTGATGCAGCACAAAAGAGGAGTACTTTCTACACCAGAAAACGCAATGAAGCCATTTCTGTCAATAACACAATATTAAAAAAATAAAATTCTGTCGATCGATTAAGAATTCTGTGAAAAACCACCCATAAAGCGCGTTTCACTCGGAATGAAAGCAATCTAAACCAAACTGCAGAAGACAAAATGATCGCTATAACTTCTCTTTTCTTGCACTTTGATTTATGTTTGTGACGTGATTTTTTGAATCTACGTCACAAGAACACTAAAAATTATATTTTCTTCAGCAATATCGATTTTTGGTAGTTATCGATCCCGTTTCACTGCCTCTTGTTGACTTTTACATTACCGTCTAGCTCTCGTTAAGCTCAAGTTTGTGAGTTTTTCGCGATTCGATTATTTAGCCGTATCAGAATTTATTAAAGTTCACGTTCAGATTTGTTCAGTTCAGATTTAGTTAATCGAGATTTTCAACGCTATTTGGTGGTGTGTTTTACGGTAATTAGAAGCCCAAATAGTCTAGAAACTCGATGAGATATTTTTGTGAATACGTCAAAGTCCGGTGCAAACCCGGCACCCCATGAGATAGTGCATTACGTTGGAGAACAGGCGGAGATATAGTTTAGAGTTACAGGCAAGACCGGAACATCTTGCGCTGCGTTTTGATGAGATAAAGTGCCTTGTTTTCACGTATTGCATTCGCGTGGGTGGTGAAAATTAGATTAAGTTCTCCGTTTTCGTTTCGTCCTTGCGGAGGTCGATCGTTCCGTCGACCTCCAGTTCAGTCCGGTTTGGTAATTCCGGCGAAACAAAATTAACCCTTCGGAGATCGGTCGTTCCGCCGTCTCTAGTTTTAATCCGGTTCGTTAATACCGGCGATATAAAAATGAACTGGCGCCCCCGGGACTTCATTACCCTCGCGGAGGCAAACGGCCGAAGGTGACGTAAATTTTCGAGTTCGCGTTCTTTTTTTTGAGTTTCGGTTTCGCTCCTTTTGAGTTTTGAATTTTATTTTTTTGGTTAAAATTTAGTGTTGCGCTCAAGATAAGGAAAATACGTCACAGTTATTGCTTTGTACTGAGTACAACACTTTATCTAGATACAGCTTAATCAAGCTTAGAAATATATGTATAGTCTTATTTTACATTTGCATCAATGAATAAAGGACGTGCGCGATCTGCTCAGGTATGCTATCAACTGGAAAGAAGAAATAAGAGACAGCAGAGATAAAGGAAACGAGTGGATCGAAAAAAGATAACACTGATGTTTCTGTACAATTGGAAGAGCAATGAAACATTAGATAACAGTGAGGGAGATAATATAGAAGATAACCGAAGAGAGAAAATGAGACCCGGAGATGGCAGAAAAGCGAATGGATTTATACTACGGTGATGAAAATTCACCGCCGCCATAGTGCTCATTCTTTGACACCACAATACATTTTGTGGAAGGGCAATATATACAACGCTTATTTCTAAAAGAATTTTTCGCCTATGGTGTCCTTCCGCAAGCAGTTATGTAATTAAATTCGATTTTCAGCGAACAATGGAATTCAAAATGTATATGTCTGACAATACCTCGAATGATGGCGATAATCTTACGAGATTGTTGTTCTCATTCACTTCCAGTTCGCTTCGCCGTTTGTGGAGATACTTTTTAGCATCATATTTCGCTGCGTCCCGTGCCGCAGTGTCGGCTTTCTACAAGTACAAACGTAATACTTAACATTAGAATCGGAATTTTGAGTACATTTATGAAATTTTATACAAGCAGATTTACTATAAATGACATTGATTATTGAATAGTGCGATCAATAATGAAATAAAAAATGTATACGTCGGAGAATACCTCGAATGATGGCGATGATCTTACGAGACTGTTGTTCGTATTTACTTCCATTTCACTTCGCCGTTCGTGGAGATGCTTGTCAGCGTCAAACTCCGCTGCGTCCCGTGTCGTAGTTTCGATTTTCTGCAAGTACACACGTAATACTTAACATTACAATCGGATTTTTTAGTACATTTACGAAATTTGATACAAGCTCATATGGGTCATTCCACGGTATTTCAGTCACACAAATTTTAAAAATTGTATCACCACCGTGAAATTGCGCGAAGTGAAATACTAACGCGTTCAAAAACTTTTGTCGGAGTTTAGGGCCCCTACTAGCTTCCGGTTTCGAAAAAAGCCAAAATTTCAGTTTTTCGTTGTTTTGACGATAACTTCTCGAGAATTTATCGGAAAAACATTTATAAAGAACGAAAATTTTCAGTTTTTCATTGTCTTTACAAAAAAAAAAATATAATTCTCATTTCAAACGGACGATCAATTTTTTTTTTTTTTTTTTTTTTTCATTTTTTAAAGATTTGTTTTGCTCATAAAAAAACGAATTTTGCTCAGGTATTTTTTTTCAAGTTTGTGAAGTTGAAAACTAATTTTCAGCCAAAGGACGGAATGGCATGTTGAGAAGATCTCCAGATATGGATTTTGTATGGTTTTTTTTCAAGAAAAACAGAATGCGGCAAAAACGTAAAAATGCATATCTCGAGATCTTCTCAATATGCCATCCTGTACTTTGGCTATAAATTAGTCTTCAACTTGACAAACTTGAAAAAAATTTTGCGTTTTGTTTTTTTATAAACAAAACAAATCTTTAAAAAATGAAAAAAAAAAAAAAAAAAAAAAAAAAAAAAAAAAAAAAAAAAAAAATTGATCGTCCGTAAAAAATGAGAATTACTTTTTTTGTAAAGACAATGAAAAACTGAAAATTTTCGTTTTTTATAAATGTTTTTCTGATAAATCCTCGCGAAGTTATCGTCAAAATAACGAAAAACTGAAATTTTTGCTTTATTCGAGACCGGAAGCTAGCAGGGGCCCTAAACTCCGTCAGAATTTTTTTTAACGTGTTAGTATTTCACTTCACGCAATTTCACGGTGATGATACAATTTTGAAAATTTGGGTGGCTGAAGTACCGTGGAATGACCCATATACGATAAACGACATTGATTATTCAATAGTGCGATACAATAATGGAATTCAAAATGTATACGTCGGAGAATACCTCGAATGATAACGATGATCTTATAAGACTTTTGTTCTCATTTTCTTTCAGTTTGCTTCGTCGTTTGTGGAGATATATCCCAGCGTCATACTTCGCTGCATCCCGCGCCGCAGTTTCGGCTTTCTGCACATATAAACAAAATACTTAACATTACAATCGGGTTTTAGAGTAAATTTGCAAATTTGATACAAGCAGATTTATGTTAACAGACATTGGTTATTCAATAGTACGATAAAATAATGAAGATCAAACTTGATGAGGATAACCATTTTTTGGAAGGTACAGAAAAAGAATTTCATACTTCTATATGAGGCATTCCACATCAACATGGCCACTTCAAAACCTTAATATCTTGAATTTTTGTGCAATTGACATATGCTATAGTACTCTTTGAAACAAAAATATTGATATGTATTAACTTTATGGTGTCATTGATAGGGGTGACATTACAGGAAAATGCGATTTTTGCTTGTTTTTCTCTCTCTGATTTTATTACATGGAAATAGTGTGTCGGAGCGAAAAATGGCTAGGGACAAATTTTGTTGCGTTCGTCGCAAGGATGACGAAAAAAAATGTTACAAGACAAGATTTTACATTTTTAATGGAAAAAAACCTATTTAAAAAATGTAAATCGATTTTTGGGCGATTATGACATTTATTAAAAATTTGAAATATTTTCTTTTGGATTCCTCAAACTTTTTTCAAAAGAAATCCGTCTTCTTTCAGATGGAGAAATTCAATCTAAAGGCTCAGCAAAAAAAATGGAACAAAAATGTATGCAAAATTTGAAATAAAAATGTTATATAATGCGAGTATATTTCTCAATATTTATTTACAAAATATTCGCACCTTCAAGCGATATAATACGTTATGTAAGATTCCAATATTTCAAATCAGAAATTTCTTCTGATTTTTTCCATGGTTGAATGTATTTTTCTTCGAGGCTGTCATTCGCGACAAAAAATTTAGACTGTGTATATCCCGAGGAACTCGGCGTGTTTGAACCAACTCCGCCTCTCTACCAACCAAACTACTACTGTAAGAACTACTACTGAATCTTATTACTACTTACAGTAGTAATAAGATACTGAATCTTATTACTACTGTAAGTAGTAATAAGATTCATAATTCAATGAACACGACCCATAGTCGTCAAATAAATATATTTCCGTCAATTAATCTATCGATTACCTTTCATAACCCTCTACTTCCTAACCCTACAGAAACCAGGTGCGCCTAGCGCTTTAGTGGTAACCCAGAATCAAACAATAAAATATAATAATTAATAAGTCCACGCCGGCTCACGGCGTCGGTCTTGACAGACTGTGTATCCTCGGGATATACACAGTCTAAATTTTTTGTCGCGGATGACAGCCTCGAAGAAAAATACATTCAACCATGGGAGAGCAGTGGCCGAGTGGTTTCGGGCGCGGGCTCACACGCAGTGGGTCCGGGTTCGATTCCCGGGTCGGGCACCAATGGATTTTTCTAAGTGCTTTTTTCTGTGATCCCGGTGGTTCGGAATCCACCTTAAATATTAAGTCCAAAACCACCTTACTTTGGTCAATGTTCGGTCATTGTGCGGCTTCGGTGGATCCCAAGCGGTTCTCATCGCTTGGTTGAGTACCACTTAGCCGTGTATTGGCTGGGGCATCGGATCACTGGAAAGAAGGTGCCTTCGTAACGGCCGTTGGTGTTCGTGCTCGAGTTTACTCGCATTAACGCCGGGGGTCTTACGAAGACACCGGCTGCATTGGCACAGGTTTTCCGCAGTTTCCCTGGGCCCTCGGCAAATGCAATGCACTAGGGGTAAGTCGGCTGCGGCCGCATGAGGGGGAGAGGAGATGTAGAGTATGGAATTTAGAGTATCGGAAGGAGCCGTAAAAACCGAGAAGGTATACGGGAAGGAATACAAACTAACAACTACATTCAACCATGGAAAAAATCAGAAGAAATTTCTGATTTGAAATATTTGAATCTTACATAACGTATTATATCGCTTGAAGGTGCGAATATTTTGTAAATAAATATTGAGAAATATACTCGCATTATATAACATTTTTATTTCAAATTTTGCATACATTTTTGTTCCATTTTATTTTGCTGAGCCTTTAGATTGAATTTCTCCATCAGGAAGAAGACGGATGCCTTTTGAAAAAAGTTTGAGGAATCCAAAAACAAATATCTCAAATTTACAAAAAATGTCATAATCGCCCAAAAATCGATTTACATGTTTAAAATAGGTTTTTTTCCTTCTTAAAAATGTAAAATCTTGCCTTGTAACATTTTTTTTCGTCATCCTTGCGAAAAACACGACAAAATTTGTTCTTAGCCATTTTTCGCTCCGACACACTATATCCATGTAATAAAATCAGAGAGAGAAAAACAAGCAAAAATCGCATTTTCCTGTAATGTCACCCCTATCAATGCCAACATAAATTTAATACATATCAATATTTTTGTTTCAAAGAGTACTATAGCATAGTCAATTGCACAAAAATTCAAGATATTAAGGTTTTGAAGTGGCCATGTTGATGTGGAATGCCTCATCAAGAGACGCGGTAGCGTCTCGACGCCAAGTATAAAAAAGAAAAATGTGACGCGTGAGACAAGGCGCTACCGCCACTCTTATCAAGAGACGCGGTAGCGTCTCGACGCCAAGTATAAAAAAGAAAAATGTGACGCGTGAGACGAGGCGCTACCGCTACTCTTATTAACTGGAAGTTGGGGCTTTTTCCGTTATTTTCAAAAGTATCTTGCGATATCGCAGCAAGTACTTCTCGCACGAAAAAGTTTTCAGGTCCCATATTTTTTATTTTTTTTTCTCTTTCGAACGAGCCCTGTCACGATAAAATCCGTTCGCCCATCGCTAATATATCGACATTTCTAAAATCTAAGCGCTCGCGAAAATATCGATTTTCATTTCCCATACCAACGATCGCCGCGTCGGTGAGCCTATCCGTGTGACGTCGAGCGGCCGCACACACAGTCACATCCCGGGGAGTCGAGCGAGACTGCCGACCGCTGTCAGGTTTCGGCCGGCCCGACGTGCCAGCGGACAGTCGCTGGCCGGCTCGACTCCCGCGGCGTACACAGTCGCTGGCCAGCGGAATTCCGCTGACCGTGCGTACGCGTGGGCGGCCGCCGGACGAGGGGGGGGGTCCAGGGGGGGGCGCAGCCCCCCTGGTGGGGGTGCAGGGGGCGAAGCCCCCGCTGGGGGGTGGGGAGGGGGCGAAGCCTCCCCCAAGCAACTACACAAATTTAAAATGCTTTAAATAAAAAATAATTCATTAACTCGTTTTTGTTATTGTATTTTTTTTTTATTTTACATTTTATTTCAATTTTTAAACGACGCCTACGACGACACCTACGACGACGACGAGGACGCCGACGACGACGACGAGGACGCCGACGACGATGACGAGGACGACGACGACGAGGACGCCGACGACGATGACGAGGACGCCGACGACGACGACGAGGACGCCGGCGAGGACGCCGACGACGACGACGAGGACGCCGACGACGACGACGAGGACGCCGACGACGAGGACGCCGACGACGACGACGACGAGGACGCCGACGAAGACGACGAGGACGCCGACGACGACGACGAGGACGCCGACGACGACGACGAGGCCGCCGACGACGATGACGAGGACGCCGGCGAGGACGCCGACGACGACGCCGACGACGACGACGAGGACGCCGACGCCGACGACGACGATGACGAGGACGACGACGACAACGACGAGGACGACGACGACGCGAACGAGGGAGCGAACGAGGGAGCGAACGAGGGAGCGAGTGAGGGAGCGAACGAGGGAGCGAGCGGAGCGTCAACGAAGTCGCGAGCGTAGCGAGCGACTGAGTTGGCTTTTCCGCTCGCGATCGAATGAGCGACCGAGAGAGCGACCGAGAGAGCGACCGAGCGAGCGACCGAGAGAGCGACCGAGCGAGCGACCGAGAGAGCGACCGAGCGAGCGACCGAGAGAGCGACCGAGCGAGCGACCGAGAGAGCGACCGAGCGAGCGACCGAGCGAGCGACCGAGAGAGCGACCGAGAGAGCGACCGAGCGAGCGACCGAGCGAGCGACCGAGAGAGCGACCGAGCGAGCGACCGAGAGAGCGACCGAGCGAGCGACCGAGAGAGCGACCGAGAGAGCGACCGAACGAGCGACCGAGCGAGCGACCGAGCGAGCGACCGAGAGAGCGACCGAGCGAGCGACCGAGCGAGCGATCGAGAGAGCGACCGAGCGAGCGACCGAGAGAGCGACCGAGCGAGCGACCGAGAGAGCGACCGAGCGAGCGACCGAGAGAGCGACTGAGCGAGCGACCGAGAGAGCGACCAATATTTCATCACGGCGAAAATGACAACGACAAGGATTCACGTTATACAACAAGGGTGCGGGGCAAGGGCACTGCTTCGATATTCATCAACGATTTACCATTTAAACAACGTCGTCGTCCTCAGAATATATGTTTATAGAATATTTCACTGGCTAGGCTAACGATTAAATCTGCTACTATTCTATTAAAAAACTGTCGGTTTTCATGAGGTCAAATTTCAAAAAGATAGCAAATCAGTCCAAAAATGTTTCTTCGAAACAAAAATTGGTACGCCAAGTATAAAAAAAGTGGGCATCCCATCAAACCAAAAGTTCGTGGCAATTTCAATCCCACCAAACCAAAAATTCGTGGCAATTTTAATCCCACCAAACCAAAAATTCGTGGCAATTTCAAAAATAAAATCATTTCAATCCCATCAAACCAAAAATTCGTGGCAATTTCAAAAATAAAATCAAATCAAATGCTGCCAAGCAAAATTCCTGTAGTCACTGGCATGCAAAAAACTTGGCGTACCAGCGACTTGCTCCCGTACATAGTCCATTGAAATAAGGACGGGACCACCATCTCGATGCGTAACTGCTGGAAATCGTGGGTGGAAGGCGGGATGCGCGTGGAACGAGCGTCGGTGGCGGGGGGGAGCTCGAAAGGACAGAATACCATTTTTTATATATGCTCTCTTAAAGAGGACATGGCGCATCGATAATCGAATATATCGAAATACTGAAGCTACGTCATGGTCCATAAACTTAGAGCGGCAAATTCGAACCAACAGGGCGCGCGTAGCGCGCACGTCGTAGTGAGCGATGCGATGTGAAAATAACAGAAGCGCGAGCGAAGCGAGCGCGTTGTTGCTAGGCCTCTCTTAAAAAGTACATGACACATCGAAAGTCGAATTATCGAAACTTTAAGCCGTTATAAGGGCCAATCACGAGCACTTCTGTGCCAACCAAGCGTTCTGGTTGGTCGGCAGCGACTTCGATATAAAGTCGATTTCGGGATGTCATGGCCACTGAAACATCACGTATCGCGCGCATTTTAAATAGCTGTATTGGCCACAAGAAAAAATAAATGAAAAGCAACGAGTGCGAGCGAAGCGAGCACGTTGTCTGTCTCGCGTTATGTCTCCAATCGGGCATGTGTCCAATCGGGCATGTGTCCAATCGGGCATGTGTCCAATCGGGCATGTGTCCAATCGGGCATGTGTCCAATCGGGCATGTGTCCAATCGGGCATGTGTCCAATCGGGCATGTGTCCAATCGGGCATGTGTCCAATCGGGCATGTGTCCAATCGGGCATGCGTCCAATCGGGCATGTGTCCAATCGGGCATGTGTCCAATCGGGCATGTGTCCAATCGGGTATGTGTCCAATCGGGCATGTGTCCAATCGAGCATGTGTCCAATCGGGCATGTGTCCAATCGGGCATGTGTCCAATCGGGCATGTGTCCAATCGGGCATGTGTCCAATCGGGCATGTGTCCAATCGGGCATGTGTCCAATCGGGCATGTGTCCAATCGGGCATGTGTCCAATCGGGCATGTGTCCAATCGGGCATGTGTCCAATCGGGCATGTGTCCAATCGGGCATGTGTCCAATCGGGCATGTGTCCAATCGGGCATGTGTCCAATCGGGCATGTGTCCAATCGGGCATGTGTCCAATCGGGCATGTGTCCAATCGGGCATGTGTCCAATCGGGCATGTGTCCAATCGGGCATGTGTCCAATCGGGCATGTGTCCAATCGGGCATGTGTCCAATCGGGCATGTGTCCAATCGGGCATGTGTCCAATCGGGCATGTGTCCAATCGGGCATGTGTCCAATCGGGCATGTGTCCAATCGGGCATGTGTCCAATCGGGCATGTGTCCAATATTGATGTGTCCAATCGGGCTTGTGTCCAATAATGATGTGTCCAATCGGGCTTGTGTCCAATGTTGATGTGTCCAATCGGGCTTGTGTCCAATAATGATGTGTCCAATTGGGTTTGTGTCCAATCGGGCATGTGTCCAATCGGGCATGTGTCCAATCTCAATGTGTCCAATCGGGTTTGTGTCCAATATTGATGTGTCCAATCGGGCATGTGTCCAATAATAATGTGTCCAATCGGGCTTGTGTCCAATATTGATGTGTCCAATCCTATGTGTCCAATCGGTCTGTGTCCAATCGGAATGTGCGCAAGTGGGTCCCTCACGACGCGCGTCAGGCTGGTACGCTGGCTATACACATATCTCTCCCTCTATCTCGCTCTCACTATGAGTAAAGCTCCAGTCACAACTGTAAAAATCATCTAAGCTATATTGAACGAAAATAATGGATAAAGGAAATTTAGAGACTAATCCCACGCCTTGAGGATAATCGCAGAATAAAACAGATTGGAGACTTATTTCCGAGAACAACAATGCAGCGTATGAACAAATCGTTTAAAGAATAAATAATTCGTTTTCACTCAACACTGACAATTCACACGGAGTTTATAACGTCAAGAATGACCCGCGTTCACTAGGAATTTAAGATAGACGATAAGATAATAAAACAAAGACGGTTTAAACAAAAGGGAAAAGATAAAGCACAGAAAAAAAAATAACAAATGAGAGGAGACAACAATATATAAAATGAACGCATTAAATGACGAGCATGATCCAATGCCGTCTCGAGATAGTAAAACAAATTAATTCAGAAACGAATAAGAAAATAATCTTTAAGAACAACAAGAAAGAAGCTTGGATGAACGAGACTGGCAACCAGCGACGGAATCGTGAAATGACCGAAAAATAAAAGATCAATTAAATACGTGTAACTAAAAGGAGTTCGCCATCGGGATTTTTCGCATTAAACCAAGGATCAATTACATGGATCTCTGGTCAAGTTTCTCGTAGTCTGACGGAGAACAAGGGAAACCGGGCAGATGCGAGGAGATGTGAGTTGAGAATTAATATTGAAACCGGGTGGTCAAATTAATGATTAATTACGTTGAATAATTAAATAAATAAATTACAAGATCCATGAAAGATTGCTTGGGGAACATGGCGAGGGCCCTAGACTGAACTCCAAAATGCACTTCGAAACGTTTTAACATTTAACCAGTACGAACTAGCGAATTTAAAAATAACTCAGGGTCAGAGGATGCCAGACTCGTACACCACAGCGCCGAGCGTGTTCGAGCGGGCGCGCCGACTGTTTACACGACGCGAGAAGGGTCATGTGTCTGTGAGCGCTGCCGTGCCTCGTGGTAGTGGGACCCTCTTGCCCCCCCCCCCCCCCCCCCCCCGCCTCGGCTAGAAGCTCATAATTCAGTCTTTAAGGCTTTGTTTTTCTGACTTTAAAATGCAATACCGCCGAAGATTACAATTGAAATCACTTTCTGATAAATGCAATTAATAGAGGAAAGATCGATCCGCATTAGGGAATTTACTACATCAAAATCTGACTGTAACTTCGTCAAGGTCCATTATCTCGAAAACTATGCAACGGATCTAGAAAAAAAGAACATTGTTATAAAGCGTTTAACGCGAATAGATAAATCCGCGAAAGACCGACTCCGATATCACTATTTTACGACAGCAAAACCGGCAATTTATGTACAACGGCGTATAACGCATTAAACCCCTTAAAAATGACACCCAGAATCGGGCGTAGCGATTTTGGCTATGAAAACTATTCCAAACGAACAAGAAGCGTCCGAGGAATCCAACGACTATACTTTCACCACTCTAACGTTAAACAAACTTCATCAAATTAACAATTTAAACTATAAACCCCTTAAAAATGCCACCCAGAATCGGGCGTAGCGATTTTGGCTATGAAAACTATTCCAAACGAACAAGAAGCATCCAAGGAATGCAACGACTATACTTTTATCACTCTAACATTAAAACAAATCCCATCAAATTAACAATTTAACTATAAACCCTTTAAAAACGCCGCCCAGAATCGGGCGTAGCGATTTTGGCCATGAAAAATATCCCAAACGAACGAGAATAGGTCAAGGAATGTAATGACTATACTTTTATCACTCTAACGTTAAACAAACCCCGTTAAATTAACAATTTAACCGTTTCACCCGTAAAAATGCCGCCCAGAATCGCGCGTGGCGATTTTGGCTACAAAAACCATTCCAAACGAACGGGAAGACGTCAAGAAATGTAACGACTATACTTTCGCCATTCTAATGTTAAACAAACTCCGTGAAATTAATTATTTAACCGTAACTCTCGTAAAAATGACCCTAGGAAGATCTTTCACATATGTACGCACTCGTCACGAGGAGGCGAATACGAATTCGGAACAATAGATAATTTCATTTGCAAATTAAAAGCCAAAAAAGGCAATAATTAAGAATGCGCATTTAAGCGCCTCAGAACTCAGCGTCCGAATTCGCCTTCCCCTCCGGGAGGAGCATCACGGTGGGGCACCGAGAAGAGGAGTTAGTGTGCACCCGTGTGCGTGGACACGCGCGCGGCCCCTCCGTTGCTAAGCCGCGTTCGGTGCCTCCTCTTCGCGCAAGAAGAGGCCGGGGCACAGCATAGACTAAACTATACCGCATACCATTCACAGGCCCGGTTAGGCCATTACGCCGGTCCGACCGACGAACTAAAGCGCTGACAGCTTGTGTCCCCGAATCGGTGAGCTTGCAAGTTCGAATGTATGTGTAAATGGGAGGAACGGCAAATACCCCCCGAAGATGGTGGTGACCAAAACCGCAGACTAAATAGGTCACCCCCACCAATTTTCCTTTAAAATTCAGACGAGACAAAGAGTCCGGCAAACCATAAAAAGAAGCGCTCCGAGGCGCTCAGGGCAGTCCAACCCGCCCCGTAGAATCAGTAACATATACGGCAGTCCAACCCGCCCCGTAGAATCAGTAACATATACGGCAGTCCAACCCGCCCCGTAGAATCAGTAACATATACGGCAGTCCAACCCGCCCCGTAGAATCAGTAACATTTGCGGCAGTCCAACCCGCCCAGTAGAATCGGTAACATTTACGGCAGTTCATCCGGCCCAGTAGATCCAGAGTTAAAGTGTTAGAATCTTTAGACGAGCATTCTGTTACTTTTCGTTGAAGTTAGAACAAAACCGTAGACTGGCACTTTGCCACTTTTAAGCCCCCTCAGGACTTTGATAATATTCAGTCTTCTCATTTCTATCATTTTTGTACGACTCTTTGTCTCAGCCACCCAGACCAATTAAATTTGTACGGACCTTTGGTCCCTTGCACTTAAACATTGTTAACAACATTTCTCGGATTAATTCCGACTCGACATTTTTGTTCCGTTTGGACGATTTGTCCTGCGGTTATTTAAACGTGGAATTTCCATTTTCTATTGTATTTTAGTCCTTTGATCATTTAAGAATAAACCGGCGAGACATTTGTGTGTTCCTAAAGAAAAGTATTAAATTCATTACACCCGTGAACCGATTTCGAGTGCCTGGCGACCCCAGATCGACGTGGGAACGCCGAGGAACGTAAGTACCACCTTCTTGTAATCTTTCAGTCACATTTCGGCCGAATATAAATAATTCTCAGCCCAAACCGGACGAAATCGCGTAAACCCCTATGCTTGGATATTGTTCGCAAGGGCAGTCCTAAAAAGGGGGTTGCAGTTCGGTGTTTGTCGACCAGACGCGGATATTGGGAGAACTCTCAGTTTTTCCAGACCGGGGCGCGACAGGCCTCCCGACCGAACTGCCTTAAACGTGTAAATCTGTCGGGGATGCAAATCCTCTACATATTTGACGTAACAATCAGTGCAATTAATAAATATAAAAATTGAAAAATCATTTCGGAATCAATTATTTTGACATTATAATATGTGGAATGTACAGCGGATAATTATTTTGAAGAGAAAAATATTATTGTTATCATAATTGTGAAATTAATAAAAATTGAATATTTTGATTCTATTATGGTAGGTAATCATCATTCTAAAATGATCTAAGGGCTAATATGAGGAAAGATACATTTGATTTAAGGTAAAATATGAGAACGCTGCAAGTTTTAGTCAAATTACTTTATTGACTGCGAAGACTGACAGCCGGACACAATTTTCAATTTAATGATTTGAGTGTCTTAGGTATTCACCACTTCAAAAGTGTGTAAGAAAAAAACTAAAAAAAGTGCATCAAGATTAAGTTGAATTAGAATTATGCAGCAAGTTTCAGCCAAATTCTTCCATCAATGGCCAAGATTGAGACCCGTATACAACTTAACGACCAAAACTGCCGAATTTCTTCAAGTGAACTCCTGTATAAAATGATTGGAAAATTAACACACTTCATGGGCATACTTCCCAGTGCTAGACTAAGAAATATTCCAAATTTCAACTTGTTCGCTCTGTTCAGTCCAGAGCCACTAAGTGATACGGACGTCCGGGTAATACAAAATCTTGTCTGAAGGAAAAAATGTCTTTAGTAATGCAAATTCCTTATTATTTTATGTCAAGAATATGTATTTTAGCATGCTTAAGAAATGTGAACTAAAAAGTAGTGGATAAAATAAAATTATATTAACATTTTCCTTAAAAAACGTATTTACACCCTTGGACAGCGAATTCAATAGGCACTCTTGGTGCGTTTTCTTAAAACGTGAGTGCCTAAAAAGGAGTGATTCAATGATTGCATAAAAATTTACGCATAAAGTAATTCGTATTGTGTCGATAAATTTTTTAAGAAAAAAAAAAAATTGTGCAATTTTAATTTTTTTGATATTTTGGAAAACCAAAAATCATCTCAAAACATTTTTGAAAAATTTGAGGATATTCTTTGACCAATTCTAAGATATTTTTGTGCTTACATAATTTGAGCTAAGCTCAATAGTTTCCGAGAAATAAATTAGCTTATGTTTTTGTAGAATATTTACGTTCTAGCCGCCATATTGTAAGAAGGAGTGGTCCGATGATTACATGAAAATTCCCTGTTAAACTTTAACTATTCCGATCACCTCTGATCATGATTACAGTATGAATTCATTGCGGTAACATTGCAAAAAAAAATGCACAATAAGGTTTTTTTCAAAAATTTTCACGTTTTTCACGCTTGAATCGGCCATATTTTTTTTTCTTTATGTCTAATCGAAATTTTGAGCCGGTATTCTGAAAGAGCATAAAATTCTACGTCGATATACCTGAAAACGAATTTTTTTTCAACGCCGATAACATAAAAAATAATCGCGTTGAAAGTTTGGTAAAAAATCGGGACGCTTGGACGTTAATGGGTTAACGTACTCTGGTAAAAGAGTCAGTTCTTAGTGGTCTGGTCAGAGCTGTGGCGCGCGTGTCGCCTAATAAAAAAAACTTTATATACAATTATCTTTCCATAAATTTGTGATTGAACAATAAGATACGTATTCGATAAACGTGCAAACAATAAATGAATAATGAATTATCTTTGAATACAGCATTTCATAATAATACATAAAAAAAAAAAAAAAAAAAAAAAAAAAAAAAAAAAAAAAAAAAAAAAAAAAAAAAAAAAAAAAAAAAAAACGAGCTGTACACCTATCTAGTTATAAATGACCGGCCATACATTTTGTGACCATAAATTTACCAAAAAGAAAAGTGACCAGTAATTCCACATCTAAATAGTTGAATTTACCATATTTTTACGGTATGTTTATCGAAAAAATGTGTGACGGTAAATCCAGAAAAGATGTTCCTTCAAAAAATTCATAACTCTTTGAAAATTCCTCCGATTAAATTCATTCTTGGTGCATATTAAAGCTAAGGTTTTACGTTAATGGAATATAAATCGGTGTTTCTCCCAACTTCGTCTGCAATATGTGGTCGAGCGAAAAAGAAGTGAGACGAATTTTATGCTTTTTCGTTTGCCTGACTCTGACGTTCGAAACTAAAAGGACTTCGATTTATCGTTTTCTCGCTGTATTTTCACCTTCGAAATACAGTCTTGAGTCAGTTTAAAATTTTTCATTGAGCGGAATTAATGATTAATTTTTAATAACTTGGTTTAATGACCGAATTTTGTCATATTTTAACGAAATATTGCGTTAAAAAGACGTTCCTTCAAAAAATGCATATCTCTTTGAAAATTCCTCTGATTGAATTCTTTCTGGGTGCATATTAAAGCTAAGGATTCACGTTAATGGAATATAAATTGGTGTTCCTCCCAATTTCGTCTCCGAGATGTGGTCGAGCGAAAAAAAGTGAGACGAATTTTATGCTTTTTCGTTTGCCTGACTCTGACGTTCGAAACTAAAAGGACTTCGATTTATCGTTTTCGCGCTGTATTTTCACCTTCGAAATACAGTCTTGAGTCAGTTTAAAATTTTTCATTGAGCGGAATTAATGATTCATTTTTAATAACTTGGTTTATCGACCGAATTTTGTCATATTTTAACGAAATATTGCGTTAAGGTAGTATGAGCACGAACCTAAAAATCAGAGAAAAAATTGATTTTTTAATATGCTAGAGAATAGGCTTAGAGAATGCTGTCTGTAAAATTTAAACACGCGTTACCGACCATTTATAATAATTATTAATGTTTAAAATTGACAAATTTAGCACGTGTTATATGGGGGATTCGTCCAGATAACACTTTGAGACAGAAATAATCATGCTTAACGATCAGCCACCTTTCTAAATAAAAGTTCCAAATATCGAAAAAACTGTCACGAACACGTACGTCCCTTAAAAAAAGTATGTTACCGAATATCTCGAATAGATATCATTGATTAAATTGACGAGTTTTCGTGATCACTCCCCGCTTGTAAAATGGCGGCTGGGACGATGTAAATTTGGCAACGCCGCGTGACGTCTGACGCGCTCAGATCCCCAGCTGGAGGCCAAATGGTGGCGGCAAATTTAAATACTGTATATTCAGTTATATATAAATAAGGAAATTCAAGCGGGAAAAGGGTAAATAAAATCGGTTAAACTGTCACATTTATAATGCGGTACGTTTATTATCACAGTCGCTCTGATTATACATAAATTATAATAATTTTGAACCAGCAACTTCAACAATCAATCTTCTTCATCAATTGTCCTTTTTCGAGATTCTACCCAATTTTTGTGACCGTCGTCTTTTCCACATGAGCCACAATAGCTTTAAAGATTTTATTGTTTTTGGTAACTCGCGGTTTCCCGTTAACGTCTTCTCCAAGGACAATCCGAATTCCTTCTGCTCCAGATCTCACATAAGCTGTTTCCAGCACCTGGATAGTGATACCAGTCTTTGCCATTTTACCTATCATACCAGCTGATACGGTTTCTTTCATTGCAAGCAAAGATTGTTTGTTTCGGGCTTGCGTAACGGCTATCTCCTCCTCATATAAAATGTCGCGCGTCGTCTTTGCGTTACATTTAATATTATCTTCGCTTATTCCACTAGCAGAAACTAGTTGACTTAACATTACTACATCCTTGACGGCGTTGTGAGCACCCTCCGCTGCATTGGAGCCCAAAATATCTTCCGTGAGAGCTGTTTGACTGTACCCTTTGCTCTCTTTTTTTCGACCCGGAAGGTGTTCGCGAAAAAGAGGCAAGGTATCAGCAAATCCTTTCACGACCGATTGAAATTGGTCCAGCAACCCGTGCTCTCTCATCGTACGAAGAATCTTTGGAGCATCAAACCTAATACAAACCATTAAAATTGTTGAAAAATATGTTGATGTGTAAACGTGTAAAACCACAAGAAACGATGGTAAAATTATTGCCCAACCTTCCAGGTCGAGCAATAATCATCCAGATGAATAGTCGAGAAATCATCATCCTGTGAAATAATTGTTAATGATTACTCAAAGTTTGACATTAATAAGACTTGGCAATGTAAATTGTAACTCGATGAAGAGCAAATCGGTACCTAAAACCATTGTGAGCAACCAGAATTACACCGGGACCGATACTGCGTAGATACTCGATGAAATTTTGGAGCGCCATTCGCGGCGGTGTGGTATCCACTCGAGCGTCATCCAAATACATCTCGCCACCACAAACTCGGAGCCCTGTCACTGTTGCTGCTCTGCTGGTCATGCCTTTTGAGGGTACTATGTACGCGTTGAAAACTTCGTTGTTGTAGACCGCTGCGATTTGACAAATTTCTGCCGCCTTCGAGAGTCCAGTGGTCTCTAAATCGAAGATAACTAGAGCGTTATCGTGCAAATCTTTCTGTTGCTGCGTGTCGCCGTCTGAAACACAACAAATGTTTTCAATATATTTTTATGGGTCTTTAAAAATGTGATTCAATCAATTTCATAACGTACCGAAAGCAGACGGATTATCGTTAATGAGTTCGGCGGCACAAGTCAAACCGCTCCCAGTTTCGTACGTTATCCCTTCGCTCCGTTCAGCCGCGGCTCCTTTCGTCGATCGTTGATTTTTGTGGAACAGTCTTCGTCTCTTCATTTCTACCGTCTTCGATTTCCGGATTTTCGATTTCCGCGTCTGTTCCTTTTGGGCTCGAAAGCGTTTTGTTATCATACCGGGGGATAGCTCCAGTATTTTGTTCAGCGTGTCGACGTACGTGACTCCAATGTTCTTCTGACACACGGATGCTGCGACTCGAAAATTGAGTGATTCCGAACCAGCGTAAAACTTCGACTTGGGAGCTTTGCTTGCTACGGTATGATTGAAAGACTCGTTGGCCTGGCTAGAAGCACACGGCGCTAGTTTTTCCGAGTTTTGAGCAAACCGCGAGAATATCCGTGTCAGCGAATCACGAAGTCCGGCGTCGGTGAGCGGCTCACCTTTGGGAAGCCCCTTGTGCTTATAGTTTTCTTGCAAAATCTTATGTCCGCACCAATCACCGCAGTTCTCGTGTTCGCCAAATGCGTGGCAGGTGATGTTTTTGATGGCTTCTGCAACGGCTATAGGGTCTCCTTGATTTTGTTTTACCGCAGAAGTAAAGCAGCGCGAAAGATACCCGATTACTTTGGTGGGCAAATGTAAACCGTACAATGCATTGTTTAGAGCTTTCGACGCGTGGTTCAGATCGGACCATTTCTCGACTTTCGTGGTCAATTCTCGTCGTACAGCCGAGATCGTCGACGAGTCATCGTCTCCTATGAGTACCGCAACTCTGACGTTTTCTTCTTCCAGTAATTTGTTCTTAGCGATCACTTCGACGGCCATATTGGGCTCCATGGACTTCGCGCTTCCCTCGAAATTCTTCCGACAGTCGTGGTCATTCGGATCGCGCCCGCGAGCGCACGAACTGCAAGCTTTACTTCGCACGGCATAGGACAGGATTTTCTGCGAACGGTGACCAATCAGAGACAGATGACCTGCAAAATCGAAGAAATTCTATACTCCAAATCATTTTATAACTATCATAGTTCACATCATTATTACATTTATATTTAAGGTAGCTGGAGCAAGTGATATATAGATAATACAATTTGAGCACTAAATATTCATTCAGACAAACAATACCAACCAGAGAGGCTGTTGTAGGCACGACCTGTCCCTCGCTTTTGCCATCCAGCGTCAACCGATGCAGCAATATCGACCGGTCCCTCAAAATCATTTTCATCGTCGATCGGCTCTCTAAAACAGTGGAATATTGAAGTTCTTATGTCGCAAACGCAGTACATTCGACTGGTGCAAAAAAGGCAAATATTTTTTATTTTGTTATCGCCTGCCGTACTCACTCAGTTTGTTCTTCGTGTTCACGCCGAGCTGCAATGGTCATCGCTTTTTCCAGCTTTATGCTTTCGTGGCAACTATCTTCAGCAGCCTTTTCGAATGCGGGGCCAACGTGTCGCTCATAACGTTTCAGAATCGTTCCTGTCAAAGCCGGTATATTCAAAGCCGATAAGACGGTATTGAATTGGGTCTCTCCTATACCCGCATCGATCATAGCTGCAAAATATTTTTACAAAATGTGAATTTTGGGTACTAATGTAGACCTAAAAATAAAGCCCGTGGCCAGAACTCAAATAAAAGTACTCACCTATAGCAGCTTTGCTGTTGACATCGTACAACCGATTGTTTTCACGACGTTTGTTGGTTTCAACAGTATGGTTTTCTTTGCACTGTTCACAAAGCACGTCCAGCCTGCTTGCCAGCCCAAACCTCTCCTCATGCATAACATTTCGAAGTGATAGAGGAACGTTGCAAATATCGCACCAGAGATCTTGCGCGAGAGTGCCAAAATCGACGACGCGTCGTCCGGAATCGACGTACGTTCTCGCGCTAACCTCACTTCCACCATCACCACTTTTTTGCCGCGATGCACGTAGATTTTGTTTCCAGTTGAAAACTTTTTGGGACACGAATCGCCCCTTAGTACGTCCGTGATTAGAACGTACACTGTGGCGTACGATGTTCATCGTATTACTACTAAATGTTCACTTCGCGGAAACGGCATAAATCCGCATCGGAGCGAATTTTAGCCGAGGAAAAAAACTGAAACCTTTCAGGTTCTGGACCCGAAGAACGACAAAAGCGGACGACTCGTCGAACGACGACGAGGACTCGGATTCCGAGGGCGACAACCACGAGGACGACAACCACGAGGAAAACGACGTTCGCCGGCGTACATCTGATTGCAGTGTTGCCAAGCGTATTCCTTGAATCACGAAATGGCGTCCGCCTAGACAATCGGAGTCAAATCAGACTCTTTTAAAAACTACTACCGCTTTATAAATGTACACACATTATCATCACACATACTTCTTAATTTGTATCTCTTTGTATTTTGATTTTTAATATATCGAAATATGTGATCATTCGCTTTTTCCTGATAATTAAAAATATGGACTTTCTACTGACTAGTCACTCCGCTCATACTACCTTAAAAAGACGTTCCTTCAAAAAATGCATATCTCTTTGAAAATTCCTCTGATTGAATTCTTTCTGGGTGCATATTAAAGCTAAGGATTCTCGTTAATGGAATATAAATCGGTGTTCCTCCCAATTTCGTCTCCGAGATGTGGTCGAGCGAAAAAAAGTGAGACGAATTTTATGCTTTTTCGTTTGCCTTCCTCTGACGTTCGAAACTAAAAGGACTTCGATTTATCGTTTTCTCGCTGTATTTTCACCTTCGAAATACAGTCTTGAGACAGTTTAAAATTTTTCATTGAGCGGAATTAATGATTCATTTTTAATAACCTGGTTCATCGACCGAATTTTGTCATATTTTAACGAAATATTGCGTTAAAAAGATGTTCCTTCAAAAAATGCATATCTCTTTGAAAATTCCTCTGATTGAATTCTTTCTGGGTGCATATTAAAGCTAAGGATTCACGTTAATGGAATATAAATCGGTGTTCCTTCCAATTTCGTCTCCGAGATGTGGTCGAGCGAAAAAAAAGTAAGACGAATTTTATGCTTTTTCGTTTGCCTTCCTCTGACGTTCGAAACTAGAAGGACTTCGATTTACCGTTTTCTCGCTGTATTTTCACCTTCGAAATACAGTCTTGAGTCAGTTTAACATTTTTTATTGAGCGGAATTAATGATTAATTTTTAATAACTTGGTTTAATGACCGAATTTTGTCATATTTTAACGAAATATTGCGTTAAAAAAACCTTCCTTCAAAAAATTCATATCTCTTTGGAAATTCCTCCGATTGAATTCTTTCTAGGTGCATATTAAAGCTAAGGATTCACGTTAATGAAATATAAATCGGTGTTCCTCCCAATTTCGTCTCCGAGATGTGGTCGAGCGAAAAAAAGTGAGACGAATTTTATGCTTTTTCGTTTGCCTGACTCTGACGTTCGAAACTAAAAGGACTTCGATTTATCGTTTTCGCGCTGTATTTTCACCTTTGAAATACAGTCTTGAGTCAGTTTAAAATTTTTCATTGAGCGGAATTAATGATTCATTTTTAATAACTTGGTTTATCGACCGAATTTTGTCATATTTTAACGAAATATTGCGTTAAAAAGACGTTCCTTCAAAAAATGCATATCTCTTTGAAAATTCCTCTGATTGAATTCTTTCTGGGTGCATATTAAAGCTAAGGATTCACGTTAATGGAATATAAATCGGTGTTCCTCCCAATTTCGTCTCCGAGATGTGGTCGAGCGAAAAAAAGTGAGACGAATTTTATGCTTTTTCGTTTGCCTGACTCTGACGTTCGAAACTAAAAGGACTTCGATTTATCGTTTTCTCGTTGTATTTTCACCTTCGAAATACAGTCTTGAGTCAGTTAAAAATTTTTCATTGAGCGGAATTAATGATTCATTTTTAATAACCTGGTTCATCGACCGAATTTTGTCATATTTTAACGAAATATTGCTTTAAAAAGACGTTCCTTCAAAAAATTCATATCTCTTTGGAAATTCCTCCGATTGAATTGTTTCTAGGTGCATATTAAAGCTAAGGATTCACGTTAATGGAATATAAATCGGTGTTCCTCCCAATTTCGTCTCCGAGATGTGGTCGAGCGAAAAAAAGTGAGACGAATTTTATGCTTTTTCGTTTGCCTGACTCTGACGTTCGAAACTAAAAGGACTTCGATTTACCGTTTTCTCGCTGTATTTTCACCTTCGAAATACAGTCTTGAGTCAGTTTAACATTTTTTATTGAGCGGAATTAATGAATAATTTTTAATAACTTGGTTTAATGACCGAATTTTGTCATATTTTAACGAAATATTGCGTTAAAAAAACCTTCCTTCAAAAAATTCATATCTCTTTGGAAATTCCTCCGATTGAATTCTTTCTAGGTGCATATTAAAGCTAAGGATTCACGTTAATGAAATATAAATCGGTGTTCCTCCCAATTTCGTCTCCGAGATGTGGTCGAGCGAAAAAAAGTGAGACGAATTTTATGCTTTTTCGTTTGCCTGACTCTGACGTTCGAAACTAAAAGGACTTCGATTTATCGTTTTCGCGCTGTATTTTCACCTTCGAAATACAGTCTTGAGTCAGTTTAAAATTTTTCATTGAGCGGAATTAATGATTCATTTTTAATAACTTGGTTTATCGACCGAATTTTGTCATATTTTAACGAAATATTGCGTTAAAAAGACGTTCCTTCAAAAAATGCATATCTCTTTGAAAATTCCTCTGATTGAATTCTTTCTGGGTGCATATTAAAGCTAAGGATTCACGTTAATGGAATATAAATCGGTGTTCCTCCCAATTTCGTCTCCGAGATGTGGTCGAGCGAAAAAAAGTGAGACGAATTTTATGCTTTTTCGTTTGCCCGACTCTGACGTTCGAAACTAAAAGGACTTCGATTTATCATTTTCCCGCTGTATTTTCACCTTCGAAATACTATCTTGAGTCAGTTTAAAATTTTTTTAACAAGGACCGAGCACAAATTTGAGATAAATCTGTGGATTTCTATGACGACTCAATCAAAACAAGCCTGCAAAATAGAACTTTGCAAACTTATTCCTCATTATTTTACTCCTTTAACGATGCTTCCTCTATGAGGAAGTCAAAATTGATCGACACACTTCCTCATAGAAGTAGCATCGTGAAAGGAGTCTAATGCTGAAGAAGCAGTTTGCAAAGTTCTACTTTGCAGGCTTTTCGTATTGTTCATATGTATAAGGCACCGATACATAACTCAAAAATATATTTATTGGAAGCTTTGGGGACATGTCCTCAAAACTGCCTTTATGCATACGAAAATAATTTAAAAAAACATATATTTTTTGCATTTTGCTTCCTCACAGAGGAAGCTTTGTTTTCGTGAAAAAATTTTTTTTTGCGATTTTCATGCCAGTATGCTTAGAATCACCCAAAACGTCGATAAAAGTGGTCTAGAAAAAATGTCCGTATGTGTGTGTGTGTGTGTGTGTGTGTGTGTGTGCGTGTGTGCGCGTGTGCGCGTGTGCGCGTGTGCGCGTGTGCGCGTGTGCGCGTGTGCGCGTGTGCGCGTGTGCGCGTGTGCGCGTGTGCGCGTGTGCGCGTGTGCGCGTGTGCGCGTGTGCGCGTGTGCGCGTGTGCGCGTGTGCGCGTGTGCGCGTGTGCGCGTGTGCGCGTGTGCGCGTGTGCGCGTGTGCGCGTGTGCGCGTGTGCGCGTGTGCGCGTGTGCGCGTGTGCGCGTGTGCGCGTGTGCGCGTGTGCGCGTGTGCGCGTGTGCGCGTGTGCGCGTGTGCGCGTGTGCGCGTGTGCGCGTGTGCGCGTGTGCGCGTGTGCGCGTGTGCGCGTGTGCGCGTGTGCGCGTGTGCGCGTGTGCGCGTGTGCGCGTGTGCGCGTGTGCGCGTGTGCGCGTGTGCGCGTGTGCGCGTGTGCGCGTGTGCGCGTGTGCGCGTGTGCGCGTGTGCGCGTGTGCGCGTGTGCGCGTGTGCGCGTGTGCGCGTGTGCGCGTGTGCGCGTGTGCGCGTGTGCGCGTGTGCGCGTGTGCGCGTGTGCGCGTGTGCGCGTGTGCGCGTGTGCGCGTGTGCGCGTGTGCGCGTGTGCGCGTGTGCGCGTGTGCGCGTGTGCGCGTGTGCGTGTGCGTGTGCGTGTGCGCGTGTGCGTGTGCGTGTGCGTGTGCGTGTGCGTGTGCGTGTGCGTGTGCGTGTGCGTGTGCGTGTGTGTGTGCGTGTGTGTGTGCGTGTGTGTGTGCGTGTGTGTGTGCGTGTGTGTGTGCGTGTGTGTGTGCGTGTGTGTGTGCGTGTGTGTGTGTGTGTGTGTGTGTGTGTGTGTGTGTGTGTGTGTGTGTGTGTGTGTGTGTGTGTGTGTGTGTGTGTGTGTGTGTGTGTGTGTGTGTGTGTGTGTGTGTGTGTGTGTGTGTGTGTGTGTGTGTGTGTGTGTGTGTGTGTGTGTGTGTGTGTGTGTGTGTGTGTGTGTGTGTGTGTGTGTGTGTGTGTGTGTGTGTGTGTGTGTGTGTGTGTGTGTGTGTGTGCAGGGCTTCGAAAATTCAATCGCCTGAGTACCGTAACCCGATCGCTCAGACGGTACCAGTAACCGTCTGAGCGATCGGGCTCAAATTTGGCACGCAAGTAGAGTACTCGTCCCCCTTTAAATATTGCAATTTTTGAAAAAATATATATAGTAATTAAGTTTTTATGTAATTTTTAATTTGTTGAAAAAAGGGCGTGGTTGCTCTAACTTTCGTAAAAGTTCGCCGATTTAGCTAAATAGTTCTTCATATCTAGAGATACGTTCAATGTTGTATGGTATCTAACTTTCGTAAAAGTTCGCCGATTTAGCTAAATAGTTCTTCATATCTAGAGATACGTTCAATGTTGTATGGTATTGCATTTCGGCGAAATCGGTCAAGCGGTTCGGATTTTATAAAATTTTGTAGTCGAAAAATAACATATAGCACGTACGAAATTTGGTGATGATCGGTAAAGTGGTTCGTATTTTACGTGATTTTTTAATTTATTGAAAAAAGGGCGTGATCGCTCTAACTTTCGTAAAAGCTGCTCGATTTGTGAGAGGCGAAGGGAATCTTAACGTGAGTCCCTTAGCCTCTCACAAGCGTTTTATTAGCCAATTTTACACATGTACGACACTGTTAAAAATTGAATAACATGGAATTTTGTTAAGAATTTAAACGTGATTGTCTTTGTTTTATTCGTATGAAGAATATAAAAAAGTTGCAAAGTAGAACTTTGCATATTGCTTTCACATTAATTTTTGTTTTTCACAAAGCTTCCTCTATAAGGAAGCCAAAATTGATAAACTAGCTTCTTCATAGAGGTGGCTTTGTGAAAAACGAAAATTAATGAGGAAGCAATGTGCAAAGTTCTACTTTTTTTATGTGTATCGGTAGTTTTAGGGACAGTCCTCAAAACTACCCATGCACATACGAAGGCAGTTTTGGGGACAGTCCTTAAAAGCACCGTTACATATATAAAATAGATATATGTAAAGCTAGTTTTGGGGACTGTCCTTAAAACTGCTTTTACATAAATGGAATAAAAAAAAAATCTATATTTTAAATATTTTTCGTATGTGTAAAGGCAGTTTTGAGGACAGTCCTTAAACCTGCCACTTTAACGTTTTAAAGTACATTTTTGCCTATTTTTTTTTTTTTTTCAGGTCATTTGGAGAGCACACTCAGGGCGGCCTCTTAAATCTTACTGAACTGATGAAAATCGGTTTTGAAAATGTCCCCAAAACTGCCCCGTCACATATATATATAGATATGAAAATACCGGTATTTTTATTTTTGGTAAAATGACAATGAAACTACCGTATCTTTACCGTCTTTTATCCATATTTTTTTTCTACAATCTTTGTGTTGTGAAAATACGGTCACGAAAAATGCTTGTAAGTTTGACCGGTTACAAATTTTTGTTGGTGAACTCACCATAAAAAATGGTAAACTGCGTCTATATAGTTGTGAAATAACCGGTAACGAATTTATTGGTAAAATTACAGCAACGTTGTTTCGTAAATTCACCGTAACTTGACGAGAATTCTTAATCACTAAGAGACTATATGACTTTATTACCGATGTCGTAAATTTAACACCGGTCACATACCGGTTTTTAATCGTAAAATTACTGGTCATGTATACCGCTCACGTCTCTAGTCCGAACCGCATCGTGCACAGCGCGAAACGCGACCTCCGAACGGTACCGTGCGGAGCGCGAAGTGCGACGTCCGGATGGCATCGTGCAGAGGGCAAAGCGCGACGTCCGGACGGCACGGTGCGGAGCGCGAAGCGCGACGTCCAAACGACCCCCTGCGGAGCGCGGAGCGCGACGACCGCGTGAGTGCCTTAAAATGACACCAGGGAAAAATGTCCCGAAGGGACATTTTTGCCGCAGGGTCATTTTCGGGGGGTTTGGTGGGCGGAGCCCCCCAATGGGGGTTTGGGGGGCGAAGCCCTCCAACAACAACCCGGCGCCCCGCAGGGGCGACCGGGTTGCTTGTTTTTTTTTAATTTGACACTTACGTCAACTAAAAATGTTTTTTCCTGAAAAATCATTACCCGCTGCACATGTTAGAAGTTAGAAGGTCGAAATAATTGATTCCACAATGATTTCTTAATCAGTATATTTATTTATTGCACTAGTACATTTTAATTGCGAAGATAATTTATATTTAATAAACCAAACTGAAATATGAGTGAACATAACCTAAACACAATATTCGTAAAACATGGTGACAAGTACATTATTATCGGAACTATACGCTTGACGTGTATACACTGTTAAAAATGTTATGAATTTTACAACATGTTTAATATACGAAGGTATATGAAATATATGAACAAGGCATATTAAATCAGAATTCATATACATTGCGATTGAATATTAGTAAATTGATATTAAATTCAATATTGATATATCAAAATTAAGATGCATGACATGGAAATTTAATAGAACCGTATAGTAAAATCACGATCGTTGTGCAGATAAAAGTAATTAATACACTATCTTGTAATTTTTATATAATTTATTTGAAATGTCATGAAGGTGTCTTTAATAACCACAAACAAATTTTTATTTAATTTTTCAATACCATTGTTAAGGTTACTACATGTTTCCATTATTTGTATTAAATTTGCAAATCGTGTAAATTAATCTGGAATTTGAACACTGTGTAATTGAATATTAATAATTGAAAATTGAGTTTCAAACTTTTTTTAAAATTAATATGCTTGGTATTGGAATTTCCAACTTCGGTGTATTAAAATTATATTTTTTGTAAGGGAAAAAGCAATTCACATTTTTTATTGTCATTTCAATACAGGTAATTTATAATCCAAACAAGGTTTCTTTGATAACTAATTCACGTAGATGCGTTCCCTCTCGCTCACATGGCGCGAATACACTGGGGTTCAAATACGTTCTTACTCGCATTGAAGAATGTGAACATAATATGCGGTCATATTCTTCGCTCGCAAGTGTGTTCATCGCCGAAAAAAGAGAAAAAATAGAAAATGTTTTTAAGAAAATATTGATAACAAGTATATATACACAATTTTTGTAATATTTTACTTGATAGTTATTTACGAGAAGACCAGTGGTCGTAGTCTTTAAGGTATGGTGCCATCGCTGCGAATCCAGAGGTCTTGAGTTCGAGTCTTGAACGATGTCTTTTTTATGATTATTTTTTCTATAATTTTTTTGTTGTATACCTGATTATCTCTATAAGGTGAATTAATCAGCGAATTAAATGTTCTTGCAATGAAAGGCTTATCTGGTACACAAAAAAATGATAGAAAAAGGAATCTTAAAAAAAGTCATCGTCCGAGATTCGAACTCACGACTTCCGGACTCACAGCGCTGACATCATGCCTTAAAGACTACGACCAACGCTTTTTTCGTAAATAACTATCAAGTAAACTACTACAAAAATTGTATATACATACTTGTTGTTAACAATATTTTTTAAAGCAAGTTTTATTTTTCTCTATTTTCTACGGTGATCATACTTGCGAGCGAAGAATATGACCGCATATCATGTTTATATTCTTTGATGCGAGTGAGAACGCATCTGAACCCCGTGTATCCGTGCCATGTGAGCGAGAGAGCACTATCTGCACTCCAGTCTATTCGTGCCATGCGAGCGAAAGGGAACGCAGTAACTCAGTATACTGTGACGTATCGCTTCACGAGCGACAACATTAACCTGGCGGTCCTGCTGCCGCTTGCAGGCAGTCTCGGTTTTAAACGGGACTGTACCCGCAAGCGGCAGCTATACCACGTCTCTTCATACGTATTCACAAGGATTGTTGCATTGATTGATGTAACAATTGACCAGAAGTTTGTAAGAAATGATAAAGATTTGATTAAGAAATGCTTTTATCATATGCGTTTGAACGTGCCGCGCGCGCAACGGCGCTGCGAGCATTCTTCCGGTTCGCGCCGAATTCTCGCCGGTACGCGCTAAGTTCTCGCCTGTACGCGCCGGCTTAGACACTGTGCAAACGTGTCCGACGACGACGAAAATAAGCCAAAGACGCGAGCGATCGGCTGTCGAAGAAGACTTGGGAACATCGACGCACGCGATCGTCATTTTACAGGTAAGCCAGTGCTTGCACGTTTTCGTTGACTTTTTCACACGACGCCGGAAATTCATTCTTCGCACACGAACGACTGACGAAATATCACGACGATTTTGTGTTTAGTGACCTGCCGGAGGAGACTCGGAAAAATCGCGACGCACGCGATCTTCATTTTACATTGTGCGAACGTGGCCGACGTTGTGACGACGACGAAAATAAGCAAAAGACGCAAGCGATCCGACAAAGAACGACTGTCGAAATATCACAACGATTTCGTGTTGAGTGAATGACTGCCGAAGGAGAGTCGAAAAAATCGTCGCACGCGATCGTCATTTTACAGGTAAGCCAGTGCTCGCATGTTTGCATTTTCGTTTTTCACACGATGCCGCGAATTCATTCCTCGCACACGTGTGTAACAGTAAAAAAAAAGAAAAAGCAAAATCCCGTGTACGTAATCAGAGAATTTGTATTGTTTGTATTGCTCGTAACCTATTAGATACGATGAATATGTTTTTTTATATCTATTTCAATCGCTTCTCGAGAGTTATTAAATAGTACAGTTTCGCTTTCAATATCATCAATAAGCTATCGTTTTAGTAAATTACTGCTCGCTATATATGCAGCTTCAAAAAATATTGACGTTGGCAAATACGATGTACAACAATATACATGCGCACATAAGTATTACACACTGTCTGGTACCTCTGCGTAGAAACACTACACAGTGTCTAGTACCTCTGCGTAGAATCACTATTCGCACTGTCTAATACCTCTGCGTAGAATCACTATTCGCACTGTCTAATACCTCTGCGCAGCAATACTACCACTGTCTATAAACTCAACGCAGCAATACTACTACTGTTTAATAACTCTGCGTGGAAGTATTACACAGTGTGCAGAGATACTATGTAGTTCGTGTATTCATTGGTATAATAAAACGGATTTCACACGTAGGACTCGTTGATAATCGAAAGTTAATATATTTTTATTTTTCAGTCATTTTTTTTTTCACGCCTAATCCTCAACTGAAAGCGCAAATTTCTCGCCAGCACACAATTTTTTCGCTAGCTCTCTGGCCGTGCCAGACGTGCGAACGTGTTGGACTATCTGACGACGAAGGAAAAAAAAAAGACGCGAGCGATCCGGTAAAACGAAGGATTGTCGAAGAATCCTGAAATTGCATTCTTGTAGACCGTCGAACGAGTCCCACAAAAATCGACCCACGCGGTCTGTATTTTACTGGTAAGTTTGACGCGTATATTATATGTGAGTTACAAAATTTGCGGAATCGTAACACGAATTGCACACAGCCTGTGCCTGGTATGTTCAAATTTACTTGTATTACGCGCCGGCGAAAATTTATATTTTGCACTCCTGTGTAATAATAAGACGAAGAAAAAGCACGTGTAATCAAAGAATTTCTATTACTTTTATTGCTTATAACCAATCGATGATATTAATATGTTCTTTTTAGATCTTTTTCAATCTCCACCCGAAATTTATTAAATAGTAGATTTTCGCTTTCAATATCAATAAGCACAATAAAGACGTATCGTATCGTATTAATAGTTTCGCAACTTAGCGTAAAATGTAATATTTGTATCACAGACATCATGTAATCGCAAAATTAATGGATGTTCATTTTTTCAGTCAGTTTTTGCGACTCGATTCTGGTTCTCGTCGGATCGCGCAAATTTCTCGCCGGCATAATTTTTTCATCAGCGCTCCGGTCGTGCCAAACGTGCGCACGTGTTGAACGATGTGACGACGAAGGAAAAAAAAGACGTGAGCGATCCGGTAAAACGAAGGATTGTCGAAGAATCCCGAAATTGCGTTTTTGTGGACCGTCGAACGAGTCGCACAGAAATCGACGCACGCGATCTGTACTTTACTGGTAAGTTTTACGCGTATATTACATGTGAATTATATAAAATTTGCGTAAACGTGACAGTGGTTGCACAGTGAGGCCGTGTCTAGTACGTTAACGTTTACTTCTATTACACGACGGCGCAAACTTAAACTCTTCATTCTAAGTGCACACTTGGCTATGCTTCACAGAGAAGATATGGTATTTTTATCGTCAGTATATGCGTGCTTTTCTTGCAGATATCATGTTCATATGTAGGTTCTGCAACTTCCACTCAGAGCATCTGAAACCGTACTTGGCACATCGCAAATTTCATTCAATTCTAAGTAAAAAATATCACTGCGGGTTAAACAGTTGTAAGAATTCTTTCACATCAGAGGGGTCACTTCGATCTCATTTGCTAAGGTCACATAAATTTACGACTAGGCGCGCGCACGATCAGAATGTCGATCAGAATAGAAATATTCATTTCGTGTGTACAGTACAACTCTACAAAAAGAAATTCAGCACACGTCTCCATTTTCACAAACACTTAAGAAATCATATTCGAAATAAGGATAAAGTCACATGTCCTTTCGATAATTGTGATAAGGTTTACACCCGTTTAACGTCTTTCTCGGGGCATCTGTCGAGATCTCACAACATTGTGCCTCTCACAGTGACTCCAGATGGACCGGCGGATGATAATTTTATTACAGAGGACGTTAATGGTACCGAACCTGATTCCCCTGATTTCCAATGCGATTCCAGCAATAGTGCTTCTGTAGACGCGTTTCTTTTGAACACAGCACATTTATATTTGAAGTTAGAGTGTCAGTTATTATTGCCAGCGTCAACAATTCAGAAAATTGTAGAGGGAACGTTAGACACGCACAAGCAAGGCCAAGAAGGAATAAAGACAAATTTAAAGACGCGGTTGCTCAAAGAAAATTTGGACCCCGAGCAAGTAGATAAAGTTATATCAGAAGTTTTCGATGACGATCCGTTCGTGACATCTACGGAGATGTTAAAGACAGATTATAAACGAAAAAAGTTCTATAAAGAGCATTGTGCTTTCGTAGAACCCGTCGAAGTGTTGCTGCGTTCAAGCGATGGGGAAAGATCTTTTTTTCATTATGTACCCATTGAAGAAACTCTCCGCCAGCTTTTCACGGATCAGTCTGTTAGTAGTGAGCTCCGGAGCGATCACCAAAACCTCGACCCAGATTTCTTGTCGGATTTTACTGATGGTGCTATATTCCAAAGATCAACTTTTTTCGTGGAAAATCCGAACGCGCTGAAATTAATTCTCTATCAAGATGAATTCGAGGTTGTCAATCCTATAGGGTCGGCCATTCACAAGTACAAACTTCTTGGAATATATTTGAGTATCGGTAATTTACCGGAGCACTTGCGGTCACATGTAAATTCAATCAAGCTTGTCGCTCTCTGTAAAGAGAAAGATTTTGATCATGTGCAAGTTTTTGGAAAAATCGTCGAAGACTTAAAAAAAATCGAAAAAGACGGAGTTAAGCTGCCGTCAGGCGAGGTCATAAAAGGGGCACTAGTCTTCATTGCCGGTGATAACCTTGGCAGCCATTCGCTAGGAGGTTTTCTAGAAAATTTTAGTTTGGCACATTATTTTTGTAGGTACTGTCTCATAACGAAAGACGAATTTCATTCTGACGAAGGCCCATTTAAGTCATACACGTCTCGGACACGCGAAAACTATAATGATGCATTAAAGGCAAAGGGAAACAACAACCACTACCAAGGTGTTAAGTTCGACTCTGTATTTAATACTTTTTGTAACTCATGCACGTAATGTCGCACATTTCGTGGCCGCAAAGCGTGCGTGAGATCGCGTATTATGCTCATGTCAACGTAGGTAATTTCACGTACGCCATCTGGTGCGTGAAGTTATCTACATTACTTCACGCACACATTGGCGTGCGTGAAACTATCTACAAGATGATCTCACGCACGCTTTGCAGGCACGAAGATGTGCGACATCACGTTGACATTCGTTACAAAAAGTAGTATGTGATACATGGGCGACAAAGCGGCCATCCCGCGGAGGTTAGGAAGCAGTGCACTCGCCTCCTCTCGTGCTACAAACAACACTCGGCTTCGCCTCGTGCCGTTGTAGCACTCGATTTGGCGAGTGAGCCGCTTCCTAACCTCCGCGCGTAATGGCCGCTTTCTCGCCCTTGTATCACAAAGTACTATTAGCTAACTTTCATGTATGTGATCCTGGACTTCCTCCTTGCCTGGCACATGATCGAGGAAGGTGTCGCAGCATTCGATCTCAAGATTTTTATCGACGATTTGGTGAAAAAAGGATGGTTTTCGATGATTATTCTAAACAAGTACATAGAAACGTTCCAATATTCGGTCCACGACCGTCGCGATAAGCCATGCCCTGTTTCCGCAAACAAAAAAAAGGGTTGTCGGGAATGCATGGCAGATTTTTACATTCCTAAGACTTTTCACATTGCTAATTGAAAATAAAATACGCGATGCGATGGATGAGACGTGGCATGCTATTCTTTTGCTCTCGGAGATTGTGGAGATAGTGTGTGCTCCTTCGATACATAAATCATATTTACCTTATCTAGGGACAATTATATCGGAATACATTATAATTCGAAAGACGTTCCAACAGAATCTGCGACCTAAGCATCACTATATATTGCATTACCCAGAACTGATTCTACTCTTCGGACCCTTAATGAAGGTGTGGACATTGCGGTTCGAAAGCAAGCACAGTTATTTAAAACGTGCTCTGCGATATACTAAGAATTACATTAACGTCACTAAGTCTCTGACCACAAAACATGAACTCTGTCAAAGTTTCCTCCGATTAGGCGCGGATATTAGGTCCGAAATCGAAATGCGAGGGAATACGAATTTTCACCATTGTATTTACCACGATTCAATTCAGCAAGCACTACATGGGATTAATCTTTCGAAAGACATTCAAGAATGCTGCGAAGTAATAGTTAAAGGGATTGTTTATCGCAAAGGGGACGGTCTTGTCGTGCGTCAGACAGCTTATCAATATCAAATAGAAATAGGCAAAATCTGCATTCTCTTGTGCGACGAAAAAAATGTATTCATAGTATTCGAAGTATTAGAAACTGACTTTCGCTCATACCTTCGTGTCTACGAAGTTGGTAAATGTTTAGTATATACGTGTCGATCGTTGAATTCTTTGCCAAGTACGGAAAAATTGTGCTTTTATAACACCGGAAGTTTCTTGTGCGTAAAACCTAGTTACGTATTCGTTGCTCGTCCACTGTAACAACTTTCACAACGCTGATAGGTGAGTTGCTCTTGGAAGCTCTGACGAATTAGATATATCAATCAGTTTAATTAGTTTGTTAAAATATACATTTCGTTTGCTTAAATGCATACAGCGTCTCCAAATATAAATATTCTCAAAATGTTTACAGTAAAAGAAATTTTTGGCTCGATTGAAATCCGTACTTCCATTCCATTACCACTATACCGAAAAAAAACGTGGAAAAATAGGTTCCGATGGGAATTAAGACATTACATAAGTAGTCTTAATTATTCGCCATACATTTTTTGGACTTTTCTTATAGAGTAAATAAGATCTACAAATAATTAAAATTTTTTTAATCTTTTTCTTTATCCATTGTAGAAAGAAACGTGATAATATTTGTTAGAAATATAACTGTCCAGAATCGGTATCTAATTCTAGCTGAAATATTAAATTAAAAAATATAAATAATGAATATATGATGCTTTAAACTTTTAAAAAGAATGTACGTTTTCAGAACCGCGCAAGGCATAAATGACTTACTTCCCATCGAACACCACAATGAATAACGAACATATTCTTCTACTAATTATATTTTTCGTCATTTACAGATAATCAGAATGTCTCTATTTAAAGTAGTGCCGCATGACCGATCGAAGAGAGTTTTGGTGAAGGGGTCTTTTGGTGAAGCGGTCAGCGAGGTAACGCATTCCGACAAAAAAAAGCTCGACCTCCCTGATGGAAACTATAAGGTTAAGATTATATGATTTTTTTAAATAATGTTTTTATTGAATTGAAACGCTTTTTGTCAGAATAGTATACGTACTGTCTTTTATACCTATTTCCACGTCATCCCTAATTTAGATAACTCTAGAGGAAGACGGAACTGAAATAGATGACGACGAAATTTTACTCGACTTGGCCAGTATGGTCAAAGCTCCAACCAACTTGATGATACTTTTGGAAGACAAGTCGTGGAAACCGCCAGGGGCAGTCGAAGTCCGTCCAAGTTCAAGTCTAGAAAGCGACCAACCCATTCATCCGGAAGTGAACACAGAACCGGCCCCAGTAGAACCTCCAATAAAACTAGGTGCCAGCATATGGGACAAAATGCCAGAGCGTCTCATTGATTGCTGTCAGAAGGGGCTGCGAGCTTACCCAGTTGATAGACGCCTTATGGTGGCCGTTATTGCAAACTACATGGTGGACGAACTGAAGGACACTACCAGGCGAACAGCAGAGAGAATCGCCCAAGCCATCACGGAAAAATATCCAAAATCGTTCGCTGATACCATTGGCGGTGCAGTAATTGGAGCTGGAATGGAATCGCTACGATCGCAGATTTACAATGCTGTGAATTATCGAAAAAATGACAAATTGATAAAGAGACAGCGACCGCAAGTCGATGATCCGTCAGACGAGGAAGATATGCCATCACAGCCGAAGTCTGGCACAGCTTGCATACAGGACGATTATGGATGTGTCGCATATCAACCACTGTTGCCATCCACGGAGTCGAAGACGAGTCAGGAGGAGAAACAAATACTTTTAAAGGAGCAAATACAACAGATTGAACGAGACGAGGAAAGGGTTACTCAATTGATCGAGGATACCTACCCATTGCAGAGGATCACTATCAATGCAAAGAAGAGGGATCTCACTTTGCTCTTTACAGAGTGGCCCCATCTAGCACAAACGGAATATTTGAAGCAGCACGCGTCTCTTCTTCTTGGAAAATCTGTCCAAGATGTATGGGAAAAGTCGTTAGTCGATAATTCGACATCGCTTAGAAAGTATTTGTCCATTACGCAGAAGTCCAAGGCCCTGAAGTCGCGACAGAAAAATAGTTCAAGCGATACGAGCGCCGAGGCATCAGCAAATACAGACGAAATACTGGAGATCTTGGCCAAGGCCAAAGAAGCTGGTACAGCATCGACGACCGAAACCCCACTGATCAGCTCTATTTTCCCGTTGATTACAGTGTACATGAAGGAAGATCAAAATCTGCTTTACACAGTCATCGACGTAAGTTTTAGCCTATATTGTTATAACTGTATTGTCCGATAAGTGCATGTTGGAAAAAAATGAGTACATCTGTCTGTTACAACCGACTTATAGTAAACATTTTACTTTGATTATAGGATGACGTTGAGAGCGCAGACGTCATAAGTCATAGCATGGTACAAACCCCAGTGCTGATAATCAGAGGTAAATCTTCATTTACTCTATTAATTATTCTGTGTTGCATGTTGATAAAGTTATCGCATCGAAAAAAATCTTCTTATTTTACAGGTAAATCCTATTTCGACGAAAACGCTCGGTTTGACGTTGTCGTAGAAAAAGAAGTCCGAATCCAAGCCCGTGGGATTTTGGACGGTATCCTCATAACATTCCTCTCGTACTACGTATTTGGATACACGTATCCACAGAAATTGTGCAAAACCTTGGAGTTCATACAAAGGTAACTTCTTGTGACCTCTTGTACAGATAAAAAAAATTCCAGATATATACGAGTAAGTGTTTCTGAGATGCCACTGACAAGGATTGAGTTATTCATTGTCGCTCTGATCATACGGTTTCGACTTGGGCACTTATTCGGCCACGAACCTACTCTCTTTTTGACCAAATATTCTCTTGTATTCTCTTGTTAAATGTTTCGTATAACATTTTTTTTACTTCCAGAGTATTGCTTCAAATCAACCCAAAAAATGGAACGAAAATCGGAGGAAAGAAACGAAAGCTTGTTTCATATGACCCAACGGTTTTGAAGCTTTCGGACGCCTTGGCCGCATTTAAAGAAGTTTAAAGTGGTAAAGTGAGAGAACGGCTAAGAGTTCATTATAAGATACTTATTATAAGAGTTTATTATAAGATTCAAGATATTAAAAAAATGTTATGTGAAGGATTTTTACGGACAATATAAGCATACGAGTTCTAGAAATTTCTCCTTTTATTCATTCCCTATCCACACACTGCAGAAAATTAAATAAAAAATATTTCCTCAAATATGTACTGAAATTCATTTACAGTACTGTGAATTTAATACATTGGAGTAAAGTAATTTTAAAGTAAATCCAAAAATACACATTTAAAAAATTTAGAAAAAGCAAGGTAATTTTAATATATCAGGGTAAATTAATTTTCAAATCACATTTACAAATGTGTATTCTAACATTACCTTACTGTTATGCGATTTTAATAGACTTCAATCTATTAATATTCAATTTGTGGTTGTAAAAATTCAACTGTTATTGCGTAAATTTAATATAGAAAAGTAAATTAATTTTTATATTCTACCTCCCATCATATTTTTGAAATACCAATCGTATTGTGAAATTCATATACATGAGTAAACTAATTTTCAAATTAAATTTACAAATTTGTATTCTAACATTACCTTACTGTAATGTGATTTTAAGACTTCAATCTATTAATATTCAATTTGTGGTTTTAAAAATTCAACTGTTATTGCGTAAATTTAATATAGAAAAGTAAATTCATTTTCCGATAATATTTTCACACTAACATTTTAATAGTCATGTCTTGTATTGTACATTTTATAGACATGTGCATGTTAATATTGGAAAACCATGTACATATTTTTAATATAACTGTAAAGTAATATTCTGACATACTGGTAAATGAAAATTTATATACTGTATATGCATAAAACTTCATACAAAAATTATGAATTTTCAAACAACATTTTTTAACAGTGTATTTTTTATTAAATCATTTGTTATTTGCTAATTTCGACTGGCACTTATTACTTTCTTCGCTGTTTTTTTGTCTCTTTTCGTCTCTAAATGTTCACCTGTCACTGCAGATGTATCTCTCAATTTTATTTACGTATTCTAAATCACCACGTAATTACCACATAACAACTGCATTCACGGTTTTCTTAATTTCCTAAATGTTTTTTGCAAAACGACAACGTTTTTTACACTTAATTATTAAATTAATTCACTATGTTAAAAAAAATAGAGCCGCAATCGCGTTGACTTTAACTTACTCTGGTAAAAGAGTCAGTTCTCAGTGGTCTGGTCAGAGCTGTGGTGCGCGTGTCGCCTAATAAAAAAAACTTTATATACAATTATCTTTCCATAAATTTGTGATTGAACAATAAGATACGTATTCGATAAACGTGCAAACAATAAATGAATAATTAATTATCTTTGAATACAGCATTTCATAATAATACATGAAAAAAAAAAAAAAAAAAAAAAAAAACGAGCTGTACACCTATCTAGTTGTAAATGACCGGTCATACTTTTTTGTGACCGTAAATTTACCAAAAAGAAAAGTGACCAGTAATTCCACATCTACATAGTTGGATTTACCATATTTTCACGGTATGTTTATCGAAAAAATTTGTGACGGTATTCCACAACACCTGATTGCGCGAAAAAAATGACGTAATTTTACGGTAAAAATACGGTAATTTTTTGGTAAGTTTACCGCTTCAGGATTTTGCGGTAATTCCACATCTCTAGTCTTGGAGCGTCTCGTCTTCGGTCGGTAAAGTAGGTAAATGGACATATCTCGAGACGCCACCGCGTCTCTTGATCGGGTTGACAACTTTCGGTTCTTTACGTTAGATTTGGTGGTGGTTTGTGGCTATAGAACCGAAGAAGATGTGGGCAACGTGGGAGACGCGGGGGACTCAGAGAGTTCGCGTTCTTCTTGGGCGAAGATTTCTATCTCGAGGACGTCCGAATCGACTTTGATTGGTGGAGAGAAGAGTTCCAGCAGATTTGGAGCCTTGCGACGCGGATCTCGGCGATGGGGCGAGTTTAAGTACTGTCGGAGATCGGTGCGTGAGGGAGAGACGCGACAAGGTTTTTTGTAGGGAGTGTTGGCGTATTGCTGTTCTTTCGGGGGCGGTGGAATCGGCGGGACGACTGCTGGGAGCGCGTATTCGACCCGAATCTCGCGGAAGACTTGCTCGACGGCGTGAATCTCGTAATAACTCGTCAAAGAGTTTTGATTAGCGTCGAGGAGGACGCGTTCGCGAAGGGACGCTAGGTAGGCACCGTGCCGTTGATATCGTTTTTTACCCGCTCGTTTCGGCATGCGGACGCGATTCTAATTGGCGAGGAGACTGCAATTCGGGCGAAGCACAATCGCCGTGCGCCGAAGAGGGGGCACGAAGGACATGCGCCTCGTTCGGGCACGACTTCCTGTGTTCGACCGGTCGTGCGTCGGGAGAATGCCCGAGCCACGATCCCTATTCGAGGTGAGTAAAAAAAAAGGATGAAGCACGAAGGAACGTGCGTTCGATCGTCGTGCGTCGGGAGAATGCCCGCGTCGCGACCCCTACCGTGCGTCGGGAGAATGCCCGCGTCACGAGCCCTAACGTGCGTCGGGAGAATGCCCGAGCACGATCCTGCTTATCTTCGGGTGAAAGCACGAAAGAGCGTGCGTTCCGAACCCAACTCTAGAGCACGAGGGCGTGCGTCCGAGATACCCGAATGGGCGACCGACCGGTTGCACGACGAAGCGAAGCGGAGCTCAAAGGGCGAGCATCCCACGAAGCGGATAGGGACGAGAGGACAGAGCTCGAAGACCGAGCGTCTCGATGCAGAGCGAAGCGGAGATCGAGAGAGAGAGGAGAGAGCTCGAGGATCGAGCGTCCCGATGAGATGAAAGAGGTTAGTTATTTGCGAGTTGTTCTAGCAAAAGAATAGTTCTGAAAAGAACTTATTTCTCTGAGCAGTCCTTATAAGGACTGTTAGAATATATAGTTCTTAAAAGAACTTTTCGATGATGATACTGGTGAGGATCTCGAGATCCACGGCGAAGTCCTGTTCCACGTTGGAATTGGCGAATTTCGTCGTTGGGTCGTTTCCGAGTTTTGGTAGGCGAAGAAATGAGATATACGAGTGTTCTCTACGTTTAGAGTCGAGTTGTTTTTATTGGTCTTAGGAGGCAGCGAGGTGGCGTGCTCTCTTCAGAGTCCGGAGTACAACGGGAGACGGAGCGCGCAGCGCCCGTCTCTTATACCCTCTCGGGGTCGAGCGGCGCGCCAATCACGAGCGAGGCAGCGTGCGGCGCCCCACCACGGTGCGGCCGACCAATAGCGTGTGAGCGCACGGTCTGAGTGGCGCGCCAATGAGGTGCGAGCGCGCGGTCCGAGCGGCGCGCCAATCACCGCGTCGCCCGGGATTGTCGCGAAGAACATAGAAAGATAATTATAATGGTAACTAAGAGAATCATTGGTATTCTCTTTAGAACATTTTGAACGATTGTAACTTTGGTTTGAGTGAAGCGATCGTGATGCGGTCGCGTCCGAAGTTAATATTATTAGTTCGCCCGCGTTCTGAGGGGGTTCTCCGCGGCGGGTGAATGAATTGACAAAGTGATAATAATAGCAATAATAATAAAGATGATAACAATAATGATCAAATAATAATAATAAACTAAAATAGGGCTTTTTTTGTGGGGAATCGACTCGGGCAAGGGGTTTACGTCATATGGCGTACAACAAGGTTAAAATTAGAGATGTAAGCTGTGACGGGAATTCTGAAATTCCTCGCCCCAAAATCACAGCCACCGAACACCGAGGGCGGCCCTTTGATCTTGCAGCATCGTCGGAACCAGCGACTCCGGATTTCTCCGTCTCCCTTTATATTGTTCGCTCTCGATTATGTTATCGCGTTTATTTTGTAGTTGTTACCGCTTGAGCTACCGTAAATTAGTTTTATGATCCGGTATTAGAGCTCTCGTAAGTGGAAATGGTGACGGTCTCGCGGTCAGGTCACCGAGTTCGTCGTGGATCAGAGCCAACACAGCGGCTGCCCGACGCACTCGGTGGATTCCTTTCAGGTGCATCGATCATTTACTGTGAAGGATCGGTGAGATTCCGACGCTCCACTGACGCGGGTGGCTGAGAAAGACATTGGGTTCGGTTACGTTTTTGTTGGAAGGCCGCAGTAGTAAACTCGCGATCGTTTAACTACTGCGGATCACCAGATCGCTTTTCGGTTCCGTTTAGAGTTCTCGCCTTTGAGTTTGGGTTCGTTTATTGGATTTCTCACTCGCCCCGGAGAACAGATTTGATTGAGAACCGCCGCGCTGACTCGGACACTTGACCGAGCGAACATCGCCTCGGTAAAATTCCCAGTTGCGCTACATTTTTGTACTAGGTAGTACGTTTACCGCTCCGCGGCGATCACGGTTCCGAGGTAGCGTGGGGGGAAAAACTCAGCGCGCATGCTCGCGGCTCCCGCGGTGCTCTCGCCCCACGCGGACTCTCTCTCTGCTCTCGGCTGCCGTACAAGCAGATTTGGCGTAGCGCTCTCGTGCTCTCGCGCTCTCGGCGCGGCTTTGGCCGCGCCGACGGCCATGTTACCGTTCGGTGGATAATGTTCTCGTTCTGCTACCGCTCTGTTTGCTACGCTCTCGTTCTGCTACCACTCCTTTTTGCTACGTTCTCGTTCTGCTACCCCTCTTTTTGCTACGTTCTCGTTCTGCTACCGCTCTGTTTGCTACGTTCTCGTTCTGCTACCGCTCTTTTTGCTACGTTCTCGTTCTGCTACCGCTCTTTTTGCTACGTTCTCGTTCTGCTACCGCTCTGTTTGCTACGTTCTCGTTCTGCTACCGCTCTTTTTGCTACGTTCTCGTTCTGCTACCGCTCGTTTCGCGGCTCTCGCTCTGCTATCGTGGTTTCCGCTGTTACCGCTCAGCTCTCGTTCGTTATCGCCGCCTTGGTATGTTATCGCTCCATTCACGAGCTCTCGTTTTCTTCTGCGTATCTTTTTTTTGTGTTACGGAGATGTTAGAATTTACGTATGTGTATAATCCGAGTTCTCAATGGGGAGGGAACCCCCCCCCCCCATTCATTAAAGAAAATCTGTTAAATATTTAATTTTAGTTTTACGTTTCCGTTTTTCGGGTGACGCGCCCGTCCGTCACTTGGCCACCCATGCCCTCTCTCCATAACCTTGCACACTGAGCGACCCGTGGTGTACCGTAAACCGTCTGTTCAATCACCCGAGCCGTTAAGTTCCGTTTTAGTTCCGTTCCGTTTACATTTAACAGCCGCGTTTTGTTGGTCTCGCGGGAAATAAAAATCAACTGGCGCCCAACAGCTCTCAGGTGACGGTGATTGAACGGATAGGGCGAAGGTAAACGCGGAAATAAAAATCCACGGTTACAAATGGCGCCCAACGTGGGGCCAACACGGACGGATGGGTGCAATTTAAGTTTTCGGTTTCGTAATTCCTCTCTTTTTCGTCAGGTTTTGTTTCAGTTAAATGCGTTATCGTGATATCGAAAATTTTATTGTTCAGTAAAATGCGTTATCGTGTTACCGAAAATTCTTTTGTTCAGTTAAATGCGTTATCGTGATTTCGAAAATTCTATTATTCGGTAAAATACGTTATCGTGTTACCGGAAAATTTCTTTTTGTTCAATAAAATAAAACGTGATAAAACGTTATCGTGATATCGACAATTCTATGCTTCGGGAGCGTTATCGTTTAGAAAATTTACAGCGAATTGTTTCTGTCTGGCCACATCATTTATTTCGCTTGGCCAGGAATATTTCGTAAAATTATTGCGCTCTCGCTGTTACGAATCGCTGAAACCCGAAACGGGAAGACGCACACAAAAAAAACTACTCGCAAGAGTAAACAAAAGGATTATCTCCGACGCTAAGTGCTTGCGCGTCGGCCTCGGCTTCCGAGAACCGGAGAGGACCGCGAACAAAGGCTCCGCCAAGTCGCCCGAAACACGCACGAACGCGTCGCGCGTCAGTACACGCGCACCCGGCCCAAAGGCCGAGGAGCTGCGATTTTACGCATTTGCGGAAATCGGCGCTCGGGTTCCGCGGCGGCTACCCCTCACTCCGAGCGGCCGCAGGCCCTGCGGCGACACCGCGAAACAACAGCGCTGTTCGCCCAGACGCGCTCGAGCGACCGAACCAGGTGGACTCGTTCACGTGCTCTCGCGACGCCGACGTGTGATAACACGTGCTTCCGGAACACCGGCTCCCACGTGTTGAGCTACCGATTCCGCTATCGACCCTGTTATCGATTCTGCTCTCGTTCAGAGTTATCGACGCTGCGCTCAATTATGCTATCGATTCCGCTCTCGCTTTGAGTTATCGACGCCGCGCCCGGCTGTGATCTCGACCGCGCTCTCGTGTGCAAGTGACGCTCTCGTGTGCAGTGAGGTGATTCCTCCGACACCCAGTGCGACGCGCAGGACTCCCAAGTGTCCACGAAAGAGACGACCAGGGCAGAAAACGGCCAAAAAGGGATCAGCTGCTTCGGCATCGCGACAAGAACGTGCGCCTACTGTATCAGCCCGGTAAGCCCAACGCAAAGAAAAAAAAAACGAAATAAAAGTGATGAAAAGTGAATCAGTGTTAGTGTTTCTCGACCGCGGAATAATCGGGACGCGTCGACGCCGTCAACGCACTCGTGTCACGATCGACCGACGTCACGGTCTCAGCGTACCCGGACAATTCGTGCGCGGATTTCTCTAATAATTTCGGGTTCCGTTGCCGGTGTTACCGACTCCCGATTTTTGTCATCGAACTCTAAGTGCGCCCGCGAATCCCCGCATTTTGGCTGACGGACACGTGTTGTCGTCACGTATTATCTTTTTAGAGTTCTCGTTGCGATGATCCCGCGTTACCGTTACATTATTATTCTTTTGTGTTATCGTTGCATCCCGAGTTATCGTTACCTTATTCATTTTCTTTTCTTTGTGTTATCGTTTCGTCGTTTCGGAATCATCGTTGCGATATCGCCCTTTTAGAGTTACCGTCACGTTACTGTTTTCCTAGAGTTATCATTGCAGTGTTCTCGAGCTACCGTTGCGTTATCGTTCTTTTAGAGTTAACGTTGCGATATACTTGAGCTACCGTTGCGTTAGTATTTTCTTTTGAGTTATCATCGCGTTATCTTCAAGCTACCGTTACATTATTTTTGAGTTATCGTTGCGTTATTTTCGAGTTATCGTTGTGATATTCCCGAGTTATCGTCCCTATTTCCGAGTTATCGTTAAGTTATCGTTGCGTTACTATCGAGTTATCGTTGCATCGTCGAGCTATCGTCGCGTTATTATCGCGTTACCCTCGAGATGAGCGAGCCAAAAACCAGCACTGGGACGAAACCCAAAAGTCTGAAAGCCGGCCTGTCAAGCGACGACGACGACGAAGAGTTCAGTGCTTGCGGAGGCCCTGATTTCGAGCCGTCCACCTACCACAAGTCGGTGCAGACCGAGCTTCTGGACGCCCCTGCGCCTAAGAAAAAGACGCAACGACGTGCGCGTGTCAACAACCCCGAGGTCGTTGTAACGCGATCCACCCCCGATCAGTTAGGGCAACCGGTCATTCGCCCTGCGACTTCTCCCGCGGAGGACGACGCCACCTCAGTCGCGTCCGACTCAGCTCCGATGGCTCACAGGCCACCTCGCGCCTCCGGGCAATCACGCTCGGAAAATCCACAGCCACCCCGCGATCGAATTCTCCCGTACGCGGCCGATTATCATCTCTCGGACAACGAAGGAGATTTCGGGAACCAGCGACCCCTGACCGCCGCGACCCTGTTAGGTACAATGAAACGATGGGATTTGTCCTTTTCTGGCAAACGCGGAGAGGACGTAGAGGATTTCTTAATGCGCATCGAACAAGGTCGCGCATTCCTCCCTGTTAGAGATCACGACTTATTGAGAGCTATGCCGTTCTTCTTACGCGCGAATGCTCTCGTGTGGTACCGAGGCCACGTTCGCGAATTCACCACCTGGCTGGACGCGAGAAACGCGTTCCGCCGCTTCTTCGGGGAACCCGACTACCAGATTGCGTTGCGTTTGGAGATCGCCGCGCGTACCCAGGGCGACCACGAAACTGTGGGCGAGTTCATCTCATGCATGAGAGGGTTGTTTTCACGAACATCACCCCCGTGGCCATCTAGCGAACAGGTTCGTTACACCCACCGTAACCTACGCGTGGAGTATCAGTTAGCGATCCCCTGGAACGAAGATCTGTCGATGGACAAACTCGAAGCCCACACGATTCGACTCGAGAAAATCCTCGAGACTTCGGGGACTCGACGACCACCACCGCGACCAGAGCATTCCTTGTGCCCCGGTCTAGCTTACAAGGGCAGCCAACCTGCGCCCCGCAATCACCGGCCCTTTCTCAAAGCGCATGCTGTCGGCGAGAAAAGGGGAGGCGACTCCTTACTGGGAGAGCTACCGTCAGCGAAAGAGCACCTCGACTCCGCTGGTGACGATCGACCTGGGCGCTCGACCCCCGCAAAGTTACCGGTTCCTGCGCTAACTGCCCCCGCGACGTCAAGTCCGCGACCTACGCATCCTGAAGACACACGACCGCGTCGCGCTGAACCAATCAACACTATATGTTGGAATTGTGCTAAGACCGGCCATCGTCATCGTGACTGCCCGGATCCCAGACGCGTTTTCTGTTATCGCTGTAGTCGCTCCGGAGTAACGACTAAAAATTGTCCCTTCTGCAACACCGGGGACTCGAGCTGGGATCCCGTTGCTCCGCGCTCGTGAACCACAGAATGGTCCTTCCCCACGTGATACCGAATGGCGGGGATCGTGGAGCTATCGCGTTATCGTTCTTCAGTTATCGAGTTACCGCACTTTAGTTATCGAGTTATCGCATTTCGTGTTTTTGAGTTATCGAGTGTCGAGGTATCTTTTCCGCCACCTCAATTCCCGCGTGTTACCGCGAGGTGGGAAAAATGTTATCGCGTTACCGCTTTGTTAAGTTTCTGGTTGCTATATAGCATCTTCCCGCGTGTTACCGCGAGGTGGGAAAAGTGTTATCGCGTTACCGCTTAGTTAAGGTGTTACCCATGGAATGTTATCGTCTACTAACCTCTGTTCACGCGTAACGCGCTGCGATTTAGTATGGTGTTATCGCATATTAAGTTCTCGTATCCGTTCTCGTACTTGGACCCAGCGTGATACCGATAGGTGGGATAGTTACCGCTACCGTGTTATCTCGTGGTTAATCATACCATCGTTCGTACGGATATTTTCGCGCTATCGAACTAACCCCACTGGTTATGGGTTCCACCAGAGCTACCGTCACAGTATTTCCGCTACCGCGTTTAAGAGCTATCGCTTTATAAGTTTGTTTTTTTTTCCCTTTTTAGGCACTCACGTTTTAAAAAAACGCACCAGGAGTGCCTATTGAAATCGCTTTCCTGGGTCTAAATTAGATTTTAAAGGGCAAAAATTGATATATTACAAATGTATTAACTTTTTTTAGTTCAGATATCTTTAACATAGTAAAATACATATTCTTGACATAAAATAATAAGGAAATTGCATTACTAAAGATATTTTTTATTGCGGACCAGATTTTGTGTTACCCGGACGTCCGTATCACTCAGTGGCTCTGGACTGAACAGACCGAACAAGTTAAAATTTGAATATTTCTTAGTCTAGCACTGGAAAGTATGCTCATGAAGTATGGTAATTTTCCAATAATTTTATACAGTCGTTTATTTCAAGAAAATTTGGGTTTTTGGGTCTCAAATTGTGTCCGGAGCCCAATCTCCGCTGTCAACCCAAGAATTTGGCTGAAACTTGCTACAAAATTCTAAAATACCTTAATTCTCATACACTTTTTTTTAGTTTTTCCCTTACACGTTTTTAAAGGGGTGAATACCTATCACCAAATTAAAAAAAATTACATTTTTAATTACGCATATGTGTACAAGTGAATATTTTCCCACTGCGTACTTGACTTTGGCTATAACTTGCAACATACTCATATTTTATCTCAATTCAGATGTTTCTTCTCTTATATTTGCCATAAGATCATTTTAGAGTGGTAATTACCTGCATCAATACATTTTAATTAATTAATTTTTTTTTATTTGACACTTACGTCAACTAAAAATGTTTTTTCCTGAAAAATCATTACCCGCTGCACATGTTAGATGTTAGAAGGTCGAAATAATTGATTCCACAATGATTTCTTCATTAGTATATTTATTAATTGCACTTGTACACTTTAACTGTGAAGATAATTTATATTTAATACACCAAACTGAAATATGAGTGAACATAACCTAAACACAATATTCGTAAAACATGTTGAAAAGTACATTATAATCGGAATTATACACTTGACGTGTATATTTTCCATTAAATCATTTGTTATTTGCTAATTTCCACTGGCACTTATTACTTTTTTCGCTGTTTTTAGGCACTCACGTTTTAAAAAAACGCACCAGGAGTGCCTATTGAAATCGATTTCCTGGGTCTAAATTAGGTTTTAACGGACAAAAATTGATATATTTCAAATGTATTAACTTTTTTTAGTTCAGATATCTTTAACATAGTAAAATACATATTCTTGACATAAAATAATAAGGAAATTGCATTACTAAAGATATTTTTTACTGCGGACCAGATTTTGTGTTACCCGGACGTCCGTATCACTCAGTGGCTCTGGACTGAACAGACCGAACAAGTTGAAATTTGGAATATTTCTTAGTCTAGCACTGGAAAGTATGCCCATGAAGTATGGTAATTTTCCAATAATTTTATACAGGAGTTTATTTCAAGAAAATTTGGGTTTTTGGGTCTCAAATTGTGTCCGGAGCCCAATCTCCGTTGTCAACCCAAGAATTTGGCTGAAACTTGCTACAAAATTCTAAAATACCTTAATTCCCATACACTTTTTTTAGTTTTCTCCTTACACTTTTTTTAAGGGGTGAATACCTATCACAAAAATTAAAAAATTACATTTTTAATTACGCATATGTGTACAAGTGAATATTTTCCCACTGCGTACTTGACTTTGGCTATAACTTGCAGCATACTCATATTTTATCTCAATTCAGATGTTTCTTCTCTTATATTTGCCATAAGATCATTTTAGAGTGGTAATTACCTGCATTAATACATTTTAATTAATTAATTTTTTTTAATTTGACACTTACGTCAACTAAAAATGTTTTTTCCTGAAAAATCATTACCCGCTGCACATGTTAGAAGTTAGAAGGTCGAAATAATTGATTCCACAATGATTTCTTCATTAGTATATTTATTAATTGCACTAGTACACTTTAATTGTGAAGATAATTTATATTTAATACACCAAACTGAAATATGAGTGAACATAACCTAAACACAATATTCGTAAAACATGTTGACAAGTTCATTATTATCGGAATTATACACTTGACGTGTATATTTTCCATTAAATCATTTGTTATTTGCTAATTTCCACTGGCACTTATTACTTTTTTCGCTGTTTTTTTGTCTCTTTTCATCTCTAAATGTTCACCTGTCACTGCAGATGTAACTCTCGATTTTATTTACGTATTCTAAATCACCACGTAATTACCACATAACAACTGCATTCACGGTTTTCTTAATTTCCTAAATGTTTTTTGTAAAACGACAACGTTTTTTACACTTAATTATTAAATTAATGAACTATGTTAAAAAAAAAATAGAGCCGCAATGGCGTTGACTTTAACTTACTCTGGTAAAAGAGTCAGTTCTCAGTGGTCTGGTCAGAGCTGTGGCGCGCGTGTCGCCTAATAAAAAAAACTTTATATACAATTATCTTTCCATAAATTTGTAATTGAACAATAAGATACGTATTCGATAAACGTGCAAACAATAAATGAATAATGAATTATCTTTGAATACAGCATTTCATAATAATACATGAAAAAAATAAAAAATAAAAAAATAAAAAAAAAGTTGCAAAGTAGAACTTTGCACATTGCTTCCTCATTAATTTTCGTTTTTCACAAAGCCACCTCTATGAAGAAGCTTGTTTATCAATTTTGGCTTCCTCATAGAGGAAGCTTTGTGAAAAACAAAAATTAATGTGAAAGCAATATGCAAAGTTCTACTTTGCAACTTTTTTATATTCTTCATACGAATAAAACAAAGATAATCACGTTTAAATTCTTAACAAAATTCCATGTTATTCAATTTTTAACAGTTTCGTACATGTGTAAAATTGGCTAATAAAACGCTTGTGAGAGGCTAAGGGACTCACGTTAAGATTCCCTTCGCCTCTCACAAATCGAGTAGCTCAATATGAAATATAAAGGATAATCATATGATACAGTCGAATCAAATCAGGGTGCTTCTTTAACGTTAGTCCCTTTGCGAACTTTTACGAAAGTTAGAGCGATCACGCCCTTTTTTCAATAAATTAAAAAATCACGTAAAATACGAACCACTTTACCGATCATCACCAAATTTCGTACGTGGCAGCGCTATATGTTGTTTTTCGACTACAGAAAATTCTGGTTCAATTGTTAAAATTTTACGTAATTTTTCTAATTTTTTTTTTTTTTTTCGAAAAATTCAAAATTTTATAAAATCCGAACCGCTTGACCGATTTCGCCGAAATGCAATACCATATAACATTAAACGTATCTCTAGATATAAACAACTATTTAGCTAAATCGGCGAACTTTTACGAAAGTTAGAGCGATCACGCCCTTTTTTCAATAAATTAAAAAATCACGTAAAATACGAACCACTTTACCGATCATCACCAAATTTCGTACGTGGTAGCGCTATATGTTATTTTTCGACTACAGAACATTCTAGTTCAATTGTTAAAGTTCTACGTAATTTGTAGAAATTTTTTTTTTTTTTCGACAAATTCAAAATTTTATAAAATCCGAACCGCTTGACCGATTTCGCCGAAATGCAATACCATACAACATTGAACGTATCTCTAGATATGAAGAACTATTTAGCTAAATCGGCGAACTTTTACGAAAGTTAGAGCAACCACGCCCTTTTTTCAACAAATTAAAAATTACATAAAAACTTAATTACTATATATATTTTTTCAGAAATTGCAATATTTAAAGGGGGACGAGTACTCTACTTGCGTGCCAAATTTGAGCCCGATCGCTCAGACGGTTACTGAGTGAGAGGCGATTGAATTTTCGAAGCCCTGCACACACACACACACACACACACACACACACACACACACACACACACACACACACACACACACACACACACACACACACACACACACACACACACACACACACACACACACACACACACACACACACACACACACACACACACACACACACACACACACACACACACACACACACACACACACACACACACACACACACACACACACACACACACACACACACACACACACACACACACACACACACACACACACACACACACACACACACACACACACACACACACACACACACACACACACACACACACACACACACACACACACACACACACACACACACACACACACACACACACACACACACACACACACACACACACACACACACACACACACACACACACACACACACACACACACACACACACACACACACACACACACACACACACACACAACACACACACACACACACACACACACACACACACACACACACACACACACACACACACACACACACACACACACACACACACACACACACACACACACACACACACACACACACACACACACACACACACACACACACACACACACACACACACACACACACACACACACACACACACACACACACACACACACACACACACACACACACACACACACACCACACACACACACACACACACACACACACACACACACACACACACACACACACACACACACACACACACACACACACACACACACACACACACACACACACACACACACACACACACACACACACACACACACACACACACACACACACACACACACACACACACACACACACACACACACACACACACACACACACACACACACACACACACACACACACACACACACACACACACACACACACACACACACACACACACACACACACACACACACACACACACACACACACACACACACACACACACACACACACACACACACACACACACACCACACACACACACACACACACACACACACACACACACACACACACACACACACACACACACACACACACACACACACACACACACACAACACACACACACACACACACACACACACACACACACACACACACACACACACACACACACACACACACACACACACACACACACACACACACACACACACACACACACACACACACACACACACACACACACACACACACACACACACACACACACACACACACACACCACACACACACACACACACACACACACACACACACACACACACACACACACACACACACACACACACACACACAACACACACACACACACACACACACACACACACACACACACACACACACACACACACACACACACACACACACACACACACACACACACACACACACACACACACACACACACACACACACACACACACACACACACACACACACACACACACACACACACACACACACACACACACACACACACCACACACACACCCACACACACACACACACACACACACACACACCACACACACACACACACACACACACACACACACACACACACACACACACACACACACACACACACACACACACACACACACACACACACACACACACACACACACACACACACACACACACACACACACACACACACACCACACACACCCACACACACACACACACACACACACACACACACACACACCCACACACACACCCACACACACACACACACACACACACACACACACACACACACACACACACACACACACACACACACACACACACACACACACACACACACACACACACACACACACACACACACACACACACACACACACCACACACACACACACACACACACCACACACACACACACACACACACACACACACACACGACACACACACACACACACACACACACACCACACACACACACACACACACACACACACACACACACACACACACACACACACACACACACACACACACACACACACACACACACACACACACACACACACACACACACACACACACACACACACACACACACACACACACACACACACCACACACACACACACACACACACACACACACACACACACACACACACACACACACACACACACACACACACACACACACACACACACACACACACACACACACACACACACACACACACACACACACACACACACACACACACACACACACACACACACACACACACACACACACACACACACACACACACACACACACACACACACACACACACACACACACACACACACACACACACACACACACACACACACACACACACACACACACACACACACACACACACACACACACACACACACACACACACACACACACACACACACACACACACACACACACACACCCACACACACACACACACACACACACACACACACACACACACACACACACACACACACACACACACACACACACACACACACACACACACACACACACACACACACACACACACACACACACACACACACACACACACACACACACACACACACACACACACACACACACACACACACACACACACACACACACACACACACACACACACCACACACACACACACACACACACACACACACACACACACACACACACACACACACACACACACACACACACACACACACACACACACACACCACACACACACACACACACACACACACACACACACACACACACACACACACACACACACACACACACACACACACACACACACACACACACACACACACACACACACACACACACACACACCACACACACACACACACACACACACACACACACACACACACACACACACACACACACACACACACACACACACCACACACACACCACACACACACACACACACACACACACACACACACACACACACACACACACACACACACACACACACACACACACACCACACACACACACACACACACACACACACACACACACACACACACACACACACACACACACACACACACACACACACACACACACACACACACACACACACACACACACACACACACACACACACACACACACACACACACACACACACACACCACACACACACACACACACACACACACACACACACACCACACACACACACACACACACACACACACACACACACACACACACACACACACACACACACACACACACACACACACACACACACACACACACACACACACACACACACACACACACACACACACACACCACACACACACACACACACACACACACACACACACACACCACACACACACACACACACACACACACACACACACACACACACCACACACACACACACACACACCACACACACACACACACACACACACACACACACACACACACACACACACACACACACACACACACACACACACACACACACACACACACACACACACACACACACACACACACACACACACACACACACACACACACACACACACACACACCACACACACACACACACACACACACACACACACACACACACACACACACACACACACACACACACACACACACACACACACACACACACACACACACACACACACACACACACACACACACACACACACACACACACACACACACACACACACACACACACACACACACACACACACACACACACACACACACACACACACACACACACACACACACACACACACACACACACACACACACACACACACACACACACACACACACACACACACACACACACACACACACACACACACACACACACACACACACACACACACACACACACACACACACACACACACACACACACACACACACACACACACACACACACACACACACACACACACACACACACACACACACACACACACACACACACACACACACACACACACACACACACACACACACACACACACACACACACACACACACACACACACACACACACACACACACACACACACACACACACACACACACACACACACACACACACACACACACACACACACACACACACACACACACACACACACACACACACACACACACACACACACACACACACACACACACACACACACACACACACACACACACACACACACACACACACACACACACACACACACACACACACACACACACACACACACACACACACACACACACACACACACACACACACACACACACACACACACACACACACACACACACACACACACACACACACACACACACACACACACACACACACACACACACACACACACACACACACACACACACACACACACACACACACACACACACACACACACACACACACACACACACACACACACACACACACACACACACACACACACACACACACACACACACACACACACACACACACACACACACACACACACACACACACACACACACACACACACACACACACACACACACACACACACACACACACACACACACACACACACACACACACACACACACACACACACACACACACACACACACACACACACACACACACACACACACACACACACACACACACACACACACACACACACACACACACACACACACACACACACACACACACACACACACACACACACACACACACACACACACACACACACACACACACACACACACACACACACACACACACACACACACACACACACACACACACACACACACACACACACACACACACACACACACACACACACACACACACACACACACACACACACACACACACACACACACACACACACACACACACACACACACACACACACACACACACACACACACACACACACACACACACACACACACACACACACACACACACACACACACACACACACACACACACACACACACACACACACACACACACACACACACACACACACACACACACACACACACACACACACACACACACACACACACACACACACACACACACACACACACACACACACACACACACACACACACACACACACACACACACACACACACACACACACACACACACACACACACACACACACACACACACACACACACACACACACACACACACACACACACACACACACACACACACACACACACACACACACACACACACACACACACACACACACACACACACACACACACACACACACACACACACACACACACACACACACACACACACACACACACACACACACACACACACACACACACACACACACACACACACACACACACACACACACACACACACACACACACACACACACACACACACACACACACACACACACACACACACACACACACACACACACACACACACACACACACACACACACACACACACACACACACACACACACACACACACACACACACACACATACACACATACACACACACACACACACACACACACACACACACACACACACACACACACACACACACACACACACACACACACACACACACACACACACACACACACATACGGACATTTTTTCTAGACCACTTTTCTCGACGTTTTGGGTGATTCTAAGCATACTGGCATGAAAATCGCAAAAAAAAATTTTTTCACGAAAACAAAGCTTCCTCTATGAGGAAGCAAAATAAAAAAAAAACGAGCTGTACACCTATCTAGTTGTAAATGACCGGTCATACTTTTTTGTGACCGTAAATTTACCAAAAAGAAAAGTGACCAGTAATTCCACATCTAAATAGTTGGATTTACCATATTTTTACGGTATGTTTATCGAAAAAATTTGTGACGTTAATTCCACAACACCTGATTGCGCGAAAAAAAAATGACGTCATTTTACGGTAAAAATACGGTAATTTTTTGGTAAGTTTACCGCTTCAGGATTTTGCGGTAATTCCACATCTCTAGTCTTGGAGCGTCTCGTCTTCGGTCGGTAAAGTAGGTAAATGTACATATCTCGAGACGCTACCGCGTCTCTTGATCAGGTTAATATTAGAGATGTAAGCAGTAAATGTGACCGGTAATGTTACGGTATTTTTACCGTAAAAATACGGTACGTGACCGTTTCCAAAATGACCACATCGGTCACAAAATTATATGGTCGTATGATTTAAAATTTCACAGCTGTGGCGCGCGTGTCGCCTAATAAAAAAACTTTATATACAATTATCTTTCCATAAATTTGTGATTGAACAATAAGATACGTATTCGATAAACGTGCAAACAATAAATGAATAATTAATTATCTTTGAATACAGCATTATTATTATTATTATTATTATTATTATTATATATAATAATCCGCGCATATTTTTTTTTTATTTCGGGCGTTTTTTTGGCACTACTCGATGTGCCCGAGATCACAAACGAAGAATATCACAATTATACAGGCATCGGTTGGATATTTTCGTAAACATGTCAGCATAAAGTGCTTTTGAAGAAGTGATGACACGTTCATTTTTTGGTCGAAATCGATTTTTTTTTTACATTATTCTATGTGTCTGAGCTCACAAACGAAGAATATCACAATTATACTGGCGTCGGTTGAATATTTTCGTAAACATTTCAGCATAAAGTGCGTTTGAAGAAGTGATGACATGTTCATTTTTTGGTCGAAATCGATTTTATTTTACATTATTCTATGTGACTGAGCTCACAAACGAAGAATATCACAATTATACCGGCGCCGGTTGGATATTTTCGTAAAAATTCCAACACAAAGTGCGTTTGGAGAAGTGATGACATGTCTATTTTTTCAGTATAAATCGATTTTTTGCCATCATTAAATGTGCCCGATCTCACAAACGAAGAATATAACAATTATACCAGCGCCGGTTGGATATTTTCGTAAAAATTTCAGCACAAAATGCATTTGGAGAAGTGATGAGATACCGCTTTTTTAGTTTAAATCGATTCGTTTTTTATCATTTTTTCGTGCATACGAGCTCACGAACGAAGAATATCATAAATATATCGGCGTGAGATTGGATCCGCCATTTTGAATTCGGCAAATCTGATAACGGATTCGTAATCAGCGCCCTCGAAAACCCCTATCTACAAATTTTCACGAAAAAATACGGAATTCAGAAGTTTTTGTCCGCCATATTGGATCCGCCATTTTGAAATTGGCAAATCTGATAACGGATTCGTAATCAGCGCCCTCGAAAACTCCTACCTACGAATTTTCACGGAAAAATACGGACTTCGGAAACTTGACCGCCATATTGGATCCGCCATTTTGAATTCGGCAAATCTGATAACGGATTCGTAATCAGCGCCCTCGAAAACTCATACCTACGTATTTTCACGATAAAATACGGAGTTCGGAAACTTTTGTCCGCCATATTGGATTCGCCATTTCGAATTCGGTAAATCTGATAACGGATTCGTAATCAGCGACCCCAAAAACCCTTATATACCGCCTATCATGCAAATTCCATCAAACAAGTTAGTTGTGACCGCGTAAGTAGGAAATGCCAGATAATTTTCGGCTTCAAGCCGCCATATTGGATACCGCCATCTTGAAATCCATAATTACTAGGTATGGGTTTTGAAGATTAGGGTCCATGGACGCGTTATATTGACCCACCCGGAGGGGTACCGGTCGAATTTCGATAAGAAAATGTTGGTAAAAAAAAATATTGGAGCGAAAAAACAGCGTTTTTTTAAAATAAACAAATAGAACATTGTCAAAGTACATTTTTTGAAAATTCTGATCACGGATTTGGAAAGCTGACATAATTTCACATCTGATACAAGTACTGCTGATTTTTTTCGAGGCGGCTTTCATGGAAGAAATAACCGCTGAAAAATGGGATGAAAAAGTGTCCGTTCAGGACTTAATGGGTTAATCCGTTACAATATATAATAATTAATTTTGCATGGAAATTCGTATTATACGTACATTTTGCGTAATTACTACTTTTACTTAATACTTTTTTCTATAGGTGATAAGTAAGGAAATCAAATTTCAAATTATATGTTGTATAAAGGGTCAAACAAATGTTATACAGTAGAATAAAGTCGGCTGCGGACGCAAATTAAATATTAATAATAAGTCCGTTGTTTATTTTTTGTATTCATAATCAATTCAATTAAATGAGATATAAACTAGTGAACTTCTATAACTCGCGCCCTCGCACAAGAAAAATGAACATTACTCATTTCGAGAATTTACGATTTTAGTTGAACGTCCAAAACTCGATACGAAGTTATAATAAAAATAAACCTAAACTAATCTAGCGGTCGGGCGCGAAGCGCCCGATCGCTAGTTTCATAATAATACATGAAAAAAAAAAAAAAAAAAAAAAAAAAAAAAATGCGAGCTGTACACCTATCTAGTTGTAAATGACCGGTCACACTTTTTTGTGACCGTAAATTTACCAAAAAGAAAATTGACCAGTAATTCTACATCTAAATAGTTGGATTTACCATATTTTTACGGTATGTTTATCGAAAAATTTGTGACGGTAATTCCACAACACCTGATTGCGCGAAAAAAAAATTACGTCATTTTACGGTAAAAATACGGTAATTTTTTGGTAAGTTTACCGGTCCAGGATTTTACGGTAATTCCACATCTCTAGTCTCGAGACAAGTCCAAGTACCGTGGAACCTCTCATAGCGTTCGAAATGCGGGGACATGTACGCTAAGTGAAGAGCCAATCAGGCACTCGAAACGTTCGTGCCTCTCACTCTCTCTCGCGAAATCATCCAATCACAGCGCTGATACGTTTCCCAATGTACGCTATGAGGGTGTGCGCTATAAGAGGTTCGAGTGTAGACAAAACCTACTTTACCGACCGACACGAGACGCTTCAAGACTCTTTTACCGGAGACACCGTGTTTTGACCTCATTTCGATTGACACACATCGGTAATATAGATGAATAATGTACATTTTATATTGAATTATTTGTTATTTGCTTATTTTCACTGGATCTTCCCTAGGGAAAATACCCACCATATGACCCACCGTGTATTCCACGCGGTGTGTACCTGCCATTGTGCCACCGCCGACTTTTGCGTGTTCCACCGTGTATACCACCACGAATTGAGGCCCCGCTGACAGTGGCATACTGGTGTATTCCACTGTTATTTCACCGCGTTTGCCACCATTATTAAGCGGGCCCAAAAATGGGCCCTAGGTGGCATACGTGGCTACGCCACCATGAACGCCACTGTGTATGCCACCGCAGCAGCACCTCGCCGATAGTGGCATACGCGGCTAGGCCACTGCGAATGCCACAGTGTATACCACCGTCGCAAGCACCTCGCTGGCAGTGGCATACGTGATTAGACCACCGCGAATGCCACCGTGTATTCCACCGTCGCTAGTACTTCGCCGATAGTGGCATACATGGGTGAGCCACCACGAATTCCACCGTCGCCAGCACCTCGTTGATAGTGGCATACGTGATTAATCCACCGCGCATTCCATCGTGTATTCCACCGTCGCAAGCACTTCGCCGATAGTGGCATTCACGGAGACCTAGCCACCGTGAATGCCACCACCCGCGTACAATGTTGTGTGTGTTCGTACAACAATAATAATGAATAAATGTATCGATTTCGCGATTTTTATAATTTTTACAATGGGCCATCATTGTGAAAATTATAAAAATCGCAGAATATGTAAAATTATACTTAGTTATCTTTTTTTTATTTAATACTAACATTTTTTTTATTTTGCAGAGTAACTTGAACAAGTATTCTTATTTTTTTTTTTCATACAAAATGTCTTAAAACTAATTATGTATCTGCAGTGTAAGCTCGGCGGGTGTAACGAACACCGACACCGTTGTCGTTCGACTGATCACAGACAGAGTTGACGATTTTCCCAGCTAACGATTACTTCTGGAACTAAACAATAAAAACAAAACGGAGGTAAGTATTAAAATTATAATATATATATATATATATATACCTATATATTCAGACGTTGTTTATTCGTGCTCTTTTTCCCGAACTGAGATCATCACCAACAGGTTATGGGCCCAGGAATTGTTGAAAAGGCACTTAGGAAAGAGAGACTTTGGTAATTTGTGCTGTGGCGAAGACGTGTTGCGCGTATAATAACGACACGCGAACATGGCAGATCAGTTGAAATATTCGATTCAAAAGTTGGATAACGATAATTACCAGACATGGAAATATCGGTTGGAAATTCTGCTGTTAAAGGAAAATTTGTGGGAAGTGGTGACGGGCACACGACCTACAGGAACTACAGAAGCCGAAGCGGCTCGGCAAGCTGAGTGGGATAAAAAGGACGGCCAAGCGCGCGCCACTATCGGGCTGCTCGTGGACGACGGTCAACTTGTACACGTGCGGAATGCTACCACAAGTAAACAAGCATGGAACTCATTGCAAAGCTATCACGAAAAAGCAACATTGACCAGCAAAGTCACACTGTTACGTAAGATTTGCGGCCTGAAATTTTTTGACGGGGTCGATATGGAAAAACACGTGAGTACAATGCTGGATTTAGTCGCAAAATTCACAGCTTTGGGAGACGCCCTTGCCGATGATCTCGTGGTTGCAATGCTGTTAAGCAGCTTGCCAGAATCGTACAGCACACTCGTTACGGCCCTAGAAACCAGAGCAGAAAGTGATCTCATATTAAACCTCGTAAAAGGAAAAATTATTGACGAGTACAAAAGGCGCAAAGCCATCGAAACCGACGGACCGACAGACGCGGCAATGAAGACTACGGCAGGGGGGTCAAGGTCGACAAACCCAGAGCAGGGCTGTTTTTTCTGCCACAAAGGTGGCCACATAAAGCAGAATTGTACCAAGTATATCAAATGGAAAAAGGCAAAAGAAGCAGCCAACACTGTAGAAGAAAAACCTCAAGAGAGTGCAGAGTTCTGTTTTATGGTAAACGGAGTCAAGACCGGCGACGATGTGTGGCATATTGACTCTGGCGCGGCGAGCCACATGACGAGTAATAAATCATTCTTCAATAAATTGACAGAGTGTAATCGCGATCCGGTAAGATTAGCAGACGGTAGCCCCGCCGCAGTTCTCGGCGTCGGAGAAGGAATCATCACATGCGAAATAAACGACGGGCAGCAGCGCAAGGTCAAAATAACGGACGTACTGTACATCCCGAGTTTACAAGGAAGCCTACTGTCTGTCAACAAGCTAGATCAGAAGGGATTTCACCTTACGTTCGGAAATCAACAATGCCGAGTTGTGTACAATGGATGTCCCGTCGCAGTAGGAGACGCGTCGAAAAATCTTTACCGACTGAGACAAGTAAGTGACACAGCTCTCGCAGTAAAAACAAAGCACGTAACTGATTGCATACACGTTTGGCATAAAAAGCTGGGACATCGACACCCGGAGGCAATCAAATCCTTGATGAAGGACGATCTAGCCACCGGAATTAAATTGGAGGAATGCGGAAACAGGGAAGTTTGCGACAGCTGCGTCCGGGGAAAATTGGCTCGTACTCCATTTCCAAAAGAGTCGACGCATAGAGCGAAAACAATTGGAGAATTGTTGCACACCGACGTGTGTGGACCAATGCAGACGCCAACCCCGAGAGGAAACCGGTACATGCTTACCGTAATTGACGATTGCAGCAGATATACAAAGGTATACCTCATGAAAAATAAATCCGACACAGCAGAATGCATTAAAGCCTATATTTATGCATTTTTCACCAAATTTCAAAGGAAACCAACAGCTGTTAGTTCGGACCGTGGTGGAGAATACGCCAACAACCAGCTGCAGCAGTTCTTCAAGTCTCAAGGCATCACAGCTCAGTACACCGCCGCGTACTCACCGCAACAGAACGGAGTGGCCGAAAGAAAAAATCGCTCAATTATGGAAATGGCACGGACAATGTTAATAGCAGCAGGCATGGATAAAAAATACTGGAGAGAGGCAGTAATGACAGCCAATAACTTACAAAACATACTCCCATCGAAGTCTGTAAAAGTCACGCCGTTCGAGCTCTGGAATGAGAGAAAACCATGCATGGATAACCTACACGTGTTCGGATGCACTGCGTATGTACACATACGCAAGGAAAAACGCCAGAAATTGGACGAAAAAGCGCGCAGGCTGACCTTCGTGGGCTACGCCGAGAATTCGAAGGCGTTTCGTTTACTCGACCCAGATACAAACAAAATAATCATCAGCAGAGACGTGAAATTCGTGGACGACGAAATGGCTGTTAACGCCACTATAAACAACCATCATAGCGTCACCGGTACAATCATCAAATCGCGAACAGAGGAAAATTCAGGCAACATCGAGACAATTCAGGACGAAAATGCAGAAGAAACCTCAGAAGAGGAAGAATGGGAAGAAACAATGGACGAGACGGGAATCCACGGAAACCTTAATTCAACAGAATTCGACGACTCCACTGACCCAGATTATGACCCACGAAACGACACACAGTGTAGCACAGAATTCGAAGATGAAGAAGCCAACAATCAAGAAACGCAAGACACAAGACAGTCAGCGAGACCGAATAAAGGCATAGCACCGACAAGGTATACGGATTCCCTGCACTGTGTAACGCAAAAGTACAGTGAACCACGGAACTTCAACGAGGTAAAATCGAGCCCTGATTTCACATCGTGGAAACATGCGATGGATGAAGAGATGCAAGCACTTGAGACCAACAACACATGGGAATTACAAGCACTGCCGGCTGGGAAACGAGCAATTGGCTGCAAATGGGTATATAAAATCAAGGAAAGTTCTGGCGCAGACACGGCACGCTACAAAGCACGACTCGTCGCGCAGGGTTACACACAGAAATATAGAACAGAATATGACGAAGTATTCGCACCAGTAGTACGGCAGACAACCATAAGGACACTTTTAGCGATAGCAGGAACGAGAAAATTATCCGTGCGCCACTACGACGTAAAAACCGCGTTTCTCAACGCGGAATTGCAAGAAGACATCTACATGAAGCGACCTGAAGGATATGTCACCGAAGAAACGGAGCACCTGGTATGCAGATTGAAGAGGAGCCTTTATGGCTTAAAACAATCAGCCAGAATGTGGAACCAAAAACTCAACAATATACTTCAGGAACTCGGTTTTAAACCCAGTGAAGCAGATGTGTGTCTCTACACGTGGACCCGCGCAGGGGATACCACATTTCTCATCGTCTACGTCGACGATATATTAATCGCAAGCAAGGAACCGACAACTATTCACCAAATATCAAAAAAATTAAAGACTTACTTCGAACTGACTGATCTGGGAGAGATATGCAATTATCTTGGCATGCAAGTACGCAAGGACCAAGACGGATTATTCTATATCAGTCAGCCGAAGTACATAGCAAAAATTATAAAGATCGCAAACCTGGAAGACGCAAAAATATCGAAGATTCCAATGGACCCCGGCTACCTAAAATTACACAACGAGGAGTCCGAAAAATTGGAAAATGGAACTTTGTATCACAGGCTAATCGGATCACTCCTGTATTTAGCAGTTCACACAAGGCCAGATATCTCAGCAAGTGTTACGATTCTGAGTCAAAAGGTACAAGCACCACAAAAACGCGACTGGACAGAAGCGAAGCGCATCGTGCGCTATCTAAAAGGAACGAAACTTTTTTCACTCAAACTTGGCGGCACGTCGGAAGGAAAAAATCCACGTCTACTGGGATTTGCAGACGCCGATTGGGCAGAGGATCGCATTACAAGGAAATCAAACAGTGGGTATTTGTTTACCTATAATAGTGCATCGATCAGCTGGACATGCAAAAAGCAAACCTGCGTCGCATTATCATCAGAGGCAGAATATATTGCACTCACAGAGGCCTGTCGAGAAGCAGTATGGCTTCGAAAACTACTACGCGATCTGGAAGAAACGGAAAACAACCCGACGGAAATATACGAAGACAACCAGAGCTGCATCAAGCTGGTAGATAACGAAAAATACAGCGCGAGAACCAAACACATACATACACGATATCATTTCGTCAAGCACCTGAAGGAGACTGGGGAAATCAGTTTCACATATTGTCCAACGGAAAAAATGACTGCAGACATGCTAACCAAACCGCTCAACGCCCAGAAACTCAAGCGACATGTCAACGGCTGCGGTCTTGGTCTATGGGATGCACTCTAATATCGTTGAAGAGGAGTGTTGGAATAGCAACGATCTGAAACGCTCTATTAACGCGCGTAGCAACACGCGTATTGGAGCACGATACCACGCGACAACGCGAGCGACCGACGAGCTGCAGTCGAATACGAGCTGTCCGAGTGTAAACACTGTATCGCCCCGAGAGAATAAATCACTATTATATATATATACCTATATATTCAGACGTTGTTTATTCGTGCTCTTTTTCCCGAACTGAGATCATCACCAACAATGAAATGCTGTATTCAAAGATAATTAATTATTCATTTATTGTTTGCACGTTTATCGAATACGTATCTTATTGTTCAATCACAAATTTATGGAAAGATAATTGTATATAAAGTTTTTTTTTTATTAGACGACACGCGCGCCACAGCTCTGACCAGACCACTGAGAACTGACTCTTTTACCAGAGTAAGTTAAAGTCAACGCGATTGCGGCTCTATTTTTTTTTAACATAGTTAATTAATATAATAATTAAGTGTAAAAAACGTTGTCGTTTTGCAAAAAACATTTAGGAAATTAAGAAAACCGTGAATGCAGTTGTTATGTGGTAATTACGTGGTGATTTAGAATACGTAAATAAAATCGAGAGATACATCTGCAGTGACAGGTGAACATTTAGAGACGAAAAGAGACAAAAAAAACAGCGAAAAAAGTAATAAGTGCCAGTGGAAATTAGCAAATAACAAATGATTTAATGGAAAATATACACGTCAAGCGTATGGTTCCGATAATAATGTACTTGTCAACATGTTTTACGAATATTGTGTTTAGGTTATGTTTACTCATATTTCAGTTTGGTGTATTAAATATAAATTATCTTCACAATTAAAGTGTACTAGTGCAATTAATAAATATACTAATGAAGAAATTAAGGGAGAGCAGTGGCCGAGTGGTTTCGGGCGCGGGCTCACACGCAGTGGGTCCGGGTTCGATTCCCGGGTCGGGCACCAATGGATTTTTCTATGTGCTTTTTCTGTAATCCCGGTGGTTCGGAATCCACCTTAAACAGTAGGTCTAAAGGAAAGGGCCAGCGCCTTGGTCTGGTAAACCAAAAAGACTGGGAGACTGTCATGGGTTCGATTCCCGAGACTGAAGTCCCGCGGGTGAAGGCAAAACGGACGATGACGTAGCTCCGGCTATAGGGCGTAGGAACTACGACTATCGCCGTATGTCTGAGGCCGACACCTGTCGGGGCGCGATGAAGCTCCAGACTCGAGAACCGAACCGACGACAACAGATAAGGAAGGAGGAGAAGGTGTACCAGGAAGCCCGCAACCCTTCGGGGAGTCGGTGTGACACAAATACCACAACTCAACTTCACAAATACCAATACCAATACTAATGAAGAAATCATTGTGGAATCAATTATTTCGACCTTTTAACTTCTAACATGTGCAGCGGGTAATGATTTTTCAGGAAAAAACATTTTTAGTTGACGTAAGTGTCAAATTAAAAAAATTAATTAATTAAAATGTATTAATGCAGGTAATTACCACTCTAAAATGATCTTATGGCAAATATAAGATAAGAAACATCTGAATTGAGATAAAATATGAGTATGCTGCAAGTTATAGCCAAAATCAAGTACGCAGTGGGAAAATATTCACTTGTACACATATGCGTAATTAAAAATGTAATTTTTTAATTTTGGTTATAGGTATTCACCCCTTAAAAAAAGTGTAAGGGAAAAACTAAAAAAAGTGTATGAGAATTAAGGTATTTTAGAATTTTGTAGCAAGTTTCAGCCAAATTCTTGGGTTGACAGCAGAGATTGGGCTCCGGACACAATTTGCGACCCAAAAACCCAAATTTTCTTGAAATAAACTCCTGTATACAATTATTGGAAAATTACCATACTTCATGGGCATACTTTCCAGTGCTAGACTAAGAAATATTCCAAATTTCAACTTGTTCGGTCTGTTCAGTCCAGAGCCACTGAGTGATACGGACGTCCGGGTAACACAAAATCTGGTCCGCAGTAAAAAATGTCTTTAGTAATGCAATTTCCTTATTGTTTTATGTCAAGAATCTGTATTTTACTATGAGACAGAATACTTTTCGTCGAACTAATTTGACGAAGTATTCCACCCGGCGCGGCCGTGGTCAGTGGCTGCCGGGGCTCCGGTTATTCTTTATTTTAATATCTATTGTTAGGCGCCAATTAGTTTTTACAAAACTAATAAAATACTTTTATCTGATTTATTTCTTACGCAATTTGCCGGCTATCTCAGGGTGGATAATTGGATGACCAAGGATTGCAGGATTGCAAAACGAACCAAGCAAAATCAATCTCAGGCAAAGAATATAAATTTTAATAAACTTACGGTTTAACACACAATTTCCTTTGACAATTTCTGGACTTCCTTCGTCCCTTTGACAATACAATCGGTGTTCGCCTTCTTTGACGAGTACACAGGTTCACAATATTCTTGACAATTCTTATAATACAGTAACGACACGATTGACGATTACAATAAATCGTCGCGAGACTCCTCGAGGGCTGACCCCGTGCTCTCGACGCTGGCGAGATCGGCGCGGAAGTGATTTTCGGGAGACGGCTCATTAGCTGGCCGGCCCGCGTACGTGAAGAGTGGGGGGGAAAATCCCATCGATATCGCGATCGATGCGCGGTCAGCGCTCGTGTCGCCTCGCTGGCCCTGTGGATAACCATAGGGCTCGCCTAAGATGTTATCGATCGTCGAGGGATCTCGACCACCGATAATTATTATTTCGACGTTTGTGGTCTAGACTATTTATCCGACGAGCGCTCGAGGAGTCTGGTTGAGCGTTGACGTCGAGGAAAGAGTCGGAATAAATTTTCCTGTGACAACTATGTTAAAGATATCTGAACTAAAAAAAGTTAATACATTTGAAATATATCCAATTTTGTCCTTTAAAACCTAATTTAGACCCAGGAAAGCGATTTCAATAGGCACTCCTGGTCGACTCTTCCTCGACGTCAACGCTCAACCCGACTCCTCGAGCGCTCGTCGGATAAATAGCCTGAATCACAAACGTCGAAATAATAATTATCGGTGGTCGAGATCCCTCGACGATCGATAATACCATAGGCGAGCCCTACGATTACCCACAGGGCCAGCGAGGCGACACGAGCGCTGACCGCGCATCGATCGCAATATCGATGGGATTTTTCCCCCACTCTTCACGTACGCGGGCCGGCCATCTAATGAGCCGTCTCCCGAAAATCACTGCCGCGCCGATCTCGCTAGAGTCGAGAGCACGGGGTCAGCCCTCGAGGAGTCTCGCGACGATTTATTGTAATCGTCAATCGTGTCGTTACTATTATAAGAATTGTCAAGAATATTGTGAAACCCGTGAACTCGTCGAAGAGGACGAACACCGATTGTATTGTCAAAGGGACGAATGAAGTCCAGAAATTGTCAAAGGAAACTGTGTGATAAAACGTAAGTCTATTAAAGTTTATATTCTTTGCCTGAGATTGATTTTGCTTGATTTGTTTTGCAATCCTGCAATCCTTGGTCATCCAATTATCCACCCTGAGATAGCCGGCAAATTACGTAAGAAAATAAATCAGATAAAAGTATTTTATTAGTTTTGTAAAAACTAATTGGCACCTAACGAAAGATATTGAAATAAAGAATAACCAGAGCCCCGGCAGCCAACTGACCACGGCCGCGCCGGGTGGAATACTTCGTCAAATTAGTACGCGACGGGTATTCTGTCTCATTTGGCGCCCAACGTGGTGCACAGTTGGAAATTTTTGTCAAATTAAATTAAAAGTAAAATCAGTCAAATTAAAATTCTGTCAATTATTGTAAAATTTTGGTGTTAAAAGTGTTAATAATTTGTCAAGTAAAAAGTGCCAAGAAATTGTGAATAAAATATTCTGATAGCCAGTGAATATTTCGTGTCGAATATTGCGAGCGTTAGAGACGCCCGGTAACGGTCGCACGGTCGAGCGCGTGCGAGTGTAAACACGTCGAGGCACCGCGCCGAGCGTGTTTACGTCGGAGACAAAGGACGTTGTATCTCGACTTGTCTCCCGTTACACTTTTCCTTCGTCCGAAATATTATTTCGAAAACCCTGCTTGGCTTGAATTATATTACGCTTATTTGTGTGCTGAATGTGAATGCTTTTGTAACGCTTATTGTAACATGTAATATTGTAAATCATTGGCCAATAATTCGCGTCGAAATTGTTTATTGAAATTATTAGTGAATTATTTATTGAAATTAATTAAAAAATAATTTTCGGAATTACCACTGAATTAAATTGAGGAAATTTAACTGTCAAGTTTATTACAATCTGTTAAATGTTTTGAGATTTTCCGTCGAAATTTAACTATTGAAATATGCGCTGAGACTCCATCGAATGTGATATTATTTTATGAATTATCTATTTATTTATTTTGAACAAGTCGAATTGAAATTAAAAATGAAACAGAAATAGAGAATATGAGAATTAATAAGACGTCCAGGGTTCGACCATGTCGCTCAGCGAAACGGTTTCTAGAGGAAACGCGTCAGGGGGGGACATGTCTGTTGAGTCCGTTCGAGTGCAAACCACTAAGGGCGTGGGGGCGGGCGAAATATGTACCGCTCGAATCTCGGACGCGGACGTTCTTACGAGGGAACTCGAAAAATTAGAAACAATGGAACTTGCACTAACGCGCGTAGGGACTCTCGAGGGCAAAATAGATCAATTAGAACACCTATTAAATGAATTGATAAAACAGAGAAGATTATTAGATCAGAAAACCCAGTCGCGTCCCAACTCGACGAGCGAGGGGGGAGCCGCGTCTGGTGGCGTAACGACAGAGCTCGGAGCGTCTGAGAATCGGTCCCAGTGTGGCCAACGAGAAACAAGTGGTCAAGTAGACGAGACACTGTCGAACGACCCAAGAAATTTAGATACGCGGCTGCTGGCTCAGAGGGCTCAGCAGTTGCCCCGAGAAAGATTATTGAATCCCTCGGGTGCATTCGCGGAAACAGTAGAAATCGACCTAGTAGACGGAAGTATGTCGAACAGTCAAAGAAATAGTAACACGCGGCTGTCAGCTCAGAGGGCTCGACAGTTGCACCGAGAAAGATTATCGAATCCCTCGGACGTGTTCACATCAGATAGTCAGTCGTTGTGCGAAGATGCACGATTGCTGCCTCGAGAAAGATTATCGAATCCCTCGAGTAAGGTTGTCTCGCATCGCCAGGAGCGCGATCGAGATATTAGAAATTTGTCAATTGAATCAAGTATTTATCGAGACAATTTTTCAGAGAAATTAGATAGTCAGCCATCCGGCGAGGATGCACGTTCGCAACTTCGAGAAAGGTTATCGAACCCCTCGAGTGCATTCGTCCCGTGTCGTCAGGAGCACGATCGGGACGCGAGAAATGATAATTCAAGAAATGTGTCAAGTCGAGTAGCCTTAGTGAACGATTTAGGATCTGTTAAACGGGAACTCCGACGCGTACACCTCCGTGAAGATCGCGCGGACATTTTGAGACCAACCGAGAACCGAACGGAATTGCCGAACCGTCGCGATAATTCTCAAAACGTAAACATAACGTTAAATCGGCAACCCGACGAAATAACATCTAATCTCGTCAAAATAATAACAACGCGAACAACCGCGGACGGCGAATTTATCGTCGAGGAGAAATACGTTGCACGGGAAACGTATAATTCACTGTCGCAATTTGATTCGAAATCACCCCAAACGGATAAACGACAAAAACGCGACGATCGTTCACTAATACCGAGGCGAGGTGCCTTATCGTGGCGCAGCAGTGAGTCGAGCGACAGCGACAACGAATCACGACGATTGAAAGAACGAAACAGATCGCGATCGAGTCACGACAATCATTCGGGAAACACGTACGACGAACGTTACACAAACCCGAAAACCCGACTAAAACGCGGAGTATATCAGACCAAACGTAGAAAGGGCATTTTTGCGCCGTCAAGTAGCGAGTGGAGCGACAGTGATGACACCCTACGACGACTCAACGGACGCGAAACCCCGCGAAATCCGAGAGACCGTTACGCGACGAATCGCCACAGAAAACCGAAAAACATCTCGCCCGTGTATTTATCCGAACGCGAATTCGATTCGGAAATCGAGCGTAACGTCGGTAACTACAGGACCCTCTTCGGACATAATCCCTGCAATAACTATTCCACGCGTAAACATCAACAACGCCGCGAGAATCGTTTAGTAAGACCAAGTCGAAATTTATCGTGTCAAGGTCGTGATTCAAGCGACGGCGACGATGACGAACAATATTTCGACAAACGTACCGATTTTCAAGACCGAACGAATAGTTATTCAAGGAAATTATATACAGGAAACAGCATAAATACATTCGCGTCTAATTACGATCGCGAACACGACACCGTGACGTCACGGCCAAATTCGTCAAATGATCTCGGGAATTTTGAAGATCAAGGACTTGAGTATAACGACGCGAACTTCGACGAAGACGGTGAAATAATGACAATCACATCAGAGGATCAATCCGATCACGATCCTGACGTTACTTTTTGCTACAACTGTGGTGAAATGGGACACACCTCACGCTTTTGCATTGCTGATCGGCAGGTCGTGTGTTTCATTTGCGAGACCAAGGGCCACGCCAACGAAGATTGTCCATCGCGCCCCGGAAACGTCGAACCCGCGGAGATAAAATCTGAGTTATCGTACACATTTGACAACCCCGACGTTCGCGCAGTCGCTATACCCTCAACTCAGACGATTGACGAACGAACTATTACAAACAGTACTATAAATTCGATTACCGAATGGTCAAGCGGAACTGAAACGTCAGATAACGAATTTGTCGAGTCTGACGGGTACACCATGTTAAATAGAATTCGCGAAGAGACCGCAAGTCCGTGTGTACAGGTAGACGACGACCTTGTCAACAATACTGGCCGTGCCTCACACGAACCGAAAGAGGACGTCGCGAATTGGCCAAGCCTTACGTCAGTCATCGTAGGCGTAGAAACTGATAGTTTGTCAAACCCGGCATTGACCTTGAAAACCGTCATCCTTACGGACACGGCAACGGATTACGCGGAAAATTCGTCAAAAATCGAAATTCTGTCAGACCGAAAATTGCGCGTACCACCATCGCGTCTCGCCTATCGTCCGGCACAAAGTCAATTCAGTCCCAACAACAATTTCAAGAACGCGGTTAGAGCCCTCACACTATCGATTGGACAACGCATTCTTGACGAGTATCATCCGGAGTCGACGAACAACAGCGACAGAAAATCGAATTCATCCAGACATTGTATGAACGAGCGAGGAATCTGAGAATACCCTGGTCGGCTTAAATCGAGGAGAACGTTTTACTGACATGGACCAGTAAAACGGAGTTTTCGTCCCGCGACGATTACTATTGTGTTATTGTCCATTTAGAATAAAATTTTACGACTTACATAAAATCTTCGATCAACCCAGCCGTACTTCGTTAGTCGACAGGGAAAATTTTAAAATAAATAAAATAATTAATTAACGAAAGCTTGCAAAAGGGGAAAATCTTTTGAGCAGATTATTGGTCCAATGATCGTCGAATTAGTCGATAAGAGCGAAAAGACTGTCGGAAAATATTGCGTCACCGATCTTAGGATACCTCGACGGAGTTTAAGAATATCCTGAAACTCCCAACAGATTTCGTCAACGCCAACGACAGCGCAGAAGCCACATCGTCATCATCACGAGTCGACATGGACAACCAACAGGAGCGTCGACAAGGAGCAACGATTGGCAGCTCTCCTCGCCGAGAAACTAAAAATCGAGGCTGAATGGGAGGCCCTATACGACAAACTCCATGGTCAATCGGAAGAAGCTTCGGCAACACAGGAGTCGCCAGACGAATATCTGTCGAACGACGAATTTGACGACTCCACGAGCGTCGCTAGCGACGAACAACAACCGGTCAGCGACCTGCTTCCGACTGCCACTGAACCTCAGGCCGAGGTCGTAACACCGAGTCCCGAGGCGATGCTACTGCTGAAGGAAATCCGTTCTCTTCCTCCACCGAAGCTGAAATTGACGAAAGTCACGAAAATGTCAACAGCCGAGATTCGCGTCGAGAACCTCAAGCGCAACCGAGTCCCGACGGCGCAACACGCGCAGAAGAAATCGACGACTTCGGGAAAGGAGCTGCGAAGCACCGACGATCCAACAGCATTGACTGCTCCGTCAGTCCATGTCAAACCGCTTCCGCTCTCACAGGCTCCATCATTCGACAACATTATGAAAGAACTCCAGGTCCCGGAACTCGCGAGTCCCAGCGGCAAACAGTCACCGCTCTATCTAGCTGACTGCCGAATTATCAGCGACACCCTGCTCAAGGACCTGATTAACAAGCGAGCCCAGCACCTCGTCGCCCGCTTGGAGTCCACCGAAATCGACCGTGGTACTCAAACCTTCGTCAGCAGCGTCAGCAAACGATACGTCGCTGGATGCGTCAATTGTCGATCACGCGAGCATCATTTCAAGAACTGCCGATTGCCTTATCGCCCCGGATTTTGTCAAATTTGCGGCGCCGATGGCTTCGACACTGCGGACTGCATCTATCCGCATGGCATCGAGCACGAGTACGCCTTGGGACGATGCCCCGGCTGCTCCAGAGGCCTCTACTGTCCAGAGTGCCCTGATTGCAACATCCGCTACGGTGACCTTGCAGACTGGCTTCGTCTAAATTATGCCACCTGGCCTGCCTCGCTGGTCCCGAAAGACCACCAGTATCTGATCAATAAAGGCGAGGAAGTTCTCAAAAGGAAGGTCAAGGCGAATTTCAACGACCCAGCTGACTATCCCAACCGCGTGCGAGCCTATCTCATCCGAGAAAATGCACTTGCCACTGCACCAGCACCTGTCAATCCAGCGGCAGCAACAGCGCTCACCCTGTCAGAGGAGAAACGACAAAACGCGATCCGCGCGCTGACTTCACCACATGGCAACAAGAGCCTCGCCGAGATTATGCTCGAGAGACCGGAGCTGAACAACGGAGAAGAAGTTTACCTCATCACTCCGACCAAATACAAAAAATAAGCCGAAATTGTCGAACTATGATTCTGGCAATTGTATCTCCATTTCTTTTGCATATTATAAACGAAGACGTGACAATCATATTTAGTCACGCAACAAGCCAAAGGCAATAATTTTTTTTTGTCAACATTTTGTAAAAAGACCTGAAGGGCAACGTTTCGTTTAACGGCGTTACGAACACGTTTTATTTTTGTTCATCTTTGAAATTCGTACGCCAACTTGTCAATTAGACAATCATTTTGTTCCATTATCAACGATTTTGTCAGGACCAGCCAAAGTTATTTTGTTTTGTTTGACGTAATCAAAGAATCACTCGAACCGAAATTCTTCGATTACAAGTAAGGCCAAGTCCGAATCACCTGTATTAGCTTATAAGTTTCTATTACCTAATACACACGAGTATTTCCTATTGCGAGCGAAACGTTATTCACCTTCACGACCTTACCCTTACACCCCAGGGATGCAAAACCAACCAGCATTAAATTGTCAATTTTCTTGGATGTCTTACAATCTTCTAGAGTGATGATCCAGGCAAGGACTATATTCCGACCGACTTCTTTGACAAGCAAAATTCAAAATTTCGCTATTGACGTCAAGGTTCGAGGGGGGAGAATGTAACAGGAAAATTTATTCCGACTCTTTCCTCGACGTCAACGCTCAACCCGACTCCTCGAGCGCTCGTCGGATAAATAGCCTGAATCACAAACGTCGAAATAATAATTATCGGTGGTCGAGATCCCTCGACGATCGATAATACCATAGGCGAGCCCTACGATTACCCACAGGGCCAGCGAGGCGACACGAGCGCTGACCGCGCATCGATCGCAATATCGATGGGATTTTTCCCCCACTCTTCACGTACGCGGGCCGGCCATCTAATGAGCCGTCTCCCGAAAATCACTTCCGCGCCGATCTGGCTAGAGTCGAGAGCACGGGGTCAGCCCTCGAGGAGTCTCGCGACGATTTATTGTAATCGTCAATCGTGTCGTTACTATTATAAGAATTGTCAAGAATATTGTGAAACCCGTGAACTCGTCGAAGAGGACGAACACCGATTGTATTGTCAAAGGGACGAAGGAAGTCCAGAAATTGTCAAAGGAAACTGTGTGATAAAACGTAAGTCTATTAAAGTTTATATTCTTTGCCTGAGATTGATTTTGCTTGATTTGTTTTGCAATCCTGCAATCCTTGGTCATCCAATTATCCACCCTGAGATAGCCGGCAAATTACGTAAGAAAATAAATCAGATAAAAGTATTTTATTAGTTTTGTAAAAACTAATTGGCGCCTAACGAAAGATATTGAAATAAAGAATAACCAGAGCCCCGGCAGCCACTGACCACGGCCGCGCCGGGTGGAATCATCGTCAAATTAGTACGCGACGGGTATTCTGTCTCAAAATGCATAGATCTCTTGGACCGAAACCGGTGACTTGAGTTGCGATGTCGAAAGTTTATGCAACGAGATAATTTAAAAAGTATCGAAATCGGATTCAGAATCGTTTGATTCTTGGTCGGGGGAGAATTCCGACGAAACGACTTATCCTTTACATCAATATTTTCATTTGTTTATTTTTATTCAATTATTCGTTTGGAGACTGAGGCTTCGAAAACATTTTACAATTTTTTTTATCGCATCGATGTTTGTTTTTTTTACAAAAAAACTCAATTTCTTCGCCGTTATCTTCGCGTACGTTCTCGATATTGAATTAACTTTGCAGAACAGTTTATCTCACTGCAAGAGTAAAGAGACTCAAAATGACCGTGTGTGTTACAGACTCAGATGACTTCAAAGCTTTGGTGTTAGATAGCTATCGCCGTCTATCCGCTCAAATCGGACAAGTGCTGGTAGAGCTTGTCGATGTAAAGATTCGGCAAACTGAAACATCTGCGCAAATAACGGGCTCGGGAAACCGAACTTTGGTAAAAGCACCTGTAATCGACAGTACGGCGAAAAATATGATCTCGGAGAGCTTCCCTTTAACACATTGGAGCAATTCATGGAATTCGACGCTAAGATGAAAGCCGAGAAGACCCTAAGAGACGAGATGGTAAGTAATAATAAAGTAGAGATTCATGTATGTTGATAATTTCTCATTTTGTTTGCAGATGATTAATTTGTCACCGTTCTATTTTCAGATAGCCGGTATGTTGCTGTTGGTAAATTCGAATTCAAAACGGTTGGCATCATCGGTACGCGATATCGTCAAAAAGTTCATGACACGATCTCTACTCCAAAACTTCACGGCTGTAAAACGAACCGGCAATAAGAAAATCTTGAAGGACACAACTTTTTATACTTGTATACGAGGTATACATTTTAGTCTTTATTTTATTTTTTCACTCGTATTCTTGCTAATAGAAATTATAGATCATTTTTAGGCACTCACGTTTTAAAAAAACGCACCAGGAGTGCCTATTGAAATCGCTTTCCTGGGTCTAAATTAGGTTTTAAAGGACAAAAATTGATATATTTCAAATGTATTAACTTTTTTTAGTTCAGATATCTTTAACATAGTAAAATACATATTCTTGACATAAAATAATAAGGAAATTGCATTACTAAAGATATTTTTTACTGCGGACCAGATTTTGTGTTACCCGGACGTCCGTATCACTCAGTGGCTCTGGACTGAACAAACCGAACAAGTTGAAATTTGGAATATTTCTTAGTCTAGCACTGGAAAGTATGCCCATGAAGTATGGTAATTTTCCAATAATTTTATACAGGAGTTTATTTCAAGAAAATTTGGGTTTTTGGGTCTCAAATTGTGTCCGGAGCCCAATCTCCGCTGTCAACCCAAGAATTTGGCTGAAACTTGCTACAAAATTCTAAAATACCTTAATTCTCATACACTTTTTTTAGTTTTTCCCTTACACTTTTTTTAAGGGGTGAATACCTATCACCAAAATTAAAAAATTACATTTTTGATTACGCATATGTGTACAAGTGAATATTTTCCCACTGCGTACTTGACATTGGCTATAACTTGCAGCATACTCATATTATATCTCAATTCAGATGTTTCTTCTCTTATATTTGCCATAAGATCATTTTAGAGTGGTAATTACCTGCATTAATACATTTTAATTAATTAATTTTTTTTTATTTGACACTTACGTCAACTAAAAATGTTTTTTCCTGAAAAATCATTACCCGCTGCACATGTTAGATGTTAGAAGGTCGAAATAATTGATTCCACAATGATTTCTTCATTAGTATATTTATTAATTGCACTAGTACACTTTAATTGTAAAGATAATTTATATTTAATACACCAAACTGAAATATGAGTGAACATAACCTTAACACAATATTCGTAAAACATGTTGACAAGTACATTATTATCGGAACTATACGCTTGACGTGTATATTTTCCATTAAATCATTTGTTATTTGCTAATTTCCACTGGCACTTATTACTTTTTTCGCTGTTTTTTTTGTCTCTTTTCGTCTCTAAATGTTCACCTGTCACTGCAGATGTATCTCTCGATTTTATTTACGTATTCTAAATCACCACGTAATTACCACATAACAACTGCATTCACGGTTTTCTTAATTTCCTAAATGTTTTTTGCAAAACGACAACGTTTTTTACACTTAATTATTAAATTAATTAACTATGTTAAAAAAAAATAGAGCCGCAATCGCGTTGACTTTAACTTACTCTGGTAAAAGAGTCAGTCCTCAGTGGTCTGGTCAGAGCTGTGGCGCGCGTGTCGCCTAATAAAAAAAACTTTATATACAATTATCTTTCCATAAATTTGTGATTGAACAATAAGATACGTATTCGATAAACGTGCAAACAATAAATGAATAATGAATTATCCTTGAATACAGCATTTCATAATAATGCATGAAAAAAACAAAAAAAAAATTACGTGCTGTACACCTATCTAGTTGTAAATGACCGGTTATACTTTTTTGTGACCGTAAATTTACCAAAAAGAAAAGTGACCAGTAATTCCACATCTAAATAGTTGGATTTACCATATTTTTACGGTATGTTTATCGAAAAAATTTGTGACGGTAATTCAACAACACCTGATTGCGCGAAAAAAATGACGTCATTTTACGGTAAAAATACGGTAATTTTTTGGTAAGTTTACCGCTTCAGGATTTTACGGTAATTCCACATCTCTAGTCTTGGAGCGTCTCGTCTTCGGTCGGTAAGGTAGGTAAATGTACATATCTCGAGACGCTACCGCGTCTCTTGATCAGGTTAAAATTAGAGATGTAAGCAGTAAATGTGACCGGTAATGTTACGGTATTTTTACCGTAAAAATACGGTACGTGACCGTTTCCAAAGCTCTATAAAGTTGACCATACAACTTTACGGAAAAAATTTAAAAAAAATACTGGTCGATTGGTGGTCGTTTGGTGATGACTGGTAAATCAATTTCATCGTTTGGAGATCAATTGTTTAATTACAATAGTTAAAAAACTAATAAAGTCCCAAAGTTAGCCAAACATTTTTTTTTTAATTCAAATCGACTCTAATAGGGCTCATTCAATGCGGAATCATTTGGCGGTTACGAATAACGCAATTAAAACATTTGGAGATCCTTAGTTTTTGAGAGAAACTAATACAATGAAATTCCAGTCGACAGAGCCGGATGAAAACATGTGGACAAAGGTTTACGGTCGGTAAAAAAATAAATAAAAAATACTAGTCGATTGGTGGTCGTTTGGTGGTGATTGGTAGATCAATTTCATCGTTTAGAGATCAATTGTTTAATTACAATAATTAAAAAAATAAAAAAGTCCCAAAGTTAGCCAAACATTTTTTTTAATTCAAATCGACTCTAATAGGGCTCATTCGATGCGGAATCGTTTGGCGGTTACGAATAACGTAATTAAAACATTTGGACATCCTTAGTTTTCGAGAGAAACTAATAAAATAAAATTCCAGTCGACAGAGACGAATGAAAACATGTGGACAAACGTTTATGGTTGGTAAAGCAGGTATTTCTGAACCGATTTGTAAGACTCCTTTTTTTTAGGCTGTTCTTCAACTTCCTTCTATTTACGCGATTGTAAACAACATGGCGACGTTGCCGAAATGTCCGCGACGGTGCCGACGAAAGTCCATTAGAAAAACACCGGATAGCGTTTTTGACAAAAATACCTGCTTTACCGACCATAAATCTTTGTCCACGTGTTTTCATCCGGCTCTGTCGACTGAAATTTCATTGTATTAGTTTCTCTCGAAAACTAAGGATCTCCAAATGTTTTAATTGCGTTATTCGTAACCGCCAAACGATTCCGCATTGAATGAGCCCTATTAAAGTCAATTTGAATTAAAAAAAAATGTTTGGCTAACTTTGGGACTTTTTTAGTTTTTTAATTATTGTAATTAAACAATTGATCTCCAAACGATGAAATTGATTTACCAATCATCACCAAACGACCACCAATCGACCAGTATTTTTTTTAAATTTTTTCCTTAAAGTTGTATGGTCAACTTTATAGAGCTCGTTTCCAAAATGACCACATCGGTCACAAAATCATATGGTCGTGGTGATTTGAAATTTCACAGCTGTGGCGCGCGTGTGGCCTAATAAAAAAACTTTATATACAATTATCTTTCCATAAATTTGTGATTGAACAATACGATACGTATTCGATAAACAAACAATAAATGAATAATTAATTATCTTTGAATACAGCATTTCATAATAATACACGAAAAAAAAAAAAAAAAAAAAAATTGCGAGCTGTACACCTATCTAGTTGTAAATGACCGGTCATACTTTTTTGTGACCGTAAATTTACCAAAAACAAAAGTGACCAGTAATTCCACATCTAAATAGTTGGATTTACCATATTTTGACGGTATGTTTATCGAAAAAATTTGTGACGGTAATTCCACAACACCTGATTGCGCGAAAAAAAAATGACGTCATTTTACGGTAAAAATACGGTAATTTTTTGGTAAGTTTACCGCTCCAGGATTTTACGGTAATTCCACATGTCTAGCCTCGAGACAAGTCCAAGTACCGTGGAACCTCTCATAGCGTTCGAAATGCGGGGACATGTACGCTAAGTGAAGAGCCAATCAGGCACGTCAAACGTTCGTGCCTCTCACTCTCTCTCGCGAAATCATCCAATCACAGTGCTGATACGTTTCCCAATGTACGCTATGAGGGTGTGCGCTATAAGAGGTTCCAGTGTAGACAAAACCTACTTTACCGACCGACACGAGACGCTTCAAGACTCTTTTACCGGAGACACCGTGTTTTGACCTTATTATTCCGATTGACACACATCGGTAATATAAATTTGAAAATAACGGAAAAAGCCCCAACTTCCAGTTAATAAGAGTAGCGGTAGCGCCTCGTCTCACGCGTCACATTTTTCTTTTTTATACTTGGCGTCGTGACGCTACCGCGTCTCTTGATGAATAATGTATATTTTATATTGAATTATTTGTTATTTGCTTATTTTCACTGGATCTTATCACTGCATTCGCTGTTTTTTGGTCTGTTTTCGTCTCTGAATGTTCACCTGTCACTGTGGCTGATATATCTCTCGATTTAATTTATTTATCATAAAACAATCGTAATCACCAAATTACAACTGCGTTCACGCCCTAACAGTTCGGTCCAACCGTATACCGACTACGATCCCCACCGGGTCGTTTTAGGACACGGGATCAACTAGTATTTCATCGAAACCAACCACCGACCAACTGAGATTTAGTTGAGAACACGGTTTGTCGGTGGTTGTTTTCTTCAAAATACTGGTTGTTTTCGTGTTCTAAACCGACCTGGTTGGATTTTTCGTGGTTGGTCGATCTGCTAGGGCGGTTTTATTAATTTCTTATATCTTTTTTTTTAACGATAACCCTTCTTTACACTTCATTATTAAATGATTTAACTATAATAAGAAAGTCGAACTTAATGACGATTTACGCCTTTTCAAGAGACACGATAGCGTCTCGAGACAAGTCTATTTCCACTAACTTACCGACCGAGACGAGGCGCTTTAAGACTCTTTTACTGGAGACACCGTGTTTTTTACCTCATTTCGATTGACACACATAGATATTTAAAATAACGGTAATTTTTACAACAGTTCAGAAGACCAAGAAATAACCGTCATTTGACGGTTTTGTGACGTCATTTTTTTGCCTATTTGGTCGAAGTATTTTTACTTCGGTCATTTCGACAAGCGTCATCTGACGGTCATTTCGACAAGCGTCATGTGACGGTCCAAACGGTTTTGTGACGGTCAAATGACCGTCACAAAACCGATCTTCGTCGATTAATCGACGTTCGGTGTTGTTTTTTATGAAACATCGACTAAAAAAAATCGAATATCAACTGTCGGTATTTTATCATCACTACTATACCGACCGATAACTCAACATCCTAGGGCCTTGGGTCCTCGTTGTAATTGGTCATTTCTTGTGGCCTCGCTGCCTGCGTTTTGAACGCGATAAATTTATACTCCACATTTTCTATTGACCATTTTATGGGTCATTTTCTATTGATTCGAATGACTTTTTATTTTTTGAAAATGACGGACATTGAACATCACAGAATTATATAGATATGAAAATACCGGTATTTTTATTTTTGGTAAAATAACAATGAAACTACGTACCTTTACCGTCTTTTATCCACATTTTTTTTCTACAATCTTTGTGTTGTGAAAATCCGGTCACGAAAAATGCTCGTAAGTTTGACCGGTTACAAATTTTTGTTTGTGAATTCACCATAAAAAATGGTAAACTATATAGTTGTGAAATAACCGGTAACGAATTCTTTGGTAAAATTACAGCAACGTTGTTTCGTAAATTCACCGTATCTTGACGAGAAATCTTAATCACTAAGAGACTAAGAGGCACGGTGCGGAGCGCGAAGCGCGACGTCCGAACGCCACCGTGTAGAGCGCGACTTTCAAACGGCGTCGTGCGGAGCGCGAAGCGCGACGTCCATACGACCCCCTGCGGAGCGCGGAGCGCGACTACCGCGCGAGTGCCTTAAAATGACACCAGGGAAAAATGTCCCGAAGGGACATTTTTGCCGCAGGGTCATTTTCGGGGGGTTTGGGGGGCGGAGCCCTCCAACAACAACCCGGCGCCCCGCAGGGGCGACCGGGTTGCTTGTTCAAATTTCAGATGCACTCCTGGCAGAATTCCACGAAAGCCCCGGCGTACCACCGATTAAGGAAAAGCAAGTGCAGGATGCGCTCGGATCGATAATAAACAGTTCCAAAGATTGGGATGGCCATAGGAACGAGCGTGTGTCTGGGAAACAAGTGTGAGTTTACGAAACAAAAAAAAACCGAAATATTTTGATTGTAGAATCTAAAGAGAACCTGAAGATTGTATTACCTAAAGTTAAGATTTATAAAGACTATAAGAAGTATTTACAGGGCGTATACTTCTAAAAAAATGTTAATCTGAGCAAGTCCAAATTAATAAACGATGTGATTTAATTTGGAGTTCTCATGCAAATATTATATATATATCTTTATATTTATACAAATTACCTTTCATATTAATTCCGCTAGATCAGGCGGCGGGCCCTGGACCGGATTTATATTTCTCAGGCACCGGATTGCTGCCGGATCAGGCACCTTATCAGGGTCGGATGTAAAATCGCGTAACATGCCACATCCGGTCCTGATAGGACGCCGGATGTGGCCCCGAACAGGCTGGCAGGGCAACCCACATATGGGCCGGATTGCAGCCTGACCCAATTTCTGCTCGGGTTGTTAAGGCCAAAAAGCGAACGTTGGGGTTGCTGAGACTAAGCACATTTGTTATCGTCAGGAAAATTAAAGACGATGCAAAAATAAGTGTGCCAGCCGGTAGACGAACGCTGGGCGACTTGGAGGACATGACGCCCGTGGCAACCGTGACGGCCAGCGACTCTGACATTCCGTCCGTCGACGTAACTGAAGGCGCACCGCTGGTGACATCCGACACCAGGGCCACGTGCCGCACAATGTCTACGATCGACGCATATTGGGAGATCCTCGCGGAAGTCCCTGAGAACCGAAATCAGCGACGCGAAGATCTACAATTCCGTAAGCCGCAGACGGAAGTGCAACACAACAAGACGGTGAAGGAGGGGGAACGCCGCGTAAGCGATAAAGTTTTAGAGTCCGACACTCCGCGAAATATTAAAAATATTAGGGATACTGGCTTTGGTAAGGATTTGCGCATTAATCGCCCAGGGTCTTACGATTTGCACAGCAGGAAGAATCGTGCCAAGCGGGACTCCAAGGTTACATTTCTGGACGTGAAAACAGTGGACAAAGGGTTGTCATGTGAATTGAGTTTCGAAACCCGAGAAATCAAGAGCCCTCGATACGCGAGTGAAGTGAATAAAAGCGAAGTTAAAAAAAAGACGATCGTATAAGCAAAGGACACTATCGTGGGGAAAGTTTGATTTGATAAAGTGTAATAACTCCGGTAGCATTGGTTCACTATGCGTTGGAAAAAATGCTGACGAACGCGTAACGCGATTCGCACTGCGACGGCCTTGCCGGACACCTCGGCATAGCCGGACGCGAACGAAGCTCCAAATTTCGCGAGCGAGAAAGATAACGCAGCGCCTGGAACGGCTGCAGAGCAGATCGGGAAATAGTAAATTTGGAGCGTATAGTTCGACCAATGACTACAGGAAAATTGACTAGATATCTAAATTGGGAATTATTAATATGTACAATTGGGAAGTATGGCGCATAACTGACACGCGCAACGATGATTGTACTCGAGTATGAATGCACCCGAGTAACCATGTTAAAATGTTTAAGTGGGGAAAAAAATCTCTTCGCGATTTTTTTCCTTTAAGGGGGGAGGAATGTTGCGTCCCGATAAACGAGTATTGCGTTAATTATGTTCGAACGATTGTCGAACATAATTTACCCTAAATGGCGCAACCGCGAGTCTTCGCGAGCCGGAATACGCTGACGCAGCTGTCGCAATCGATGGAGCAATCGACCTGCGATCGAGCCACCTCGATTTGCGATAGCTGAATTGCACATTTTTTCGGCAATTGCCCCTGGCAATTGCCATCTGTATCTTCAGTCCGTTTTCCATCACGACCAAGGTCGGACGTCTCCGACGTGAGGACTCGCAGTCAGAGCCTAATTATTAGTACATAATTACGGGCTGACTGGATAAGTTGAAGAGTGTAACGACTATTATCAAAATACCGCAATAAACCTTGTTAAAGGGCTTGGCCCTTACGTGGCGTCACGGTCGTCGCGGCGCTCCGCGCGTGTCAGGATGTTTTAGGATCGTAATAAGGGGCGGCTCGGTGCCGCTGAAACGCACTTTAAGGTAGAATTCGTTTATTAATTTCACACAAAGGGTTTATTCGCGTCGGGCGTACGCGTATCCGCGTCCGTGTCGTTTCCGCACGCGCTCGGTCGGGACGGTCTCCCTCGCTCCGCTCTCGTTCGTTCGCTCGCGCTCCGTAATAATCTCTCACGCACCTCGCTCGTCGCTCGCTCGCGCCGGACTCTCTCGAATCCCGGTAACGCTCGCGTGCCTCGTTTCACGGGGGGACTCACGTGGTTCTCCCGTGCGCGGACCAAAATCGGCGGTGTAACGCGCGTGTATTTAACAACCTGTTCTTTAATCGTAATCACGTGAGTTCCAACTCTTAATTGACAAACGATCCCCGAAATAATTAAATAAATATTATCCTTCGTCCGTATTCTAACTGATACGCGACGAGCGGCATAACAGCACAAGTGTCACATACTACGTTTTTTAACGAATTTTAAACAAATATTCATCTAAACAAAAAAAATTAGGTTGTCGAAATATTTGTGAACAACTTTATTTTTCATCAATTTGTTAATAACATTTCAAAATTATTATTATGCAACATTAATTCCTTCAACACCTTTAGTATGCATGGTTTTTATTAAGTTTTTATATTAGTAAGTGTTTGCAGTTAGTGCGGGAAGTGCCTACTTCACGTACAAGTGACAAAATTACAATTTTCCGTGTACATACGGAACTCGTGCGAGAAACTGTCTGATTTCGTGTGATTACAACACTCGCCTTCGGCTCGTACAATAAACACACTCGTCAGGAAAAAGTTTCATCGCAATCGTATCGTAATGTACTAATATATTGTCTTCGCGCTGAATGTTCGTTACATCGCAGATTCTACGCGTTATCATAATATCATACCTGTTCACAACAAGATGCATGAGAGTTTCTATCGTCGGTCCGTTGTCGCCGTCATGGTAGAACCGATAGCACCTCGGGAACTGCCCGTCGTAGGATCGTACGTCAATTTCATGCTGTCGGTATCGTCTAATTCACTACAGTAAAATCCATGCAGGTATATATTTGTTTAATTCGTGTATAATTTAACTAATAAGTTGTCTCACTTGCAGGTGGAAATGTGCAGGACGCCCGGATAACGATGTACGTCGACGAGAAAAACGAATAAATTTTTCTTCGATTATACGTGAAACAGTTACAGATTTATTAAATTGCGGACAGTAATCATTTCACGGAATGAAAGACGAAAAAAAAGTCGAGAACGGAAATAAGTGACTTACAGAATTTATGCGCGTAAATATTCGTAGCGCGTGATAATGAGCTAAGATCTGCTAAGTGATTTATTTTTGCGATTCAATAAATCCTTTACTATTCAGATATTCATCGAAAAATCATCGGAAAAAAAGACGTAGATTAAACACTCAGAGTCGCTGGAGAAAATGCGCTGAGCGCACGAGTGACGATGTACGTTGACGAGAAAAACGGGTATTTTTTTTTTTCGAATATCTAAAACTGTTACAGATTTATTAAATCGCGGACACAAATCATTTCGCGGAATGAAAGATGAAAAAAAAAGTCGAGAACGGAAATAAGTGACTTACAGAATTTATGCGCGTAAATATTCGTAGCACGTGATAATGAGCTAAGTCTGCTAAGTGATTTATTTTTGCGGTTCAATAAATCCTTTACTATTCATATATTCATCGAAAAATCATCGGAAAAAAAGACGTAGATTAAACACACAGAGTCGCTGGAGGAAATGCGCTGAGCGCCAGAATAACGATTTACGTCGACGAGAAAAACGAATACAATTTCCTTCGATTATATGTGAAACAGTTACAGATTTATTAAATTGCGGACAGAAATCATTTCACGGAATGAAAGACGAAGAAAAAAGTCGAGAACGGAAATAAGTGACTTACAGAATTTATGCGCGTAAATATTCGTAGCGCCTGGTAATGAGCTATAGATCTGCTAAGAGATTTCTTTTTGCCATTCAATAAATCCGTTACTATTCAGATATTCAACGAAAAATCATTATCGGGAAATGTTGGAGGATATCGTTTTTCCTTCCGACGACGGCTGGCTACGTCGTTTGCGGCAGCGACGCTCGTGGCGGCGGCAGCACCTCGCGGGCTGCCGCATGGCGTGGAGCGCGCTTGCGCGCGGGATCTCCCGCTCGATCGGCGCCACGAGGCCGTGCTCGCAACGGCCGGTTGCCATTATCTCAGTCTCCGCGACACGCAACCGGCGCTCAAGTTTTTGGTCTCATCCGGGTCGTCTCATCGGGGTTCTACCCTTTTCTCGTACTGCTCATTAGATTCGGGACAATCAGTTCTCTTATCTCTCGGTATTGCTCGGATTCGGTACAGGCCTCATCCGGGGGAAAACTCCGGCGACGTTGGTGACGTGCATGTCCCGCGCGCGTTTTTTCTCACACGGCTCGCTCCGTGACTAAGCTCATCAGGGACGAATTCTCTCGGACGATTAATATAATCGAGCCGTGCGGTTCGGCTCGGCAAACAGTGGACCTACTCATCGTGGTTTACACAACGTTTGGAATCGCTCAGTGCGTCTTATTGTGACTTGTGGACTCGCTCAGTGATATTTTCTCAGGCTCTACGGGACTCGCTCAAGCATATTTTGAGTAACTGCTATCTATATTAATAAACATCGTTATTATTTTTTCCCTGTTAATTGGCCGACTCGAGACTTTATTTTATACCTGCTCCACCATCATCCACCTGCGGCATTCTCGAACATTTTGGTCCTTCGAGCCGGATGGTGGAGCTGGCCTGGTGAGGAAAATAATAGAAAATGTGCAGTTCGCGAAATCGGTGGTGCTCAGTGCTCGCGAGGCGCGACGGCTCGCTTCGGCTTTCGCTTGCGTCGCCACGTGGGTCGCCATTAGACCCCGGGGACAACAGCTCGATGCACGCGGCGCGGCGAAATTTGCGCTCGCGACGGCCATTATTGGTCGCGTCGGGGAGTTTCGCGCGTCACGGACTTCTCTCCCGCTCTCGGTGCGGCTCAGTGCGCGCGTCCTCCACGGACCTCTCACTCACTCGCGCAGGCGGGCGCTCGTGCCCGCGTTCGGCCTTTACGTGTGGCCCGCGAGTGTTGGTGCGCGCTGAGACGCACAGCGTCTCGCGCTCGGACTTTTCTCTCGCTCTTGGTGCGGCTCAGTGCGCGCGCGGACCTCTCTCTCACTCGCGCAGGCGGGCGCTCGTGCCCGCGTTCGGCCTTTACGTGTGGCCCGCGAGTGTTGGTGCGCGCTGAGACGCACAGCGTCTCGCGCTCGGACTTCTCTCTCGCTCTTGGTGCGGCTCGTGCGCGCGCGGACCTCTCTCTCACTCGCGCAGGCGGGTGCTCGTGCCCGCGTTCGGCCTTTACGTGTGGCCCGCGAGTGTTGGTGCGCGCTGAGACGCACAGCGTCTCGCGCTCGGACTTCTCTCTCGCTCTTGGTACGGCTCGTGCGCGCGCGGACCTCTCTCTCACTCGCGCAGGCGGGCGCTCGTGCCCGCGTTCGGCCTTTACGTGTGGCTCGCGAGTGTTGGTGCGCCCTGAGACGCACAGCGTCTCGCGTTCGGACTTCTCTCTCGCTATTGGTGCGGCTCAGTGCGCGCGTCCTCAACGGACTTCTCTCTCGTTCGCAGCAGGCGGGTGCTCGGAACCGCGTTCGGACTTTGGTGTGGCTCGCGAGTGTTGGTGCGCGCGGAGACGCACAGCGTCTCGCACACGGACTACTCTCTCGCTCTCGGTGCTGCTCAGTGCGCTCGCTGACATCGGAATTCTCTCTCGCTCTCGGTGCTGCTCAGTGTGATCGCTCACATCGGACTTGGCTCTTGCTCTCGGTGCCGCTCGGTGCAAACGCCCGCATCGGACCTCTCTCTCGCTCTCGTGCGTTCGAGTCAGTGCTCGTGTTCGCGCGCGGACTTTTCGTGCGTTCCACGGGTGATTCGGGGCTCATTAGCGTGGCGTTTCGCGCACGGGCTTCTCTTTTTTCTTTGCTCAATTGGCCGGTTGCTCATATCGCGGTTGGTATTTTCGCGCGTTTCGGTGGGAACACGCGTCTCGGTGCTCGGTGCTCGGACCTTTCTCACGCCTGCTTGTCTCAGTGCTCGTGCCACGCTCACGTATGGACGTGGGTCGCGAGTGATAGTGCACGCTGAGACGCTCAGCATCTCGCTCTCGGACATTGCTCGTTTGGTGAATGCGTGTGTGCATATTGTGCTCGGATCCCTCTCTCTCTCTCGCTCGTTCAGCATGAAATTCGTGCTCGTTCTCAGACTCCTCGCGTGTTTCGCGAGTGACAATGCGTATTGCAGCGTGCATCGCTCCGCGCCTGAACCTTTCTCGCTTGCTTGCTCGGCTCAACGCTAGTGCTCGCGCCCGGGATTCTCGCGCGCTCCGCAAGTGCTGAAGTGCAGCGCGTCGCGACGCATAATATCTCGCGTCGCTCGGATACGGTCTCGCTCATGTGCGTGTGCAACAGGCTCTCGTGTTGCTCTTGGGCTCTCGCGCTGCTCTTGGTTTTTCGCGCTGCTCGAACTCAGTCTCGCTCTCGCGGCGCTCTTGGACTCTCGCGTTGCTCGGACTCAGTCTCGTTCGTGTGGGTGCGCGTCGTGCGGTTTTCCGTCTTTTATGCCGCTCTAATCTCTCGCGCCGCTCGGACTCAGTCTCGCTCTTGCTCCGCTCTTGGACTCTCGCGCCGCTCATGGGCTCTCGCGCTGCCCGGACTCAGTCTCGCTCGTGTGTGTGCGCGTCGTGCGGTTTTTCCGTCTTTTATGCCGCATTAATTTCTCGCGCCGCTCGGACTCAGTTTCGCTCTCGCGCCGCTCTTGGACTCTCGCGTCGCTCGGACTCGGTCTCTCTCGCGTGTGTGCGCGCTGTGCGGTATTTCCATCTTCTATGCCGCTTATCTCGCGCCGCTCGGACTCGGTCTCGCTCTCGCGCCGCTCAGGTTCTCGCGCTGCTCGGACTTGATCACGCTCGTGTGTGTTTCCTCGGCTCTCTTGGGCTGACGCGACATCTAGGCTCGGTCGCGCCCGTGCATGCGTGTCTCGTGCCGCATTTTCTCGCGCGCGCAGCCGATCATCGTGCTGCTCGGACTCGGTCCGGCTCCTATGGGCTCGCATCGTGCAACCATTCTCGCGCGTGCAACGGGAAACAGCTCATCAGAAAACACATCACCGGCGTGGCTCATCCGCGGACTCACATGGAAGGCCCACACGCATATTCGACATCTCATCGACAGCTCATGGAAGGGTCGGCGTAGTCGTTGACTCGGCTCTTTCTCAGCTCAGCGCTTCGTGCTCAATGCTGCTCGTCGCAGCAATGGCTCATGTTATCTCATCTGTATCCGCTTATCAGGTTTACCTGCGGGTAGACCACAGGACCGGAGTTGACCTTCGGATTGAACCATCTCGTCGCACAGCTCGACGCGTCGCGGCAGCGCCCGTCAACTTCGTTGTTGGCATCAGCAGTATCAGATCATCTCGTACGTGCCGCGTCGCTCAGCTTACGCGCAGCTCATCAACAACGGAGCGGATTACTCAACTCACTTCAGAAAAAGGGGAGTGCGAAACTCATTTTGGAACGACTCGCTCAAGGGATTTAATCGGACGTCTCGCCGTTCGGATCTCGCTCAAGATGTTAAGCTCACAGGTGAAGATTCGTATGGCACATTTCATCCGTGTCTACGGCAGGTTGTTTACCAACAGGCCACGGCAATGCCGTAGTACCTGTCTCATCATGGGGCTTACAGGCCTGACAGTATATTTACCAACCTGAGTCGTGTTCAGCGACTTAAGCGCCACTTCATGGGGACATTCGCTCATCGACCTGATTCACACGGGAAGGAATCTTCAGCTCGGTGTCTTGGACGGGCTCATCTGGATTCGTCGTCATCGGCATCTCTTCGCACGGACATCATGCAGATGCTCCGACAGATCAACGTTCATCGCGAGGACTAGGACCTGCAGCGGTTCCTGCGGGTCGACGAACAGCTCAATGGTTTGTGCCACGCGGGCGGATTTCCGCTAGCCAGGTGGCACGCGGCTCATTCGACTTTGCTCATGGCTGTCTCATCGGCGAGCGCTGGGTTCTCCGCTCACCTGGAAAGGATCACGAAACGTCCCATCTTGTCGGAAGGGGCTCCGATTCTCGGCTCATTACGGTTCATCTCGGCAGTCACGATTCGAGCAAGGATGCGCTTGCAAGAACTCTGGCTACATCAGCTCGATAGGGACGACGCACTACCGTCTCAGATCTCACTACGGTGGCTCATGCTCAGAGAAGATCTCTCAAACCTGGCCAGGTTCTCGCTCTAGCGGTGGCTCAACACATGGAGTGGCACAAGTGTTGAAATCCTAGGTTTCTCTGACGCATTACAACCTGCATACCAGCGGTTGTCCATCTCATCGCCCACTCACCGTCCACTGGCTCTCAGACGTCACCAATGTGTGCCAGAAATAAGGTTGCACAGCTCAAAGGCTCATCATCCCGAGGTTGGAACTCACAGCAGCTGCTTCATTCTAAACTCACGAATACGTTCAGGTCACACTGATCAGGATCATCGGGGCAACTCATCTGTGGACGGATACTCAACTGACACTCATCTGGACTAGGTCTCACGCATCGCGCTGGAAGGCGACGCGTTCCGTGCATCAGTTGTTCAGAGGATTGCGCCTTGGGAGGCGTAATGACGGCTCAGCTCATGGATCACTCGCTATGGTGGACGGGACCACTATGTATTACTCAACCGGTGTCGGACGATCTCGCTGATCACGAGATGCGTCCCGGCGGCTCATTGGCTGTGGCGGCGTCCGCAGTCGACTCGTTGGGATCTCATCTACGAGATTTTTTCAGTACATAAATTGGTGCAAATCGCAGTCTTTTTGCAGGTTCGTTCCGGAACTGCGGAAGAAGCTCAGCTCGCTGGTCTCTCTCGTGCCATGTGATGACATGGCCAGGACAGACGGTGCTGGTTCATGGCTACCAGAATCGCGGCGGTTTTCTCATCGGAGCTCAGCATACTCATCACGGGGCGTCACTCACTCGCAGTCATCTCTGTGGCTCGGTCCTTGTCTGCAGCAAGGGGGTCTCCGAGTCGGACGACTGCACACCCAGTCAGCGCTCGACAACTACGGCTGGCATCCGGCTGCCTTCTCGTGTGACGCACGACTCATTGCTCTCGGCTCTTGGCTCAACCTCGGCTCGGGCTCAAGCTCATCGGCGAGTTTCTCGGCTCGGCCTCAAGCTCATCGGCGCCGCTCACTGGAGGCACGCAACTCTCCCTCGCTCATCCCAGCAGGAAGTGCTAGAGCCTCAGAAGGCGGGCTACATCCATCGTGGCTGATGTGCGCTCGGCAGAGGGGGATCCGTGCTCGTCGACAGATGGGCCAACTACCTCTCTCCCGAGTCACGTCATCACGCCCGGTCTGCACGCTGTTGCGGGCTACGGAGGACCGCTCACGCTCGAAACTTCGAAGGGTAGAGGCGTCAACTCTCGCAAGGAATGACTGCGCCTTGGTCCATTTTTTCAACGTCATCGGGACGCCTGGGGGCCGTGCTCAACTCAGGGCTGCTCAATCACTCATCGATGGCTCGCAGGATGTCTCAGCGCTCACCTGTCGGTATCTTCTCATCTGGGACGCTCTCACGATTATGGCAGAGTCTGCTCACTGGACCTGGATGTCTCTTATCTCGCTCATCGGTAGCTTCTCCAACAAAAGGTTGAGCCTTCTGGGCTCGGTGGTCAGCTCACTATCTGCAGCGCCAGCAGTTTTCCAGTGGCTTCGCGTCACCAGCGACGTTAAGGTAGGGTCTCTCGTCCTGATTACCGACGAGGGGTTCCCACCGTGCAAAATGGCCGCTCATCCGGGTCCTGTATCTTGACCCGGGAAAGGATGGATTCGCTCGGATCGCAACGCTCAAGACGGCTACCATCACACTCATGCGACCACTCACCAAGCGCTCACCACTGCCAACAGCTCAGCTGGATCATCTCGACAACACATCAGCGACCCTCGCTGATGGCGGGCGGAATGTTGGAGTATATCGTTTTTCCTTCCGACGACAGCTGGCTACGTCGTTTGCGGCAGCGAAGCTCGTGGCGGCGGCAGCACCTCGCGGGCTGCCGCATGGCGTGGAGCGCGCTTGCGCGCGGAATCTCCCGCTCGATCGGCGCCACGAGGCCGTGCTCGCAACGGCCGGTCGCCATTATCTCAGTCTCCGCGACACGCAACCGGCGCTCAAGTTTTTGGTCTCATCCGGGTCGTCTCATCGGGGTTCTACCCTTTTCTCGTACTGCTCATTAGATTCGGGACAATCAGTTCTCTTATCTCTCGGTATTGCTCGGATTCAGTACAGGCCTCATCCGGGGGAAAACTCCGGCGACGTTGGTGACGTGCATGTCCCGCGCGCGTTTTTTCTCACACGGCTCGCTCCGTGACTCAGCTCATCAGGGACGAATTCTCTCGGACGATTAATATAATCGAGCCGTGCGATTTGGCTCGGCAAACAGTGGACCTACTCATCGTGGTTTATACAACGTTTGGAATCGCTCAGTGCGTCTTATTGTGACTTGTGGACTCGCTCAGTGATATTTTCTCAGGCTCTACGGGACTCGCTCAAGCATATTTTGTGTAACTGCTATCTATATTAATAAACATCGTTATTATTTTTTCCCTGTTAATTGGCCGACTCGAGACTTTATTTTATACCTGCTCCACCATCATCCACCTGCGGCATTCTCGAACAGGAAAAAAGTCTATTAAACACTTACATCGATATCCGAACGGCACTGCAACATTCGCGTCGATCCTCTCTCCTAGGGGTCGCGGCGAGACTCCAGCTCGCACAGGCCACGCGAGACGGTTGATGAGTTTCGATCTTCCAGCAAACGACGTTAACCTCTGCGGACGAGGCATGCAATGTTAGCAAGCGTGCAGGTCGGGCGCGCATCACATCGAAACCGGCGAGTGTAACAAAGATCGAAAGAGTGGGAGAGCGAGAGAGACGAGCAACGCGGCCTTATCTTCCTTCGCGCTTGTTTTACTCTCGGTCTTTGTCCCACTCGCGGGTGGATATGTGCTGGGCAGCCGAATCACAATCTACGTCGACAAATGTCGAGAACGGGAATAATTTACTTACCCGATTTATGCACGTAAATATTCGTAGCGCGTGATAATAATCAATATATCTGCGAAGTTATATTTTTTTTGCGATTTAATAAATCCGTAATTATTCAAATATTTAACGGAAAATTGCATTATTGTGAAAAAAGTAAATTAAACACTCATATCGAAATCCGAACGGCACTGCAACACTCGCGTCGATCCTCTCTTCTCGGTGACACGGCAACACTGCGACGCTAACGGGCGACGCGAGACGGTTAATGGGGGAGGGGGATCGCCCTTCCAGCCAACCACGTTTACCTCTACGGACGAGCACGCGCTGTTAGCAAACGTTCTGGTCGAGCGCGCAATACATGGACACCGGCGAGTGAAACAAAGATTGGGAGAATGTGAGTGCGAGCGAGACGTCCAACGCGGCTTCTTTTTTCTTTGCGCTTGTTCACTCTCGATCTTTGTCTTACTCGCGGGTAATAATGTTATTGGCGCCGAATAACAATGTACTTCGACGAGACAAACGATCATATTTTCCTTCTAATACATTAAAAGTTGGAAAAATCGTGGACGATATCTCTCCGCGGAATTACAGACGAAAGAAAAAAAATGTCGAAAACGGAAAAAATTACTTCCGTTCTGAATTTTTTTTGTTTTGTTTTTTCTGTCGTTCTGGATTTTTTTTTTTTTTTTTTTTTTTTTTTTTGGAAAATGATAAACCGCGTAATTTCGCGAAGTGATTTCCTTCTGCGATTTAATAAACACGTTATTATTCAGATATTCGAAAAAATATATATATTTGCGTTTCTCTCTCGTCGACGTACATGTTAGTCGGCCATCCAGCACATTTCCGTCGCGAGTGAGACAAAGATCGAGAGAGTGGGAGTGCGAAATAGAGGAGTGATGCGGCTGTCTTCCTTCGCGCTCGTTCTACTCTCGGTCTTTGTCTAACTCGCCGGTGGAAATGTGCCCGACTAACAATGTACGTCGACGAGAGAGAAACGAAAATATTTTTCTTCGAATATCTGAATAGTAACGGATTTATTTATCATAAAAAAAAATCCAGAACGAAAGAAAAAACAAAAAAAAATTCAGAACGGAAATAATTATTTCCGTTTTCGACATTTTTTTTTCTTTCAAAATGTGATGGGCGCCGAATAACAACGTACTTCGGCGAGACAAACGATTATATTTTTCTTCTAATACGTTAAAAGTTGAAAAAATCGCGGACAGAAATCACTCCGCGGAATTACAGACGAAAGAAAAAAAAATGTCGAAAACGGAAATAATTATTTCCGTGAAAATTATTTCCGTGTAAAAATGTGATGGGCGCCGAATAACAACGTACTTCGGCGAGACAAACGATTATATTTTCCTTCTAATACGTTAAAAGTTGAAAAAATCGCGGACAGAAATCACTCCGCGGAATTACAGACGAAAGAAAAAAAAATGTCGAAAACGGAAATAATTATTTCCGTGTAAAAATGTGATGGGCGACGAATAACAACGTACTTCGGCGAGACAAACGATTATATTTTCCTTCTAATACGTTAAAAGTTGAAAAAATCGCGGACAGAAATCACTCCGCGGAATTACAGACGAAAGAAAAAACAAGCAACCCGGTCGCCCCTGCGGGGCGCTGGGTTGTTGTTGGAGGGCTTCGCCCCCCAAACCCCCATTGGGGGGCTCCGCCCCCCAAACCCCCCGAAAATGACCCTGCGGCAAAAATGTCCCTTCGGGACATTTTTCCCTGGTGTCATTTTAAGGCACTCACGCGGTCGTCGCGCTCCGCGCTCCGCAGGGGGTCGTTTGGACGTCGTGCTTCGCGCTCCGCACCGTGCCGTCCGGACGTCGCGCTTTGCCCTCTGCACGATGCCATCCGGACGTCGCACTTCGCGCTCCGCACGGTACCGTTCGGAGGTCGCGTTTCGCGCTGTGCACGATGCGGTTCGGACTAGAGACGTGAGCGGTATACATGACCAGTAATTTTACGATTAAAAACCGGTATGTGACCGGTGTTAAATTTACGACATCGGTAATAAAGTCATATAGTCTCTTAGTGATTAAGAATTCTCGTCAAGTTACGGTGAATTTACGAAACAACGTTGCTGTAATTTTACCAATAAATTCGTTACCGGTTATTTCACAACTATATAGACGCAGTTTACCATTTTTTATGGTGAGTTCACCAACAAAAATTTGTAACCGGTCAAACTTACGAGCATTTTTCGTGACCGTATTTTCACAACACAAAGATTGTAGAAAAAAAAATGTGGATAAAAGACGGTACGGTAGTTTCATTGTTATTTTACGAAAAATAAAAATACCGGTATTTTCATATCAATATAATTCTGTGATGTTCAATGTCGGTCATTTTCAAAAAATAAAAAGTCATTCGAATCAATAGAAAATGACCCATAAAATGGTCAATAGAAAATGTGGAGTATAAATTTATCGCGTTCAAAACGCAGGCAGCGAGGCCACAAGAAATGACCAATTTGTGACAGAATTTTTGGAGAACTTCTGTCCCCCGGCCTGCAGAATCGCGAATCTGTGGCTTTCGACGCGTTCCCTCCGACCTCTGATTGGTCGCCCTCCGGTTTCGCGATACTGTTACCTCCACGTGTTATCTGACGGTCAGTTTTCGTGGTCAGTGTGCCGAGTTTACCGCGGATCAGGGCCGACACTACTGTGCCACCCGGTATACTTCGGCGGTAACGCTTAGGTTGCGTCGTGCGAGAGGATAGAGGACCGGTGAAATTCCGGCGCTCCAAAAGAAAAGTGACGCTTGGGGGAAAGATTGCATAAGTTTCAGGTTGAGGTGGAAGGCCGCAGCGGAGGCGCTAACGACCACGCCGACGCTCGGATTGCCAGGTCGTTCCGTTATCTATCCTGTTATCTACGCTATCGTTACGTTTACGTTTGTTCGGAACCCCGCGTCACGAGGAGATTCCCTCGTTACCGACCATCACCACGACAGTCCAGTCATTTTTCCGGTCCGTTTAAGTTTCGTCAGTTACCTCTTCGCAGCGCTCGGTACTTCGGGCGTCTTCGTTGGTTTTCGGCATCGCCGTCCACTTCGGCAAGATTCGGGTTCCTTCGGGTGCTCGCGTGTGCGCGCGCACCGCCGCAACAGCATCGCCGCGCGTCACCCAGGAGTGGGATCAAGGTAAGGGTGGGGCGAGCGCCTCGCGCGGCTCTGCTGGGTCGAGAACTCAGGCCCGACGCTCTCTCGTCGGCCGGCCTCCGGCCGGAGCAGCTGCTCTCTTGTCCTCTCCTGTTCTCTAATGTTACCTTATGTTACCTAACGTTACCTCATGTTACCTCATGTTACCTTATGTTACCTGATGTTACCTAATGTTACCTTTTTACACATCGTTCTTTTGGTGCATGGTCTATTCGTATTTCGGGTGTTCCCTATGCGTTATCTTTGGACGGAGGTTAATTAGTCGGTCGTTCTCGACCTGTTATCTCTAATATTCGGAATTAATTGGGTACCGGTGTTCTCTTTTCTTATATTTCGGGAGTTCTCTCTGCGCGTCGATGTTCAAAAAATACATTTTCCGACGTTCTCTCCCGTGATTTACCAGTGTTCTCTTTTCTTGTATTTCGGGAGTTCTCTTTGCACGTCGATGTTCTCTGAATACATTTTCCGACGTTCTCTCTCTGATTTACCGGTGATCTCTTCGTATATTTTCTGTTATCGCCCACAGGTTTATTTTCTTTTCAGCCGCCTTCCACCGGGACACTCGGATTACCGTGAATAGTGATATTGTGTGAGCCTCCGCTAGTTCGCGATCGTTCTCTCTAACTTTCGGTTTTGTGTGCTCAAGTGTTACCTGGTTATCCGCGTGTAATTATTCGCGCGTTATCTGGGCCCCCGCGTTTATTCTTTTCGGTTTTCGGATTTTTGGTGCACATTTAACGCGTGTTCTCTGGATTTTCGTGCACATTTATCGAGTGTTCTCTGGATTTTCGTGCACATTTATCGAGTGTTCTCTGAGTTTTCGTGTACATTTATCGAGTGTTCTCTGGATTTTCGTGTACATTTATCGCGTGTTCTCTAGATTTTCGTGCACATTTATCGCGTGTTCTCTGAGTTTTCGTGTATATCTATCGAGTGTTCTCTGTGTTTCCGCGTACCTTTACCGTGCGTTATCTGGGTTTTTCGCGGACATGTATCGTATGTTCTCTCATTCGGTCGCGTGCGTTATCTAACGTTCCCTTCCGATTTCGCGTACGTTTTCGGGAGTTATCTGGTGATGGTATTAGTTTTAGGGAGCTCTTGTTTTGGTTTTGATTCGATTTCCGGTTCGGGTTTTCCGAGTTTCGCGTTCCCGCTATCTTGTTCTCTCGTTCTCTCGTTATCTCATTTTCGATCGCGGTTATGTCCGCTGTAACTTTTTTGGGCGTATTATCAATAAAATATACCGACCGAATTTTCCGTTTAATTTCGTGTTCGCCCTTATTCAGTGCCACTAAGAATCCACGCCCTCTTTCCACAACCTACACACTGAGCGACCCCGAGTTTTTCGTGAACCGCCTCTCCGAGTCCGTCGCCAGTTAGGTTAGTTCCGTTTACGTTTCCGGTTTCGGGCGGTTTGTCGATTCCGCCCGCGTAAAAATAAAAATAAAAATCGGCTGGCGCCCACCGGCATTTGGCGACGGGTGAGGAGAGCGCACGAAGGTGACGGAAAATAAGAATTTTCCTCACAAATTACAACGAAGGCCCTAGGATGTTGAGTTATCGGTCGGTAAGGTAGTGGAAATGGACTTGTCTCGAGACGCTATCGTGTCTCTTGAAAAGGCGTAAATCGTCATTAAGTTCTACTTTCTTATTATAGTTAAATCATTAAATAATAAAGTGTAAAGAAGGGTTATCGTTAAAAAAAAAAAAAGATATAAGAAATTAATAAAACCGCCCTAGCAGATCGACCAACCACGAAAAATCCAACCAGGTCGGTTTAGAACACGAAAACAACCAGTATTTTGAAGAAAACAATCACCGACAAACCGTGTTCTCAACTAAATCTCAGTTGGTCGGTGGTTGGTTTCGATGAAATACTAGTTGATCCCGTGTCCTAAAACGACCCGGTGGGGATCATAGTCGGTATACGGTTGGACCGAACTGTTAGGGCGTGATAAATAAATATAAGATAAATATATGATAAATAAATTAAATCGAGAGATACATCAGCCTCAGTGACGGGTAAACATTCAGAGACGAAAACAGACCAAACAAGCAACCCGGTCGCCCCTGCGGGGCGCCGGACTGTTGTTGGGGGGCCCAGCCCCCCAAACCCCCATTGGGGGGCTCCGCCCCCCAAACCCCCCGAAAATGACCCTGCGGCAAAAATGTCCCTTCGGGACATTTTTCCCTGGTGTCATTTTAAGGCACTCGCGCGGTCGTCGCGCTACGCGCTCCGCAGGGGGGGCCGTTCGGTCGTCGCGATTCGCGCTCCGCTCAGTGCCGTTCGGGCGTCGCGCTTCGCGCTCCGCTCAGTGCCGTTCGGGCGTCGTGCTACGCGCTCCGCTCAGTGCCGTTTGGGCGTCGCGCTACGCGCTCCGCTCAGTATCGTTCAGACTGGAGCTGTGAGCGGTAACTAGTACGCAGTGGAAAAATATTCACTTGTTCACCTAAGTAGAGTTCTTCATTACCGACACATGCAGCTAACTGTGTCGGTATATTGGAGTTCTCTAGAATTCAATCTATAGCCGCCTCGTTCACAGATAGTTTTCGCCTCTTAAGGGGCTGCTGGAGTAGATTTTTTTACCGACCAGTCGGTAAAAAAATCTATTCCAGCAGCCCCTTAATATTTACCAGTCGATATCCACATGATGATTAAGCTTATTAAGAGACGAAAACTATCTGTGGACGAGGCGACTATAGATCGAATTTTAGAACTCCAATATACCGACATGGTTAGAAGCATGTGTCGGTAATGAAGAACTCTACATAAGTGAAAAATATTTTCTGTCAAAATCCCATTCGGGAGAACGGACTTTCGAGTGTTCGATACATTCAGGCAAATGGTGCATTCGGGAACATTACAATTCTGTTGAAATGAAATTCGGTATTTTCATCCGTTCGGCATAAAAACTTTTCGGCGTTTTCACCGTTCGGCTAATAAATATTTCGGTATTATGACTCGTCGGATCTTTTCTCATTCGGGTGAACGGTCAATCGGCATTTATAAATTCGCGCGTTTAGTACGTTCGGCAATCGTATTTTTTGGTCGAGTGACGGCAAGCCGTCAGCGCGATTGCGGTCGCGGCGTGAATTATGAATCAGGTGACAATCGTGAAACACCTGAATTTGTTGGGTTCTATTTTTTTATAGTAGTTAATTAATTTAATAATTGAGTGTAAAAAAATGTTAGAAATCAATAAAATCATGAATGCAGGTGTTATATGGTAATTACGTGATGATTTACAATGAGTAAATAAAATTGACAAAAACATTAGCAGTGACAAGTGAAAATTTACAGACGAAACCAGACAATAAATAGTGAATACAGTTATGAGTGACAGTGAATAAAAAATAACGAATACTTTAATGAAAAATATACATTTCAAACATATATAGTTCCGTAGAGAAGGTGTCAATATGTTTTACGAATTTTGTGTTTAGGTTATGTTTATACTCATATTTCAGTTTGGTGTATTAATTATGAATTAATAATACAATAAAACTGTATCAGTGCAATTAATAAATATAAAAATTGAAAAATCATTTCGGAATCAATTATTTTGACATTATAATATGTGGAATGTACAGCGGATAATTATTTTGAAGAGACAAATATTATTGTTATCATAATTGTGAAATTAATTAAAATTGAATATTTTGATTCTATTATGGTAGGTAATCATCATTCTAAAATGATCTAAGGGCTAATATGAGGAAAGATACATTTGAATTAAGGTAAAATATGAGAACGCTGCAAGTTTTAGTCAAATTACTTTATTGACTGCGAAGACTGACAGCCGGACACAATTTTCAATTTAATGATTTGAGTGTCTTAGGTATTCACCACTTAAAAAGTGTGTAAGAAAAAAACTAAAAAAAGTGCATCAAGATTATGTTGAATTAGAATTATGCAGCAGGTTTCAGCCAAATTCTTCCATCGATGGCCAAGATTGAGACCCGTATACAACTTGACGACCAAAAGTGCCAAATTTCTTCAAGTGAACTCCTGTATAAAATGATTGGAAAATTAACACACTTCATGGGCATACTTCCCAGTGCTAGACTGAGAAATATTCCAAATTTCAACTTGTTCGCTCTGTTCAGTCCAGAGCCACTAAGTGATACGGACGTCCGGGTAACACAAAATCTTGTCTGAAGGAAAAAATGTCTTTAGTAATGCAAATTCCTTATTATTTTATGTCAAGAATATGTATTTTAGCATGCTTAAGAAATGTGAACTAAAAAGTAGTGGATAAAATAAAATTATATTAACATTTTCCTTAAAAAACGTATTTACACCCTTGGACAGCGAATTCAATAGGCACTCTTGGTGCGTTTTTTTAAAACGTGAGTGCCTAAAAATTGTCGACTAATATGCGTTGCAAATGTTTTTAATTGTTAAAAGACGTAGAAAAATGCGACTCGTTTGCGCATTTCTGTCAAGAAAAACATTTTTTTATGTGCTTGCAGTCCGCATTTTATAGCAAGTCGGCCTCTTTTAACACTGTGTTATTGTTAGTTCGTAGAGTAATTTCGCTGCTCCGCTGAAATAATAATGCCCAATCGACGGAAGATCAGCGAACCGCGAAGCGCGATCGATTGAGAATGGGCGCGATCCCTTCACTTGCAGGGCCTTTTGGGTTCTCTCGCTCGCTACCGATCGCAGGATCTCGCTCGCACCGGCTGTTACTATCTTTTTAAGTCAAATCAGGAAGCCTAACGCTATCCGCGTCAAAATGAATATTCTCATTTGAGGAAGATACACCTTATCTATTGCTGATAAACCTCGCATCATTTAATTACAAAAAAATAATAATATAAAAATCTTCGACTAATATGTGTTGCTTATTTTTAACTGTATGAAAAAGCAGAAAAAAGCGACATGTTTGCGTATTACTGCCAATAACATTTTATTTGTAACTCATGCACGTAATGTCGCACATTTCGTGCCCGCAAAGCGTGCGTGAGATCGCGTATTATGCTCATGTCAACGTAGATAATTTCACGTACGCCATCTGGTGCGTGAAGTTATCTACATTACTTCACGCACACATTGGCGTGCGTGAAACTATCTACAAGATGATCTCACGCACGCTTTGCAGGCACGAAGATGTGCGACATCACGTTGACATTCGTTACAAAAAGTTATATGTGATACATGGGCGACAAAGCGGCCGTCGCGCAGAGGTTAGGAAGCAGTGCACTCGCCTCCTCTCGTGCTACAAACAACACTCGGCTCGGATATAGTAAGAGGAAGACACACTTATGTAGAAAGCACAAGTGCGTAACCAAGGCGGTCTCTTTCGCGCCATAGAGTGTAGAGGACCGATCATATTTTTCGCAAGTGGAAGAGAGACGCACGTCTCGTGCCTTCAATAGCACGTGTGAGCGGCAAAATTTATTGTCTGTCCGTTTTCAACGGAAATTTAAGATTCGGGCGTTGGCAGCCCTGAGCGCCGCGTGATACGCGCATGCGTGACCTAAGGATGCCCATATAAGGCGATGAAATTGAGTTTGGCGAAAAGGGGAGGGGCGAGCGTCGTTCGCGCGCACTCGGTGGGGGAGTCGTCGAGGAGACGCGCACGTGAACGGAGGTTCAGGAAAAATGTTCCGGGTTAGGCCCCAGAGATTGCGCGACTCTCAGTTAAAATAAAAGATATTAAACCAAAGTGTTGTAGGCGAATTCGAGTGTTAGATGATAAAGTCAGTGAAATGTTCTCGACACGAGAAAAGAGCAGGCCCGCTCAAAAATGTAAAGCTGGATCTGACTCTCGAAGGAAACTACAATAAAGAGTAAGCCACGTGTTAATAATTTCGCCGGTCTTCAATTCCATTTCCCATCCGTTCGCCTGACGCCTAACAGGAAAGAAATTTTCCGCTAATACACGGGACGTGCGTGCGAGCGAGAGAGCCGACTAGGCTGTGCAGGGGGTCTTGCTCGGCCGCCACTAGCCGCGAGCGAGAAAGAACTATAGATAGGTGAGAAGTGGGTGAGAGAGAGAGAGAGAGAGAGAGAGAGAGAGAGAGAGAGAGAGAGAGAGAGAGAGAGAGAGAGAGAGAGAGAGAGAGAGAGAGAGAGAGAGAGAGAGAGAGAGAGAGAGAGAGAGAGAGAGACAGAGAGAGAGAGAGAGAGCTACCCTCGGCCACCGGGCCGAGCTACCCGGCCCATGCTCGATCGATCGCGCTCCGCGGATCGCTGTTCTTCGGTCGATTGCGCGTTATCATTTTAGCGGATCAGCACGATCGCTCTACGAACTAATAATTTTACAATATTTAAGAAGTCCGATTTGTTATAAAATCCTGACTGCAATCACTTAAAAAAATGTTTTCCTTGACAGAAATGCGCAAATCTGTCGTATTTTTTTACTTCTTTGAACAATTCAAAAAATTAGTAACACATTAGTAGACTATTTTTATATATTTTTTGTCATTTTAATGAATCGAGGTTTATCAGCAGTGGATACGTTGAATCTGCCAGAAATCAGAATATTCATTTTTATGCGAAAAGCGCTAGGCCACCTAATTCGACTTGCAAAGATAGCAACAGCAGGTGCGAGCGAGATCGTGCAATCGCACGAGACGAGTGTGCGAGCGAGTGACCCCAATGGGCCCTGCGAGGGTGACGCGCAGAAACCAGCCGCCGCGAGCGAGAAGGACCCACAGATAGGTGAAGAGTGGGTGAGAGAGAGAGAGAGAAAGCGACAGGGAGTGAGAGAGAGAGAGAGAGAGCTACCCTCGGCCACCGTGCCGAGCTACCCCGGCCCAAGCTCGATCGATCGCGCTCCGAGGATCGCTGATCCTCGGTCGATTACGCGTTATTTTTCTATCGGAGCGGCACAATTATTCTCCGAACTAATCATTTTACGATAATCAAAGAGTCCCGTTTGCGAAAAAAGCCGGACTTCATTCACTTTAAAAAATATATTTTTTTTACAAAAATGCCCAAACGTGGCCTTTTATTTTTATTGTTTTAACTAATAAAACAAATTAGCAACGCATATTAGTTGCCAATTTTTATATTTTTATTCTATTTTTTTGTTAATAAAATGAAGCGCGGCTTATCAGCAATAGATCCGGTGAATCTGCCTGAAAACAGAATATTCATTTTTTCCCAAAAAGCGCTGGGCCTGACAATTCGCCTGGCAGACATGGCAACTGCGGGTGCGAGCGAGATGCCTGCAATCGCGCAAGACGTGCGTGCAAGCGAGAGATCTCAATCGGGCCTGCGAGTGACTCGCGCGGACGCCTCTAGCTGCGAGGGAGATAGCCTTATGGCAAAGACAGGTTAGAGAGAGTGAGACAGACCTATACGGGTCGCCTCCGACTCGTGACAATAATGGTGTCCCGAGCCGGCGGGGAAGGCTACCCCCTCCACTCGGCCATCTATACTCGATCTAGTGAGCTCGGTTTATCGCCGAATTTTGGTCAATGGCTCGTTATTTTTTTAGCACAAGTAGATAAGCTATGCGGGCCACGGGCCATGCGGGCCTGGGGCCATGCGGGTCTGGGGCCATGCGGGCCTGGGGCCATGCGGGTCTCGGGCCACTTCGCTCCGTCGGTAAGGTAGAACCCTACCTTTACCGACATATCGGAATCTATGGTAGATTCCTGCATTACCGACAGTCGGTAATGTAGATTTTTCTGCACTACCGACTGTCGGTAATGCAGGAGTCCGCCATACATTTCGGTGTGTCGGTAAGGTAGGGTTCTACCTTACCGACATATGCGTTGGGGGATGTTACCCCTTGAGCGATTGGGGTTGAAGCTTTTCAAATGTTCGCGCCCTTCGATAAAGTTCGTGAAGTTCGCGAAGTTCGCTCTGATTGGTCGGCCGGCCCTATTCGCTCTGATTGGTCGGCCGACCCTATTCGCTCTGATTGGTTGGCCGACCCTATAAAGTTGAGCGCATCGCTCGAGGCCCACTCAGACGCTCTCGAGACACCGAGGAAAATGGGGCTGCTGCCTAAGACGGTAGGTTGAGTACCGGTAAGTCTCATAAAAGTATGTAAGCTAATCATAGTTGTTTTTTTCAGGACTACATCTATAAGTGCTGCTGCTGCAGATGCGGGGATCCTGCCCACCTGCAGGACCCCCGGTTTGGGCGGAGGGTGATGCACCTGCCGCTGCCGCCGTTTCAACCGACGGAATCGATTTCCAAGGTAAGTCATTAAAAAAAAAAAAAATTTCGCATCTTATTAGTTTGTATTAATAACGAATCTTTTTTCTAGCTTCCCCCAATCGAGCGGCAAACGGCGGCGGCGGCGGTGGCATCGTTGGAGCTGCTGGAGGACGATTTGCGGCTCTCCACCACCAGCAGCAGCTCCAGCAGCTCCAGCAGCTCCAGCAGCAGCAGCAGCAGCAGCGTCGCAACGACGACGACGGCCACGGCGACGGCGGCGGCGGCAACGACGACGACGGTGGCGGCGGCAATGACAACGACGAGGGCTCCGCTGTGTACGACGAGCAGGGCGAACATCCTTCCTGCTCGTCGTACACTAAAGCTGCTTGCGCCCCCCGCCCGCCCACCCTGGACGAAGGGCGATAAGCCACGGCCGTGGCTGCCGCCGGGGCCAACTACCAAGAGGCAGCCGGCGACTGACCGGTGGGTCCCGGCTGCCAAAAGGCCGGTGCCGTCGACGGGGCCGACGACGACGATGGGGTCGACGACGTCGACGGGGCCGACGACGACGACGACGGGGCCGACGACAACGGTGGTGGTGGGTGTGAAGGAGGCGACGAAGGAGAATGCGAATCCTCGTCGCCGCCTTGCCCCTGCCCCCCCACCGGTGCGAGCGATCGACGATCCCTCGGTGCGCAAGCCTACAAGGCCAATCCTTTGCACGAATATGCCGCGCACCGAGGGATAATCGAGCCTCCAGTTATTTTAAGATTTTTTTATTTTTGTAAGTTTTTGTAAGTTTTTTTCAAAGTTTTTTTTTCTTTAAAAAAAATGTATTTTAAGTTTTTATTTAGTTTTAATTTGTTTTGTACAGTTTTTTCAAAGTTTTTTTTCTTTAAAAAAAATGTATTTTAAGTTTTTATTTAGTTTTAATTTGTTTGTACAGTTTTTTTCAAAGTTTTTTTTCTTAAAAAAAAATGTATTTTTAGTTTTTATTTAGTTTTAAGTTTTGTAAAAAATGTATTTTAATTTATTTTTGTATTTTTATTTATTTTGTATAGTTTTTTCAAAGTTTTTTTCTTAAAAAAAATGTATTTTAATTTGTTTTTTTATGTTTTTGTATAGTTTTTTTCAATGTTTTTTTTTCTTAAAAAAAATTTATTTGTTTTTCAAATAAAAAAATTTATTTTAAGTTTTTTTTATTTAATAAATATTCATATCCTTTATTAAATAGTGCATGGGCCCCATGTTGTCGATATAACTCAGCCTCTGATTGGTTGTGATCCGTGGCAACCTCCTGTGCTTCCCCACCGGACTGACAGGTTGAACATATCGTGTTCTGATGAGCGCATTTGAAAGGGTATATTGGTCATAAGAAAAGCAAGGAGTACGAGCACACTCTAGCTAGTTATATTTTAAACTTTTAGGTTCATGTTCGGTTACAAGAGTAGCATAGTTATCTTTCAGGTTCATGTCCGGAGATACATTCGGTTACAATGAAAATTGTGCATAGTAATCTTTGAGATTCATGTCCGGGATACATTCGGTACTCGCGTTCGTTGTATCTTCGTGGGTCGTTGCTGCTCTGTAGGACTGCAGAAGCCATGTTTTCAGCATTCGCACGTTGAGAGCTGCGCAGTGTGGAGTCCAGGACATGCATTTGTGGTTGGTGCATGAGACGTGTGAGTTCTCGTTCAATTTCTCCAGTGATGGACAACCCAGAAGTTCGATGTTGTGCACGTTTGGTATGATTTTGCTCAACCAACGTGTTTTCTCGAGCCCCTTGACGTGGACCCTGCTAGCATCTCGCAGAAGATTGTGGAGAACCTCGTTCACTTCTTCGTACGGTATGTCGCCACTGTTCCAGGAGATGCCGTGGTAGTTTGTTTCCAACCACAGATTCTCGTTCTTATATTTAGCGGGGAGGTAACTCCATCTGTGCGGTGGTTCGAACAGATACACCGAAGGCATGGAGTCATCTTCAAGGCTAAGTATTGCAACCTCTTTGAAAACGAAGTCGTTGAAGGGTTTCTTGAAACCCTGGACGTCTATTACGTACTCTATCTCGATGGCAAATGATGGCAGTGGTTGTCTCTCCACGCCTTTTATACGCGTTACTCAACTCCCACCACCAAATATTTGCCCCTCTCTCCAACTGCGCACGTGCAAATCGGCCAATCAGCGCTCAGATAAAAAAATACTGGCCAATCAGCGCTCAGATAAAAAAATACTGGCCAATCAGCGCTTAGAAGGAATAAATAGGAACCAATCAGCATCGAGAACGATATGTTCTGCGCAATTCGAGATTGGTATAAATACGGCTCCGCGCGGCGAAGCGACTCATTGTCGTTCAAGCAATCACACTGTTCAGACAGAAAGTATAATTTGAAACGATGGATGCTCATGTATGTCAGGAAATCGTGAGGACCTGGGAGCGAGAGCTGGAGTTTTTGCGAAATGAAGACGACTCCAGTAAGATTGATATATGGATAAAACGACTAACGAATATTATAACATCATTCGATCAAATGCTCCAGACGGCATGTAAATCTGATAAAGAGAAATTCACCAACACTATCGGTCTCTTGAGCGGGATAAAAATTCAACTGGAATGCCTGATGAAGCGCGGTAAGGGTGTACTAGATGCTGGAGATCTCCAAGATCGAGTGCGATGGATCAACCTGAGATCAGCGTTCAAGGATCGAGTCAAGACAGGTGTGATCACGAACTTGAAACACTCAGACATCAAATCGTTCATGAATGACTGCATGGTGCTCTTTGAACAACAAATCTCGAGCATACTGAAGAGACACGACATAAATGCTGTGAAAGCATACACAGTACTTGCAGCGAAATTCGTTGTGGTTAAAAACGACTACGAAGAGATTCGAGATATCAAGTACTTCAATACGAAGGCTGAGCCCATTTATCCGACGACCGACGTGACGGAGTGGTTCATCTCAAACGTCCAAGAGCCCATTCAGTGAGATATCGAGGAATTCGAACAGCAAGATTCAGGATGGTCACTTGATTCAATCATTAATCTAACCGTGAATGTCAATAAGTTCAATCCGATGCGAGGCAGCTTCTATGTAAATTTACCGGTGGAGATTCTAAGGAAACGAGCATGCGTCAATGTGAAAAACGATGACAACATGTGTTTCAAGTGGGCTATTCTGTCGGCCTTATATCCCGCAGGACATGGATCCCATCCGGACCGTGTCTCCTCGTACAGGGAGCATGAGAATAAGCTGAATTTTGCAGGCATTGAATTCCCCGTTGTGCCGAAACAGATCGCAAAATTCGAGAGGCAAAACACGGTCTCAGTCAACGTCTACATTCTGCAGCGTGGGAAATTTAATGTCACACCTCTGCACGTTACGGTTGAGAAGAAGACTGATCACGTTAACCTTCTTCTCGTGCAAGACCACTACGTTGACGAGGATGAGGAGAAGGGGAAGACGACGACGAACGGTAATGAGGATGACTACGAGCTTCCAGGCTACCACTATGTGTGGATAAAAGACTTATCTCGCTTGGCCTCAACTAAGCTATCAAAGTGTAATCATAAGCTTTATATCTGCGACCGATGCCTCCACTACTTCCACACTGAAGAGAAGTTGACTGCACACGATGTTGATTGCAAGATTGTTAACAAGTGTAAGGTTACTTTACCGACAAAAAAGATTCTTCACTTCAGAAATCACGGCAATAAGGAGAGAGTACCGTTCATTATTTATGCGGATTTTGAGTGTCTGCTCAAGCCAACCCGCGACGAAGATGCTTATCAGAAGCACGTGGCTTTCAGCGTGGGGTACTACCTAAAGTGCAGTTACGATGATTCAATCTCAAAGTACTGCAGCTACAGAGGCGAGAGACCGGCAGAATGGTTTGTCAAAGAGCTACAACAACTCGCCAAAGACATTGAAGAGATTTATCGAAATAAGAAGCCCATGGAGATCCTATCGTACGAACAGGAGAGACAATTCCGCATGGAAACTATGTGCCACATCTGTGGAAAACATCTGCCCATCTACGATCGAGTTCGCGATCATTGTCATCTGACGGGAAGGTGAGTATCTTAATTACTGCAGACTAGCACTAATGCAAATAAAACGGAAACTAATGCAAATAAAACGGAAACTATTTTTACAGGTACCGAGGAGCAGCCCACAACGAGTGTAACCTCAACTATAAAGACTCGTATGTCGTACCGGTTGTCTTCCACAATCTCACTGGATACGACTCGCACTTCGTAATCAAAGAAATCGCCACGACATTTCAGGGTCGGCTTGATATAATACCGCAGAACAAGGAACGCTACATCTCCTTCACGAAGCACATCGAGGATAGCGATATAAACTTTCGATTCATCGATTCGTTCCGTTTTATGGCTTCGTCGTTGGACAAACTGGCCTCTTACCTGACGGAGCTAAAGATCGTTAGAAGGGAGTTTCACAATCTCTCGGACAGCCAGTTGGAGCTTCTTACGAGAAAAGGTGTATTCCCGTACGAATACGTTGACTCGATGGAAAAACTCGGTGAGACGAATCTACCATCGCGAGAAGACTTCTACAGTAGTCTAAATGACTGTCAAATCTCAGTCGAAGATTACATGCACGCTGAGCGAGTATGGAGAGAATTCGATATCGCCAACTTGGGGGAATACTCGGACTTGTACCTGAAGACTGATGTCCTCCTCTTGGCTGACGTGTTCGAGAATTTTCGTGACAATTGTCTGAAAGCCTACGACCTCGATCCTGCCCACTACTATACAACACCCGGTTTCACTTGGGACGCTATGCTGAAGTACACCAGCGTCGAGTTGGAGCTTCTGACGGACTTGGACATGTTTATGTTCATCGAGCGAGGTGTGAGAGGCGGAGTGAGTCAGTGTTGTAACCGGTATGCTCATGCCAACAACCAGTACATGAAAGATTACAATCCAAACGAGGAAACAAAGTATCTCATGTACTACGACGTTAACAACCTCTACGGTTGGGCAATGATGGAATCGCTGCCTTATGGAGGCTTCGAGTGGGTTGAAAATCCCGAAAATATCGACGTCTGCAACGTTCCGGACGATTCTCCAGAGGGATACATCCTCGAAGTGGATCTCGAGTATCCTGCGAATCGTCATGACGCTCACAGAGACTTACCACTATGCCCCGAGCACAAGTCCGCACCAGGCTCCAAACAAGCGAAGCTTATGACGACTCTGAACTCCAAGACCCGATACGTGCTCCACTACAGAAATTTGAAGCAGGCTCTGAAATACGGATTGCAGCTCGAGCGAATTCATCGCGCTCTGAAATTCAATCAGAGACCGTGGCTCAAATCATACATCGATCTCAATAGCGATATGAGGAAACAGGCGAAGAACGACTTTGAGAAAAACCTGTTCAAACTCATGAACAACGCGGTGTTCGGTAAAACTATGGAGAATGTTCGCAAACACGTGGACGTGAAACTCGTCACTCAATGGGGAGGACGGTACGGTGCTGAGGCACTCATCGCAAAGCCTAACTTCCACAGTCGCTCAATATTCGACGAGAATCTCATTGCCGTACAACTTACGAAAACTGAGGTCCATCTTGACAAACCGATCTACGTGGGACTGTGCATACTGGACTTGTCGAAAACTCTCGTCTACACCTTCCACTACGACTACATGAAGCCTGAGTTTGGCCACAATCACTGCAAACTTCTATACACGGACACCGATAGTCTGCTCTACGAAGTCAAATGCCCAGACATTTACAATATTATGAAACGGGATATTGACAAGTTTGACACGTCGGATTATCCAGAGGAGAACCCATTCGGAATGCCACGAGTGAACAAAAAAGTCGTTGGCCTCATGAAAGACGAATGCAACGGTCGAATCATGACAGAATTTGTTGGCTTGCGGAGCAAGATGTACAGCGTACGAGTCGATGGACAAGATCGAATCAAAAGGGCGAAGGGTGTGAAGACGGGAGTGGTGGAAGCTACCATCACCTTTAACGACTTCCTGGAGTGCCTTCAGCTGAAAACAGTGCAGAAAAGAGAGCAGCGCGTCATAAGGTCACGACTGCACAAGGTCTACACGGAGAAACAGATGAAGATAGCACTCAGCCCGTACGACGACAAGCGCTACATTCTGCCTGATTGCACGGACACGCTGCCATGGGGGCATTATGGAATCCCCCACCTGCAGCAGAGCTGCTAGAAATCGACTGACAAACTGGTCGCTGCGCCCCGCCCCATCGCCAATCAGAGCGCTCGAGCTCCCCACTCAAAACACTACCCGTGGTGGGGATAGACGGTATATTAGAGGCAAGCGAGCAGCATTTCTCATCAGACGTCCACGATGGATATCACGATTCTCAACAAAATCGCTCGTCTGGAGGATTTCCTCCCAACGATCAAGCTGCACGAGTTGCAGCTTAACCAAACCTACCGAATCACAGATTTGAAACAAGTCGCAACAAAGTTCGGACTGAACACTGTTGCTAGTCTCGATGACAACTGCCAAGTTTTCATGCCAAAACGCATCTCGACTGCATTCGAGAAGGACTCGGCGTTTTTCGACCGTATGTCACAGACGGTGGCCGACGGGAAATTGTTCCTCAAGTATCTGGGAGGTGGAATGAAGAAGAACCAAATCGAATTTATTGTCGAATAATGTTTGTCTTTAATAAATAAACATTTTATTATACATTATGTAAAACTGATGGCTTTATTATCGAATAATGATTGTCTTTAATAAATAAACATTTTTTATACATTATGTAAAACTGTGATGGCTTTATTTCTCAATCCTTACATACTAGATTTACTGATCCAACTATTGTGCGTGCTGTCGAATCCTAGCCATTTGACAAAGGCCTTATCTCCTCGTTTCTTCAGCACTTTTTCCACGAGATAGACGTCGGGATATTTCGCCTTCAGGAGCTCCTCTTCGTAGAAACCTCCAGCGATGGGTTTATCTTGATAGTCCTTCAGCTTGTATGTCACAGGAGTCGTTGACATCACTCGATCCACGGTGAAAATTTCTGTTGTCCAGTTTGGAGTGTAGTCTTTCTCGAAAACGTGCTTGTTCTTGCTCACACGCACTTTGTCACCGATTCGAAACTTGGGGATTCGTCGCTGACGATTGCGAGAGAGTCGTTGCAACAGTGTCTCAACGTTGTCTGCTGTGACGTCTTTTGGCTTCATGCCAATCGTTCGATGTTTACTCTCGTTGTACACCGCTACGAGTTCGGGTAAAATGTCCAGCCACTTGTAACTGCCACGTAGACTGAATTGTAACCACATTTTGTTTTTGAGAGTGCGATTAAAACGTTCGACGATGGAAGCTTTGAGATTGCTATACGTCGAGTAGTGATTGATGTTGTATCGTTTCATGAGATTCTCAAAGTTTCCATTGTAGAATTCTTTGCCCCGGTCGGTCTGCAGATTCAGAGGTACTCGGTCCTGCCGAAGCACAGACTCCATAGCTTCAGCGACATCTTTGCCAGTTTTCCGCACCACAGGAACAGCCCAAGCAAACTTGGACAGTACGTCGATGATCGTGAGTAAGTATCGGTGGCCTTTGTTCTCGCGAGCATACGGTTGCATCTCGACGAGATCAGCTTGCCACGTCTCATCGAGTCCACGTACATCGAACTTACGACGTAGATAATTTCGACGAGCGGGTTTATGCAACTCTTCCACTAATCTTTTGCGTTCCATGCTGCATCTAACGAAGCAATGGCATTGGAATTTTGTACCGCCAAGTCCCGAGTCAACACGTAGTTTGTCTGAATATTTTTAAACCGCTGGTTCACTTGGTCTTGGAGAATCCGTATTTGTAGTTCCAAATTATCCAAGTCCTTTCGTTGTCGTGTTGTAATATGAATCAATCCGCTCAATTCCTGCTGAATTAGACGCTTCGCGAGGTTCAGATTGACAGAGTCGTTTGGATCTTTCGAGTCAGCAACGTTGCACAGTCTCCGATGCTCAAGGTCGTATTGGTTGTCGGTAGTGAGTTTGAAACCGAAACCTGGAGGACCTCGCGCACCTTCACTACGACCAAGTTTTCGTCCGAACACGTCGACGCTTATTATTCAACTGAATGCAGATACGCGTTTCGCAGCATATTAATACACAATCCCCGCTTCACGCAACTCCTCGATGATCGAGATGATTTCGTTGGTGTGGCTTGGATTGCCCGCTGTTCGCTCAGCAAGCAGCAGACGTAACCGGTCTACCAATTCGTTCGGATCATCCCAGTACACGTAATCCATCCGTGTATCTCTTCGAGCTATCTTGTAACGGGGTAACCCACCACCACCGGTTGATTTTCTCTTCCGTGTAGGTGTAACGTTAACCAATGGAGCTACATAATTTTTGAACTTTTTATTGTTTTGCTTGAACACTACCTCGTCCGGGCTGTAGTGTTTCTTGTATGCATTTGTTAGATGCAAAATTTTCCCATAATTATTCGTATCTTCTGAACTTATAAGATTCGAATCGGGATCCTTTCGGAAAAGCAGTTCCAGCAGGCCCTGGGACTTGTGGAATTTGTTGTTGTCAACATTTATATATTCCTTTTCGAAAGTAACGGGTGAATCTCCAATCATGAGTGTACCATCCGGTAATTTGCGAACTCCATACGTCATATCGAGATATCTTTTTCGGTTTTTATCCAGCAAGAAAAGATATTTATCGACAGATGATCGTCCTTTTGTAGTCCTTCTCAATCCTTTGTCATCATCATCATCATCATCATCATCATCATCATCATCATCATCATCATCATCATCATCATCATCATCATCATCATCATCATCATCATCATCATCATCATCATCATCATCATCATCATCATCATCATCATCATCATCATCATCATCATCATCATCATCATCATCATCATCATCATCATCATCATCATCATCATCATCATCATCATCATCATCATCATCATCATCATCATCATCATCATCATCATCATCATCATCATCATCATCATCATCATCATCATCATCATCATCATCATCATCATCATCATCATCATCATCATCATCATCATCATCATCATCATCATCATCATCATCATCATCATCATCATCATCATCATCATCATCATCATCATCATCATCATCATCATCATCATCATCATCATCATCATCATCATCATCATCATCATCATCATCATCATCATCATCATCATCATCATCATCATCATCATCATCATCATCATCATCATCATCATCATCATCATCATCATCATCATCATCATCATCATCATCATCATCATCATCATCATCATCATCATCATCATCATCATCATCATCATCATCATCATCATCATCATCATCATCATCATCATCATCATCATCATCATCATCATCATCATCATCATCATCATCATCATCATCATCATCATCATCATCATCATCATCATCATCATCATCATCATCATCATCATCATCATCATCATCATCATCATCATCATCATCATCATCATCATCATCATCATCATCATCATCATCATCATCATCATCATCATCATCATCATCATCATCATCATCATCATCATCATCATCATCATCATCATCATCATCATCATCATCATCATCATCATCATCATCATCATCATCATCATCATCATCATCATCATCATCATCATCATCATCATCATCATCATCATCATCATCATCATCATCATCATCATCATCATCATCATCATCATCATCATCATCATCATCATCATCATCATCATCATCATCATCATCATCATCATCATCATCATCATCATCATCATCATCATCATCATCATCATCATCATCATCATCATCATCATCATCATCATCATCATCATCATCATCATCATCATCATCATCATCATCATCATCATCATCATCATCATCATCATCATCATCATCATCATCATCATCATCATCATCATCATCATCATCATCATCATCATCATCATCATCATCATCATCATCATCATCATCATCATCATCATCATCATCATCATCATCATCATCATCATCATCATCATCATCATCATCATCATCATCATCATCATCATCATCATCATCATCATCATCATCATCATCATCATCATCATCATCATCATCATCATCATCATCATCATCATCATCATCATCATCATCATCATCATCATCATCATCATCATCATCATCATCATCATCATCATCATCATCATCATCATCATCATCATCATCATCATCATCATCATCATCATCATCATCATCATCATCATCATCATCATCATCATCATCATCATCATCATCATCATCATCATCATCATCATCATCATCATCATCATCATCATCATCATCATCATCATCATCATCATCATCATCATCATCATCATCATCATCATCATCATCATCATCATCATCATCATCATCATCATCATCATCATCATCATCATCATCATCATCATCATCATCATCATCATCATCATCATCATCATCATCATCATCATCATCATCATCATCATCATCATCATCATCATCATCATCATCATCATCATCATCATCATCATCATCATCATCATCATCATCATCATCATCATCATCATCATCATCATCATCATCATCATCATCATCATCATCATCATCATCATCATCATCATCATCATCATCATCATCATCATCATCATCATCATCATCATCATCATCATCATCATCATCATCATCATCATCATCATCATCATCATCATCATCATCATCATCATCATCATCATCATCATCATCATCATCATCATCATCATCATCATCATCATCATCATCATCATCATCATCATCATCATCATCATCATCATCATCATCATCATCATCATCATCATCATCATCATCATCATCATCATCATCATCATCATCATCATCATCATCATCATCATCATCATCATCATCATCATCATCATCATCATCATCATCATCATCATCATCATCATCATCATCATCATCATCATCATCATCATCATCATCATCATCATCATCATCATCATCATCATCATCATCATCATCATCATCATCATCATCATCATCATCATCATCATCATCATCATCATCATCATCATCATCATCATCATCATCATCATCATCATCATCATCATCATCATCATCATCATCATCATCATCATCATCATCATCATCATCATCATCATCATCATCATCATCATCATCATCATCATCATCATCATCATCATCATCATCATCATCATCATCATCATCATCATCATCATCATCATCATCATCATCATCATCATCATCATCATCATCATCATCATCATCATCATCATCATCATCATCATCATCATCATCATCATCATCATCATCATCATCATCATCATCATCATCATCATCATCATCATCATCATCATCATCATCATCATCATCATCATCATCATCATCATCATCATCATCATCATCATCATCATCATCATCATCATCATCATCATCATCATCATCATCATCATCATCATCATCATCATCATCATCATCATCATCATCATCATCATCATCATCATCATCATCATCATCATCATCATCATCATCATCATCATCATCATCATCATCATCATCATCATCATCATCATCATCATCATCATCATCATCATCATCATCATCATCATCATCATCATCATCATCATCATCATCATCATCATCATCATCATCATCATCATCATCATCATCATCATCATCATCATCATCATCATCATCATCATCATCATCATCATCATCATCATCATCATCATCATCATCATCATCATCATCATCATCATCATCATCATCATCATCATCATCATCATCATCATCATCATCATCATCATCATCATCATCATCATCATCATCATCATCATCATCATCATCATCATCATCATCATCATCATCATCATCATCATCATCATCATCATCATCATCATCATCATCATCATCATCATCATCATCATCATCATCATCATCATCATCATCATCATCATCATCATCATCATCATCATCATCATCATCATCATCATCATCATCATCATCATCATCATCATCATCATCATCATCATCATCATCATCATCATCATCATCATCATCATCATCATCATCATCATCATCATCATCATCATCATCATCATCATCATCATCATCATCATCATCATCATCATCATCATCATCATCATCATCATCATCATCATCATCATCATCATCATCATCATCATCATCATCATCATCATCATCATCATCATCATCATCATCATCATCATCATCATCATCATCATCATCATCATCATCATCATCATCATCATCATCATCATCATCATCATCATCATCATCATCATCATCATCATCATCATCATCATCATCATCATCATCATTCGCAGTTTTGAATGAAACATCCGCGTCATGAGAATTAATATTCTCCTCATTCTCCTCGTGTTCCTTCTTCTCCTAACCAAGTGGTAACAAATTCTTAATTTCACCCTTGATTTCGCGCGTACTTGTGTTAGTAGCAGTGACGAGACGTTCCAATGGTTGGACTATTGGTTTAAAAGTTCCATCCAACGCTCGTTCCATAGTCTCCTTTCCCGCTTTCAGAAGCTTATATTTTTGTCTAATTGCATTCCTCGCCTGTTCAATTTGGCAGAGCGTTTTTTTCTCGCGTTGAAACTTGTCCACCATGTTGTCGCTTCGAAGTCCCATGACTGACTGATGGATTTTCCTTTACGTGAGATATATTTATGGCAAAACAGTCGAAACCCTTTCTGTATCGACCATCATCGAGTCCTCGACGATCTTTGTCAATTACGAGGAATCCATGTTTGTTATCGTTCCAGCATTTTGAGCATAAATCTTTAAATTGTATATACGACATGTCCGTGTTTACATGATCATCGTAAACGTGTTTGAGATTTACATCGTCTTGCCGAAAGATCACTAGCACGTTGACATTATCGCGTACGAGATGTTTAGGTATCTGGGCGTACGACTGACACAGATAAAAACAATCGACGTTCTTGTGACGACCCATACAGTAGAAGGCTCTGACATTATCCTGTTTCTCACAGGCAATATCATCAAATATCATAATGGAATTGGCTCTTGTCTCTGCAGGTGCAACGACTTCATCATGTTCACCAAAGGCAAAGTATCCGATGCCATCTACAGGTGTAAGTAGTTTCTTGAGAAACTTGTACTTTGGTTGATTCAGAGACTTAGAATAAATGTAAACATTTTCAAATCTCAGTCCATTGGGATGCGTAATGAGTGCGAGTAATGCATTAGTCTTACCGCAGTTTGATGGTCCGCAGAAGACTGCCCGAATACTATCAGGCAGTAATTTTCCATGGCGCATTCGGACCTTTCGCTGCTCCGCGAGAGCATCAAAGTTCAGTACTGGCAGGGTGAGTGGTTGCTCTTTGAAATCCATGCTGCATGCGACTGAGGCTTCGCCGTATATATATCGCGTTTATATACCCGAGAGCTTCATTCAACGTTGTATCGTTGTAGTGAGCGGATCATGCATAACGGTCGCGGTCTCCTCAACAAGGCACTCAACAGGCTTCCTATTGAGCTCCATCTACCGGGCTACCAGTACTGTGGTCCAGGCACGAAATTGAAGAAACGTCTTGATCGTGGTGATCCCGGTGTTAATCCACTGGATGCAGCCTGCAAGGAACACGATATCGCATACTCGCGAAATCGAGAGAACGTCGAAGCGCGCAACGCAGCCGATCGAGTGTTGGCGGAAAAAGCGTGGCAACGCGTCTGGGACAAAGACGCAGCTCTTGATGAAAAAATGGCCGCGTACGCTGTAACTAACGTCATGAAGTTGAAGTCTAAATTGGGTATGGGTCTGCAGAAGAAGAAGAAGAAGAAGCAGAAGAAACCTACGATCACGCTGTCGAGAATCGTGAAAGCAGCCTCAAAATCGACGGGGGGCAATTCCCGTGAGGTTGTGCAGTCGGCGTTGAAGAAAGCTCGTGATGCTGTGAAGACAGCTGGTGGAAAGAAAAATGTCCACATGCCACGCATACTACCACTTCCGGAAAAAGTGGGTGGATTTTTACCTTTTCTCATTCCTCTGTTTGCCGGTCTAAGCGCAACAGGAGCGCTGGCAGGTGGCGCTGCAGGTATAGCGAAAGCTGTGAACGATGCCAAGGCGGCAAAACAACAGTTGGAAGAGAGTCAGAAGCACAACCGGACAATGGAGGCTATCGCCCTCGGCAAAGGTCTCTATTTGAAACCATACAAAAACGGTTTTGGTATACGCCTGAAAGTACAAGATTGTAAAAAAAAAAAAAAAAATTTAATGTAAAATTACCACGACGAGCTCTGACGGATTCTGATCTACTCAAGTACGCGCGTATTTTGAAAATCCCCTACTTTCGTGGGGTTTTCATGAGAAACGATTTGCCGGCTGGTGGACCTCATTATCGCGAAACAGGTATAATCAACCTCGATGACAAAGACGGCCCCGGTACCCACTGGGTGGCCTATCGAAAAAATGGCGGTAATGTCGTTTACTTCGATAGTTTTGGTGATCTTCAGCCCCCTCGGGATCTGATGGACTACCTTGGGTCCAACAACCTGGTGGAGTACAATCACTCGAGATATCAGGATTTCAATACGTACCAGTGTGGCCATCTTTGTCTAAAATTCTTATATAATAGCCTGTAGAGCGTGTTCCCGTGTCAGTCAAGCACGATTCGTCATGGCAGATTCATTGACGCTGAGCCTATCTGGCACATCGTCCATACTAGAGACACAGTACTTTCCACCAATCGAACTATCACCGAAAAAGAACTACGTTCTAGGACTTGTGGAGTTGTTAACGTTCAACTCGATACCTAACATCGATACCGGTAAAAACAAGTTTTACGTTGGTCGCGAAGTGATTGTGTTGCCAACAGGAAGTTACGAGATTGAAGACATTGAGACATACTTGCAGGAACAACTTGCACCGAAGGGTATAAGCCTAAATCTCAAACCCAATAATAATACACTGCGTAGTGTTATCAAGTGCAGTCAAGACATTGATTTTCAACCGCAAGACTCTATCGCTGGGCTGCTGGGTTTCACACGTCGTGAGTTACCACGTAACACGACACACAGCTCAGAATTACCTGTAGCCATTCTCAAAGTTAACGCATTACGTGTCGAGTGCAACATCACTTCGGGAGCATACATCAACGGACGCAAGGTGCACACCATACACGAATTCTTCCCAGCAGTGCCACCAGGATATAAGATCATCGAAGTACCGTCACAAGTCATTTACCTCCCGATCGCCGTCAAGGTAATTGATCATCTGCAATTACGCATAGTAGATCAGGACGAAGAAGTGGTGAATTTTCGTGGTGAAATTATAACGATCAGACTACACATCAAGGAAGCTAAGTAAAGCGCGATTATGAGCATCGTCTTTAACCGTAAAATTGGTGGCGGCTATATAAGTGAGCCGATATGCCGTCCGTCCATCAGTCGTCACCGAGCGCTCAAACCGCTAACACGTCGCAACACTCAGTTTCTAAGAAGTCTAGGACTTCACGTTTCAGCTGGTGGAAGAAAGTGACGTGTGTGATATTTTGCTGCTGCTACAATGGAAGAGACCCTGCGCGTGCAGTCGCCAGTCGAATTCGACGAATCCGTAACGCATTATGAGAGTCATGCGCATCAGCCATATACTTCATCAGCATACAATAACAGTGATGAAATCCGAATATCCATTCAACATCAGGATCTGTGTCTCCTACCCTCTCGAAGTTCGCTACACGTATGCGGAAGATTGGTCAAAGCGGATGGGACTGCTGTGACATCAACGACGTTCGTAAACAACGCCATATTACATCTGTTTGAGGAAATTCGTTACGAGATCAATGCCATAGAGATCGATAGATCCAAGAACGTTGGTTTATCATGCCTCATGAAGGGTTATGTGTCGTTGAGTCCGAGTAGGAGTTCAATTATTGAAAATGCTGGCTGGCTCGATGTCGCAGAAACTAAAAAACTATCGAATAACAGCGGGTACTTTGATGTATGCATACCGCTGTCATTGATTCTCGGATTCGCTGAGGATTATCACAAAATCATCATAAACACGAAGCACGAGCTAATTCTCACGAGATCGAGAAACGACACGAATGCAGTTGTGCAGACAGAACTAGCAGATGGAGCCTACGAGGACTTTAAGATTGAACTTACGAAAATCGAGTGGTTAATGCCGTACGTAATGTTGTCGGACAAGCGAAAGATACGCTTACTCAGTCACATTGACAAGGACATTACCATGAGTTTCCGCACCTGGGAGTTGTTTGAGTATCCAATGTTGCCGAACACGACAAAACACGTTTGGACGGTTAAAACGTCGAATCGGCTGGAAAAACCGCGATTCATCATTCTGGCTTTTCAGACAAATCGAAAAGTCGTTAAAAATGCAAACGCCAGTCGCTTCGATCACTGCAACATCACCAACGTGAAACTCTTTCTTAACTCGCAATACTATCCGTACGGCAATCTCAATCTCGATGTGAATCGCAATCAGTACTCCCTGCTGTACGATATGTACGCAAACTTTCAAAAGTCGTACTACGGCAAGGACACGGAACCCATGCTGACAAGGGGAGATTTCATCGAAAAGGCCCCACTCATCGTAATCGATTGTTCAAAACAGAACGAGTCACTCAAACAAGCTCCAGTAGACGTGCGCCTCGAGTTAGAAGCCAAAACCAATTTTCCCGCAGGGACGACAGCATACTGTTTGATCCTACACGACCGAATAGTGGATTATAATCCAATCAGTGGAGACGTGAAAAGACGCATATAAGCACCACGATGGATTACATAGTGGATCTTCAAGGTTTTAAGAAACCTGGCAATGGATTTGTGCTAAAGGAAGTCGCTGTACTTTCCATCAACGAACCATCCGCACAACCTGCGACATTTCTCTTAGAACCAATATGTTCATGGAACAATTTGCCTGCAAAATATCAACGCATAAATTCCTGGTATCAAGCAAAATGTCATGGAATATCTTGGAGCTCTGGGAATGTACCGTACAAAGAAGCAAGGACTATGCTACGCTCTACTTTGCAAGATGCCCATATTATCTGCATCAAAGGATTGAAGAAGATAGAATGGCTGGAAAGTGTCATTGGAGTGTCACCCAATCTTGTAAATGTCGATGACCTCGAATACCCAGCACCGCATAATTGTTACGATAAATTATCAATCACATGTCAACATCACACACTCGCAGGACAACTCAATTGCGCTACAGAAAATGTAAAAATAATTAAGAATTGGTTGCTTAAATCATACGATTAATTATAATAAGAATATTAATAAATGTAGATATGTAAGTAAACCGCCTATGAATACATTTATTTTAATACGTAAGATCAAATTTCCCCATTCCCATATTGATAAGTTAGATAAGACGTAGAAACTTCTCAAAAGGGCGCGAACATTTGAAAGGTTCGCGTAGAAACAAAAGGGCGCGAACATTTGAAAGGTTCAACCCAAAGATTACCAACCTCACATGTCGGTAAGACAGGACCCTTGCCGACATACCGGAAATATATAGCAGGGATCTGCCGTAACGGCCACCGGTAATGTGAAAATCTACGTTACCGATCGCCGGCAAACTGGATTACCGACAGTAGATGAGCTCGAGACCTGCGTGGCCCGAGACCCGCATGGCCCCAGGCCCGTATGGCCCCAGGCCCGCATGGCCCCAGGCCCGCATGGCCCGTGGCCCGCATAGCTTATCTACTAGCACAGCATCACAATTTGTCTTAGATTTACTTATTTAAACACAATAAAAAAAATATTTACAGTCGCATCCTTCAAGTAATACTCACTGCAATAATTTTGCAGGAAGCCGTATATATTACTCCAATATAAACTGCGAATCGGTCAGTGGTTTAGGCGAGCTATTACTTTAGTAAATAAAACTAAAGCAACTGTTGTTTTTTTTTTTATACGAAAGAACTGAAATTTTTAATTCTCTGACAATAATCTATTTATCTTTAAACCTTAATGTTTTTTTTATCGTATTTCATGGTTTTCTGTGTTCCTCGGCGTCTTTCAATCCTTTGTGCTTCGACCCCGAACAAATATTTCTATGTTATTGCAATGATTTTTACGAAAATGGACAAAGTTCGAAAAAAAAATCGACCATGTTTGAAAAAAATATTAAAAAAATTCTATATGTCGCCTGATTTTTGGTCTCCTAAAGTAAGTCGCTCTCCGTTAACGGCTAGCCCCGTCATTGGCTGTCGGAGTTTGATTTCTCGTGATATTTATTTGTTTTTTATTTTCTCCCTCGCCAGAAATACGCACCTGAAAAATTCAGAACACATATCGTCATCTATTGTTTTAATATCATTATTTATTGAAAATAAGATTCCTGGATTAATTGAGGCGAGACGCCTTCAACCGCAGGAGACGTGCTTGCGAGTGGAAGCGAGATGCCTCCTATCGCAGAGGACGTTAGTGAGAGAGAGAAGCTCCTATGGGCGCTGCAGGGTCTCGCTCGGACGGGCACTTACTGCGAGTGGAAGCGAGAGGCCTCCTATCGCATGCAGCGTGAGTGTGAGCGAGAAGCTCTTATGGGTCTTCGTGCCCGGACGGCTTATACCGGGCGGACCGAAGCAAAGAGACTTCGGCGACTCGTGCCAGAGATGCCGTCCTCGGCCGGCGGGGAAGGCTTCCCCCACTACGCGCCGGCCTGGCCTGGCGCTCCTGTGCCGAACACGCTACCGCTGCCTCGCTACCCTTCCCCCTAGTTCCCCCGGAGGACACCATTTCTGCCGCCCAGTGTACGCCTTAACGTCGGGAACAATAGCAAGCCAATTAGGATTGATCTCCTGAATGCCTCGCTCGACAAACATATTGGCCGTTACAGCGTCGCGGAACTGAAAAACTATCTTGTCTCCTGACGGTTTGATTTCGCGGAGCGAGTTGTTGAAATTTCGGAACATTTTACCGATTGACATTGGATGAAGATTTCCCAAGTTATTTTCAGGATTCTTATCAAAGATCTCGACGAAAAAAGGCCCCGGAGTTGATTCCGAATAGCGGTTAAAGGCATTCTTCTCAATGTAACTCTTGCGATTTAGGCCAAAATTACCGGCACCACCCGTTTTCTTACCCGGAGGAGATGAGGAGTCTTCATCAGAATGAATATCGAGTTGGTCATGAGGTCTTTTTTTATTTTGATCCGACATTACATACGCGCTCAAAGAAAAAAAAACCGCATGAAAATGAACAAAATATGAAATAGATTAAATGAGAGAATGAGAGATGTGGTGTGTTGAATTCGTCGGCAATTATAGTTAAATACGATTAATCATTGGAAAATTATCCAAAAATACCGTGTGTAAATACCGAAACTGCATTTTCGTCGACGTCGTTTATTCCGTTGACAACGCTGCTTTTTCCGATACTGGGATTCTCGACGCCGGAATTGATGCTTCTCTTAATTTACCGCCAAAAGTACAACAGACCTTCCAGTCTCGTTTCACCATTCCATTCCGCCTCTTCCTCGACGTCTTCGAAGCTTCGCAACCGCAAGACCTCTTTCTCAAGCTTACTTTCGAAAAGTGTCAGGAGTACCGTATTCTGATCGCTTTCGTTTGGCTCACTGTAGGTAAGCGGCTTGGACGGTACCGTATGTTTAAAATACTTCTTGTAATTAATGCCACTTGCTGAAAAAGGGTGAAGCCCCGTATTCTTGAAGCCATTTTTCAAAATTTCTTTCGCGTCCAGCAACTCGACGGCACTCTGCAGGAGCTTCGCGAACATTTCCCGTCTTATACGCTCGCCGTTGTTTTGCATCCTCCACTCGCGAACTACCTTCGCCCACGCCGTTTTCAACGGATGAAAAAAGGCGACGTCCAATGGCTGTAGGATGTGTGTTGCGTTCGGATAGAGTGCAACGAGCTCTATTTGGTTTTGTCTGCAAAAATCGGTTAACGCCATCGTCAAGTGCGAAGAGTGTCCGTCCAAAAATAAGATGACTGGGAAAACAACGGAATTTCTCACCAACCACGGGTGAAAAATGTTAGCGATATATTCGTAGAACGTCTCCCCAGTCATCCATCCGTTTTCGGAGTGGCCGATGCTCCATCCTCTCGGCATGTTTGCAGCGATGGCTCGCGGGATCCGTTGATACGAGAAGATTACCATCGGTGGCGCAATGTTCCCATCGGCACTCGCACAGAAGAGCGTCGTTAGGCATTCTTTCTCGTCATTCTGTATAAAGTTGTATACCGTCTTTTCGCCTTTCTTCGTTATGACAGTGCCACCTTTCGGACTCAGAAAGAATGCCGGTTCGTCACAGTTAAAGACGCGAGAAGGATGCACGTCGAGGAGCTGCTTGGATTCGAGATAAATTTTTACTTCTGCAAACCACGCTTGTAGCTTTTCCTCTGTCACTGAAGCTCGACTGTGCGTTAAATTCTGCGACATTCGTTCCGATAATTCGCCGTGCCGAGCTCGAAAGGCACCGAACCAATGGCGTCCAGGTCGATTGTCCTTGAACACCGTTTTTTTCTTTTCGTGTTTCAACAGCAGTTGAACGCTGTCTAACAGTTGAGCTCGTGTCACAGGGAATCCGTTTTGGCTCATATACAGTATCCATTGTACAAGATGGCGTTCGTATTCGTCTCCGATCAAGAGACGCGGTAGCGTCTCGACGCCAAGTATTAAAACCGAGACGCTAGCGCTACTCTTATTTACAGCAAGCTCGCCCCTTTTTCGTCTGCTACGAAATGTAACTCGAATTATTTAAGTCAAAACGTCGCCAACGCCAAAATGTGTCAGGTTCAATATTTTTTATTTTTTTTTCTCTTTCTAATGAGCCCTGTTTTAATAAAATCGGTGCCCGCAATGCTAATATCTGGCCACTTACAATTCTGAATCGGTCAAAAAATTTTCACCGCACTCACACAACGTCAAACTGCTGATGTGTCCGTCGATTATATCTCATGTTTCGTTCTCGAGATCACTACGTAGTACCGTTTCCGTACGCTAGATGTCACCACAAATTTCAGCTAAATAAAACAAAATCGAGTTGGCACCCCTGGCAACGCCATCCTTGCCGCTTCATAACGTTTTTTGTGCGCTTTGGTATCAGACGTGTTTTTTCGTGGTCACGTAAGAAAAATTTATTCTCGTAATCTTTTACATAATTCGTACACAAAAATGAGTAAACGCAAGGACGAAATGTCCGACGAGATAGAAATCTATCAGAATAAGATAAAAAAGTACAAAAAGCTGATTGACGAAGCAATTTCGTCATGCTCGGGAGACAATGGCGGCGAATGTCGCGAGACAGGCAAAGGTATATATATATATTTTTTCTTCTCGAAATTTCGGGCGAGTCGGTCGTCTTTTATGACGTTCTCGATCGTACCATTTGACTAAGTCAAAACATGACGTTTTGTATACGTCGGGCGACCTGATTATTTTTAACAGGATCGTACCATGACGCCGTTAATACAGGCGATCATAACCTTATTTTTTTTTTCCCCGGCTTTTGCAGACTCAGACACTGATGACCAGTCGGGTGCTATAAGCTCTGACGACGAAAATAACCTCAACACAATAAATGTGGATTCGGCATCAGTTGAGTCTCAAAGGACCAGCGCTCGGGAGGTTTTAACCCCCAAGCTCAGCGACAAAGCTCGACAGCTACTCGGCGTCGAGAAACGCCAGCAGAAGGATCAGGCTTTCAAGTTCCATCCGGAACTGGCAGAGTGTTGGAGGGAAATCATAACCGATGGTATGGAACCGAAGACAAAGAAGGAGTTAGAAGAAAAATATCCAAACAAGGGTAATTGTCCACTGAGAGCCCCGGAGCTCAACGCTGAACTTCTGCCGCTGCTTCACAAGACAGCGAAGAACAGGGACAAATATTTGTCGGCCAGCCAGGAACTGTGTGGTCGTGGCCTAGTCGCCCTGGGGAAATCGATCTGCGCGATTTTTAACGATGAGGAAGAGCCTATCGACAAAGATATTCTCCTCGAGTGGATGTGCGACGCCAGCAGCATGTTCTGTGACGTGATGTTCCAGTTGGCTAGAACCAGGAAATATCACGTTTATCAGCACGTTGACGAGAAACGTAAGTCTGTCCTCCAGGAGTCCACGACCGACGAGTTTCTTTTCGGCGAGGATCTGGGTAAACGCATCAAGGTAGCTTCGGCGGTGGAGAAGGTCGGATTAACCCTGAAGACACCGGCGGAGAAAAAATTCACGTCGAAGCCGCGTCAGTTAAACTGGAAGAGCTCGTCGACATCACGGGGCGGCCATTCGCAGACGAGCTACAATCAGTACAATCAGTACAGTCAGAGGCCGTACCCGAAGTTCGCTCAATCCAACCGAGGGGGTTATCAAGGGCCCAAGACGCAGGGCCGTCAGAATCAACCGAACAACGCGGGCAACACGAACAAGTAGAGGTGAATGAGATTGCGGGTCGCCTACGATTTTTTACGCAAGCTTGGTCGCGGATAACGTCCGACAATTTTGTGCACTCCGCGATCTCGGGTTATAAAATACCTTTTACATCCACTCCCACTCAGGCGAGAGAGCCTCGAGAGTCTTTATCGGTCAATGGAAATAATTCGGCAATGAAGGACGCTCTGGATCACGTCTTAGGTCTCGGGGCGATAGTTAAATGCAAAGAAACTAAGGGCCAATTTTTGTCGAGTATTTTTCTAGTCCCCAAGAGCAATGGCAAAATGAGGTTAATTTTGAATCTGAAACAGCTGAATACGTTTATTGAGACTGAACATTTCAAGATGGACGACATTAGAACCGCGCTGAAGCTGATATCGAGGGAATATTATATGGCTAACTTGGATCTGCAGGATGCATACTTCACGATCCCGATTCATAAAGAGTTTCGTAAATTTCTCAGGTTTCGCTGGAACGATCAGTTGTACGAGTTCGTGTGCATGCCCTTCGGCTTGAGCACAGCCCCGTGGGTGTTTACTAAGGTCTTGAAGCCCGTCGTTGGTTTTTTGAGAGGTTTAGGATGGATTTCGGTAGTGTATCTAGATGACTGGCTGTTAATAGCAGAGTCTCGAGAACGTTGTGAACAAAACGTCACTGTTACAAAAAACCTCTTGGAGTCCCTGGGTTTTATTGTCAACTACAAGAAAAGCAATCTCATCCCTTCCGCGGTTTGTCAATTCCTGGGTTTCGTGTTAGACTCTACTTCGATGACGCTGGAACTTACAGAAAAAAAGAGGAAATGCATTTTGGACTTGGTTTTGAAATTCAAGGTTAAGAGGGCTTGCTCAATTCGAGAATTTGCCCAATTCGTCGGGAATATCACAGCCGCGTGTCCGGCCGTCAACTACGGGTGGTTCCATTCGAAACCATTCGAGCGCGAGAGGTATTTAGCGTTGTTGAATTCTGGAGATAATTATGAAGCGATTATGCAGTTATCGTCTTCGTTGCACAGGGAGTTCGAGTGGTGGCAGGAGAAAATCATGCTCACCAAAAATCCAATCCGACAATCTAACTATAGCTTGACAGTATATTCTGACGCTTCTCTGAAAGGTTGGGGGGCGTCGTGCGACGGCAAAGTCGTTTACGGTCAATGGTCTTCTCGAGAAAGATCTTTTCACATCAATTGTCTCGAATTGTTAGCAGCGTTCAATGGCTTGAAATCTTTTGCAGCTGACCTGACACGATGCGAGGTTCTGCTGAGAATTAATAACTCGACAGCGATTGCGTATATAAATAAGATGGGTGGAACAAAATACGAGCACTTGAACAGTGTGGCGTACGAGATTTGGTCCTGGTGCGAGGAACGAGAGCTCTGGCCATTCGCGACGTATATTCCCTCTAAGGAAAACACTGAGGCCGATATGGCGTCGAGAATTGAAAACATTGACACTGAGTGGGTTTTAGCGCCGTGGGCATTTAGGCAAATTCTGGATGAATTCGGTGAAGTTGAGCTGGATTTATTCGCGTCGAGGGAAAATTCGAAGTGCAAATTTTTCTGCTCTTGGCATAAAGACCCAGAGGCTTTCTGCATTGACGCATTCACGCTTAGATGGGATGCGTTCGACTTTTATGCTTTCCCGCCTTTTTCTCTGATTTTAAAAACGCTGAGAAAGATCCAAGTCGACCAAGCTTGTGGAGTGGTAGTGGTCCCAGATTGGCGTGCGCAATCTTGGTATCCCTTGTGGTTATCGTTGTTACAGTCACCTCCGATAATCTTTCAACCTGCCCCTGACCTGTTGACTGTTCCCTACAGGAGAACGCAACATCCGTTGGCCGGCAAGTTGTGCTTGATGGCAGGCAAATTGTCCGGCAAGCCTACCAGAGACGAGGTTTCAATGAGGGAACAATAAAATTACTTCTGGATTCAGTGACGAACGAGACAATGCAGCAATATAGCAGGTCAATCGTGGATTGGGTATCTTTCTGCGAAGTAAGAGGATGTAATGTCTTTGAGCCTAAGGAGGATATGGTCATGGAATGGCTGGTCGACAAATTCGAACACGGAGCGTCTTATGGAACCCTCAACACCTGTAGGTCCGCGCTGTCGTTTTTGTGCGGCGACTATATAGGGAAAAGCTCGCTGATTTCGCGATTGATGAGGGGTGTCTTTAAGAGAAAGCCAAGTAAGCCGAAATATGACCGGATTTACAGCCTAGATCCAGTAGTCGAGAAAATAGGAGAAATGTCCCCTTTAGAGAACTTGAGCCTTCCACAATTGACAACTAAGTTGGCGATATTACTTGCGCTGGTTACCGCTCATCGTAAACAGACCCTCATCTCAATTAAGAGAAGTAACATCAGGAAGGTTGCCGATGGTTCATATGAGATTGAGATTCCGGATCGAATCAAAACTTCCAGACCAGGAGCTTCCCAACCCCTTTTGTTGATTCCCAGATTTGAGGAGAAACCGAATCTCTGCGTAGCCTCAGTCCTAGAGAAATATCTAGAGGTCACGTCATTATTAGTGGAAAATGTCGATAGCTTGTTTATTACTACAAAAAGACCGCATAAGGTAGCGTCCAAGGACACTTTAAGTCGATGGATAAGAGCGTTTTTAGTGGAATGTGGTGTCGGAGACGAATTCTCACCTCACAGCGTTAGACACGCGGCGACCTCATCGGCATTAGCCAAAGGTATCGAAGTAAGCGTTATAAAGCGTCTAGCAGGCTGGTCGGAATCTTCGAAGGTGTTTGACACGTTCTATAATAGACCTATTATTAAGGATAAGAGAGAGTTTGCCAAAAGAATATTGTCCTAAGTTGAAAAACCGTTATCCATAATGGATTGTAAGATATTGTTCTATGTTGATGAATAAAAATGTTCGTACATTCGTAATAAATTCAAACGAGTCGAATTTGCTTATGGGCTCTAAACATCCTACGTAGTGATCTCGAGAACGAAACATGAGATATAATTGGACGATCGAGCGAGCCCGCCGAAGGCGGGCGAAGCTCGATCACAATTATGTTGATTGTTTCGTTCGAAGAGATCACTCCCACCCTAATCCAAAAAACCCGCCCGTGATCTCTTCGCGGGATGGTAACTTTGAACTTTATGAAGCGGCAAGGATGGCGTTGCCAGGGGTGCCAACTCGATTTTGTTTTATTTAGCTGAAATTTGTGGTGACATCTAGCGTACGGAAACGGTACTACGTAGTGATCTCTTCGAACGAAACAATCAACATAATTGTGATCGAGCTTCGCCCGCCTTCGGCGGGCTCGCTCGATCGTCCAATATACGTGCAAGGCGTGTAGCTGCCCGTCTTAACTCTAATTATCTCAGGCAATAGATCGCGGACGCTAAATGTATCAGCGCCAATATTTTTTTATTTATTTTTTCCTTTTTAATGAGACCGATTGCGATAAAATCGGTTCCCGAGGTGCTGATATTTGGCCAAATTTCACTTTTGTCCGAACTCACACATCGAAACTGATTTGTCCGATCGCATATACGTGTGCGTACGTGTGAAGAAAACTACGCACACATAACACGACTGGTGGCGCCTGGCACCCGCAGCGGAAGCGATCGTCTGCCGACCGGCTCGCTCACGTCGTCTGATGACAGATGACAGAAAGTGAGAAAATAAAAAACCAGAGTCATGCGTGATTATTTTTTCTCTAGTTTAATGACGCGAGTGAGTGAATGTGAGTGACAAAACCGCGGATAGAGGATTATTTTCTACGACGACAAAAATGTGGGAGTTAACTTCTAACCTCATCAGCAGGTTATTTAAAAAAATTTGTAATGTTTATTTTAGAAAAAATGTTTCTTGCTTTAGTTTTTTGCTGACACTAATAAATATATTGAAAAAGCCTGTGGATAGTTGTTTCAGCTTGTCGGTGGCAGCAATAAAATGCGAAGCGAGAAACATTTGTGGAGTTGTTACGAGAAACCCGTGGAGTTTGAATAAACATTTCTTTCGATAAAGAGTTCTTGCTTGACACTTTTCTGCAGCCACCGACTAGCTGCAACAGATATCCACAGGCTCCTTTAGCTTATCGGTATCAGCTAAAATCTGTTAAGCGACACAAAGTTCATTCTTGAAATTTGCCTCGCTAGCTGCAGAATAGTGTCAAGCGAGAAATATTTGTCGAAAGAAATGTTCATTCAAACTCCACCGGAGAAAGATTTTGCACCGAGCGTTCTCTGACAGGACAGCTATCTTCTGTAGAAAGTGCTTTGTGCAAAGTCTTTCTCTTGTGGAGTTTGAGCATTTGTTTCCACAAATTTTATCACTTTACATTTTATTGCTGTCACGACAAGCTGCATCAAGTATCCATAGGCTCCGTCAACTTATCGGTATCAGCTGAAATCTGTTAAGCGAGACCAAATTCTTTCCACAAATTTGTCTCGCTTAACAGTTTTCTGCAGTCACCGATAAGTTGACGGAGCCTGTGAATAGCTGTTCCAGCCAGTCGGTGGCTGGAGGAAAGTGTCAAGCGACAACCATTTGTCGAAAGAAAGGTTCCAACCCCACAGTAGAATGACTTTGCACGGAGCACTTTCTACTGTAGACACCTGATGTGTCAGAGAGCACTGTGTGCAAAGTTTTTCTCTATTACTTCATATCTTTATGATCCGCTGAGTTTCAAAAAGATATGAAATCCCACAAAAATGTTTTTTCAAAACAAAAATTGTACGCCAAGTATTAAAAGTTTAGCTATCCCATAAAAAAAAATCGCAAAAAAAATCTCTTGCAAAAAACAATTCTTTGCAGCAAAACCTCTTGCAAAAAATCCCTTGTAAACAAAACATTCTTTGATGAAAAATCTCTTGTAAAAAAACTATAAAAAAAATCCCATAAACAAAAAAAAATCATTGCAAAAAATATTTTTCAAAAATATTAAACCAAATCCACGACCCAAGCCAAGTGGAACTATTTCGTAGATGGTTAACAGATGTAAATGTTTATTAGGAAAAAAAAAAAAAAAAAAAAAAAAAAAAAAAATTGGCGTGCTAGCGTTTTGCAACCGTACCTAGTCCATAGAAATGCGGACGGGTCAACTGCTGACTACAAGCCGCTGGAAACCGCTCCTGAAAACCGCTAGCACGCCATTTTTTTTTTTTTTTTTTTTTTTTTTTTTTTTTTTTTTTTTTTTTTTCTAATAAACATTTACATCTGTTAACCATCTACGAAATAGTTCCACTTGGCTTGGGTTGTGGATTTGGTTTAATATTTTTGAAAAATATTTTTTGCAATGATTTTTTTTTGTTTATGGGATTTTTTTTTAGTTTTTTTACAAAAGATTTTTCATCAAAGAATGTTTTGTTTACAAGGGATTTTTTGCAAAAGGTTTTGCTGCAAAGAATTGTTTTTTGCAAGAGATTTTTTTTGGGATTTTTTTTTATGGGATAGCTAAACTTTTAATACTTGGCGTACAATTTTTGTTTTGAAAAAATTATACATTCTGGGCCCCGATTTTGTAGCCGCGGAAGAAAAATGCCTCGTTTTTTATTAAACAACGTAGTCCTTGGGATATTAAATAATTTTGCTGCAGTGCTGACGGGCATCCCTTCGTTGGCTGCTTTTAAGGCGTCCTGGAGCGCAAGGTCGTCGTACGTTCGAGCAGATTTTCCCTTCTTTCTAAACGCAAAAAATAAAGTTTACAATAATAAAAATAAAAAGAATTTTTATAATTTCAGATATAAAAAAATGCTGTGAAAAATGTTGTCAAACCTTTTTGCTTGAGGCTTAGGTTCTACAGTTGAATTCCCACCCTCAGTTTTGTCCACAGTTAAGTTTGTCAACTGGGATGTGTCTGTCATTGAGTTTGACGATATGTCCAGCTCAGAGTGTTGATTCGCTGACATGCCCATCGATAAGCTGCCAGCCTTCGATAAGTCCATTGATGACTTGTCAGTCAGCGATGAGTCCATCGATGACTTGTCAGTCAGCGATATGTCCATCGATGAGCTGTCAGGCTTCTTCGAGTCACCAGCCTTTGATGTTCCTTTCTTCGATGTGGTCATCGCTGTGTTGAGAACTTTTGGTGCCTCGGTCAATGCACTTCTCCTTCCGGAAGGTCCATGACTTCTTCGTTTCTTTCTGCCGGACCAGACTTTCTTCCTCGTTCCCATGAATATGCCACTATATATATCACCGTGAAATATCAGATTCGTTACTTATTTCATTTATTTTGAGTTTATTCATAAACATTCTGTTTAATTAAAATCGATTTTCGTTTATTTTTTTTGTTGCACTGAAAATTTATTTTGACTATAATTCGCGACTGGAATTGACAGGTAGTAAATTATGATTTACAACTATTTACTAATAAAAAAAAAGTTTTTTTTTCTGCACTTAATCGATATTTTATTATAAAAAAGTTCAATTAAGTGGACAGAACACGACTGCAAATGTGATTCGTGCAACAAGTGACCGAAAGTGCAACCTAACCTAATTCGCGGAAGCAGTAACGGACACCGCAATTTTACTGGAAAATTTTATCGTAAAACAAATTCTAACTACACTAATCGGTTACGCGATTCATTGCGAAGCTTTTAATATAATATATATATATTTTTTTTATTTGTTTATTTCCGTTTCCGAGGTACACCCGTGAGGGTTTTACCTTGCTCCCCCCCTAGTTTTCCTCTCCTATCACTCCCTACCCGCACTTAGCTAAGCTAACCTAACTTCCGTGCGTCCGCAGCCGACTTAGCTACACTGTACCGCATTTGCCGAGGGCACGGGGAAACTGCGGAAAACCCGTGCCGGTACAGACGGCATTATATATTTCTGATACTCCAGTGTATACACGAAAGAAACACATGCTTCTTAAGTGCAGACACCAAAGTTTCTGAAAAAATGCCTCCCGCTCACTGTTTGATGCGCCAGTCGATGCACGGCTAAGCGGTCACCCATCCAAGTTACGGCCGCAATCAATGCTGCTTAACTCGTGGGACCGCCGAAGCCGCACTCCGACCGCACACCCATCACTGTCGGTTTAAATATAATATTTATATCTCTGAACTACTTACATATGATGAAATTTGAGGGTTTTTGAGAGCCTTCGGCAAGCACGCTCGGACAACGGTTGCCATTCGAATCCACAGACACACGCGCAGCGCCACTTACTCTAAAATTTCCCGATGTAAAATTGCATTTACAAAAATCGTATTTCGACAATAATATAGCGTAAAAAACGGTGTTCAAAATGGCATTCCTTTTTTTTTCGCACAATACATTTATTATTGAAATAAATTGAAGGTAGATGACCGAAACTGGGACAGTGACCGAAACTGGGTCGTTTACCTTAGACGCTTTTTCGCTCGCGGCATCGGTGCCAAACGAGTTTTAACGATGCAAAACGATGCATTTGCACAAAATTAAGGTTTTTGACATTCGGTGATCGAGTTTACATGCGTGCAGCGCTCGCGAAACGAGATGGCTCGATTTGACTGTTTGATGCTTTTTCGCTCGCGGCATCGGTGCCAAATGAGTTTTAACGATGTAAAACGACGCATTTGCACAAAATAAATGTTTTTGATACTCCGCGACCGAGTCTACATGAGTGCCACGCGCGCAAAACGCGACAGCTCGATTTGGCTGTTAGACGCTTTTTTGCTCGTGGCATCGGTGTCAAACGAGTTTTAACGATGCAAAACGATGCATTTACACAAAACTAAGGTTTTTGTCATTCGGAGACCGAGTTTACATGCGTGCAGCGCTCGCAAAACGCGATGGCTCGATTTGGCTGAATGACGCTTTTTCGCTCGCGGCATCGGTGCCAAACGAGTTTTAACGATGTAAAACGATGCATTTGCGAAAAATAAAGGTTTTTGATACTCGGCGACCGAGTATAAATGGGTGCCGCGCACCCAAAACGCGATAGCTCGATTTGGATGATTAACTCATTTTCGCTCGCAGGATCGTTGCCAAACGAGTTTTGACGATGCAAAACGATGAATTTGCACAAAATTAAAGTCAGTGTCTTTCGGAGACCGAGTTTACATGCGTGCAGCGCTCGAAAAACGCGATTGCTCGATTTGGCTGATAGACGCTTTTTCGCTCGTGGCATCGGTGTCAAACGAGTTTTAACGATGCAAAACGATGCATTTGCACAAAATAAAGGTTTTTGATACTCGGAGACCGAGATTACATGCGTGCAGCGCTTGCAAAACGAGATGGCTCGATTTGGCTGTTTGACGCTTTTTCGCTCGCGGCATAGGTGCCAAACGAGTTTTAACGATGTAAAACGATGCATTTGCACAAAATAAAGGTTTTTGATACTCGGCGACCGAGTCTACATGAGTGCCACGCGTGCAAAAGGCGATAGCTCGATTCGGCTGTTAGACGCTTTTTTGCTGGTGCATCGGTGGCAAACGAGTTTTGACGATGCAAAACGATGCATTTGCACAAAATTAAGGTTTTTGACATTCGGAGATCGAGTTTACATTCGTGCAGCGCTCGCCAAACGAGATGGCTCGATTTAGCTGTTTGACTCTTTTTCGCTCGCGGCATCGGTGTCAAACGAGTTCTAACGATGCAAAACGATGCGTTTGCACAAAATGAAGGTTTTTGACATTCGGAGATCGAGTTTACATGCGTGCAGCGCACGCAAAACGCGATTGCTCGATTTTGCTGACTGACACTTTTTTGCTCGCGGCATCGGTGCCAAACGAGTTTTAACGATGTAAAACGATGCATTTGCACAAAAGAAAGGTTTTTGATATTCGGCGACCGAGTCTACATGAGTGCGACGCGCGCAAAGCGCGATAGCTCGATTTGGCTGTTAGACGCTTTTTTGCTCGTGCATCGGTGGCAAACGAGTTCTAACGATGCAAAACGATGCATTTGCACAAAAATAAGGTTTTTGACATTCGGAGATCGAGTTTCGCAACAATCAGAAGCTCCCAGGTTCGAATCCTGACAATGACAAATTTTTTTTTCCGACATTTAAATTGATAAAAAAGGGGTCGTTTCACGGGTTCACTGAAAGAACAGCCGGTTACAAATTATTGAAATGGTCGTTTCGACGGTCGGAATCATTGAAAGTCGTTTCCAATTTTTCGTGACGAAGAAACGACTAATCAAGAATAATTTCACTGGTCGTTTTCTTAGCCGTTTGGTTCTTTTCAATGTTTTTTTTTTTGCATTTAACGACCAGTCGTTTTTTCGGTCGTTCGGCCGGTCGCTGGATCTGCTAGAGCACCTATCATCTACAGCAACATCGGAGATAAGTCTCGTAAGTCTCGTCCTTGGCTCGAGCCGACGGATATTGAACAGCATATCCAACGAAAAATAGCAGCCTCGAGAAGTTCACACGTCCCCCCAAATTTAACGCAAAAAACAATTGGTACGTTCGAACATTCTAAAAAATCCGAAACACATCGCAATCGTGACTTTTACCCGCGAGAAACTCTTGCGTTGTCGGGCGAAAGTCAAGCAACAGACTAGTAATTTGGTACAATTATAGAAACAAAATAATGTCCGATAAAAATCAATAACAAAATTTGACAGTTAAATGAAATAAATTAAAAAAGAGCAACGATTCCTCGGACTCTGCCAATCTCTGACTGACGTTTCCTGCTTCTTCGGAACGTCCCGAAGAAATTTCATCGACGCCTATTCTGTCCGGCAATTTATGATGCAAACTAGACGTCACGTTTGCGTTACAACGGGATGCCACGACATGCCGACATTGTGCCGACATTGTGCCGTTACAGTTGTCACGTCCCGCGTCTCGACGTGACAGTGGTCGCGGAGACTTATCACGGACACCGGAATAGGGAAAAGACGAGAAGCGCCTTATCGCACCGCGGGCCGCGGTGGGCCCTCTCGTGAGAAGCTGGGCGCAAACTTTTTCTCAGCTTGGGAATTGCTGACTCCACCTGTCAGGAATCAGCAATTCCTGAATACTGAACAACGGAGTGCGAGAAAGAGTCAGTCTCCAGAAACGCACCGAAGCAACCAGTTCGGTCTGGAGTAACTCCCAGCAATTGCGATCACGAGGCGACGATAATTCTTTCGGCCACATTACCGCGGTGCAATCCGGTCGCCGTTAATAAGCCGACCGCGCCGCTGTCAATTCCGTAAAGTCGTTGCATAGTGAAAAATAAGTCAATGCCGGTATAGAAATAGCAGTTTATACTTTGTGCCACGAACAATTAGTCGTGTAAAATAAGCTAATGATAAGTGAGTTGACGAGTGAGCGAAGAGAGTGCAAACGCGAGTGAGAGAGCAAAGAGAGTGACGAGTGAGAGAGCAAAGAGAGTGACGAGTGAGAGAAATCCGAGAGCCGGGCCAGCTGGTGGTGGAGGACGTTCTGCCACGATAGACGATGCGAGACACGAGCGAGTGAGTAAGAATGGAAGGATGAATGAGCAACAAATTGTAACGTCAGTGTGTTCGCGAAATCGACTACTCTTCCCATATTTTTCTTTCTGTCTTCAAAAATTATAAAAATTATTATCGGATTCAACTGAAAACATGCCATCATAATAATAAACGTTGACGGTTTAAGGTGAACCTTTTTAAATCTTTTCGTCAATAAAACCCAAACAACCCTACTCCATTTAATTTAAGAATCGGGCCCGTATGGGACGTTAAAGCAGTCGGAAATCTTACCCAAACAAAAAAATAAAATTAAACTCGCTACAAACCAATTTGTCGCGGGGATAGTTTGAATACGGGCAAAAACGCCCTTGCACGTGACACAGTATCACCATCTACAGAGTAACGAAACGCGACGTTGCCGTAATTCCGTGTTCCCCTTCTCCGATATCACGTCACGGCGTGACGAAAATATTCTGTCATCGTGCCGTCACGAAGCAATATCCCACGTTACGCCGTGCCGTGTTCTTGCCGTTAACATGCCGCCACGTTGTGCCTGTGCACGCCGTGCCGTCATTACGCCGCCTTGTGCGGACGCAGAAGGCTGCGTAATGACGGCATGCCGTACTGTCGCGTGACGCAAATTTAACGCAACTGTGCCGTCATTTTGTTTGCTGGGTATATTTAATACACCAAACTGAGATATGAGTGAACATAACCTAAACACAATATTCGTAAAACATGTTGACAAGTACATTATTATCGGAACTATACGCTTGACGTGTATATTTTCCATTAAATCATTTGTTATTTGCTAATTTCCACTGGCACTTATTACTTTTTTCGCTGTTTTTTATCTCTCGATTTTATTTACGTATTCTAAATCACCACGTAATTACCACATAACAACTGCATTCACGGTTTTCTTAATTTCCTAAATGTTTTTTGCAAAACGACAACGTTTTTTACACTTCATCATTAAATTAATTAACTATGTTAAAAAAAAAATAGAGCCGCAATCGCGTTGACTTTAACTTACTCTGGTAAAAGAGTCAGTTCTCAGTGGTCTGGTCAGAACTGTGGCGCGCGTGTCGCCTAATAAAAAAAGCTTTATATACAAATATCTTTCCATAAATTTGTGATTGAACAATAAGACACGTATTCGATAAACGTGCAAACAACTTCGAAAGAAAAATTGGTACGCCAAGTGTAAAAAAAGTGGGCATCCCATCAAACCAAAAGTTCGTTGCAATTTCGGGAGGGACCCACTTGCGCACATTCCGATTGGACACAGACCGATTGGACACATAGGATTGGACACATCAATATTGGACACAAGCCCGATTGGACACATTATTATTGGACACATGCCCGATTGGACACATCAATATTGGACACAAACCCGATTGGACACATTGAGATTGGACACATGCCCGATTGGACACATGCCCGATTGGACACAAACCCAATTGGACACATCATTATTGGACACAAGCCCGATTGGACACAAAACCGATTGGACACAATCCCGATTGGACACATCAACATTGGACACACGCCCGATTGGACACATCATTATTGGACACAAGCCCGATTGGACACATCAACATTGGACACAAGCCCGATTGGACACATCATTATTGGACACAAGCCCGATTGGACACATCAATATTGGACACATGCCCGATTGGACACATGCCCGATTGGACACATGCCCGATTGGACACATGCCCGATTGGACACATGCCCGATTGGACACATGCCCGATTGGACACATGCCCGATTGGACACATGCCCGATTGGACACATGCCCGATTGGACACATGCCCGATTGGACACATGCCCGATTGGACACATGCCCGATTGGAGACATAACGCGAGACAGACAACGTGCTCGCTTCGCTCGCACTCGTTGCTTTTCATTTATTTTTTCTTGTGGCCAATACAGCTATTTAAAATGCGCGCGATACGTGATGTTTCAGTGGCCATGACATCCCGAAATCGACTTTATATCGAAGTCGCTGCCGACCAACCAGAACGCTTGGTTGGCACAGAAGTGCTCGTGATTGGCCCTTATAACGGCTTAAAGTTTCGATAATTCGACTTTCGATGTGTCATGTACTTTTTAAGAGAGGCCTAGCAACAACGCGCTCGCTTCGCTCGCGCTTCTGTTATTTTCACATCGCATCGCTCACTACGACGTGCGCGCTACGCGCGCCCTGTTGGTTCGAATTTGCCGCTCTAAGTTTATGGACCATGACGTAGCTTCAGTATTTCGATATATTCGATTATCGATGCGCCATGTCCTCTTTAAGAGAGCATATATAAAAAATGGTATTCTGTCCTTTCGAGCTCCCCCCCCCGCCACCGACGCTCGTTCCACGCGCATCCCGCCTTCCACCCACGATTTCCAGCAGTTACGCATCGAGATGGTGGTCCCGTCCTTATTTCAATGGACTATGTACGGGAGCAAGTCGCTGGTACGCCAAGTTTTTTGCATGCCAGTGACTACAGGAATTTTGCTTGGCAGCATTTGATTTGATTTTATTTTTGAAATTGCCACGAATTTTTGGTTTGATGGGATTGAAATGATTTTATTTTTGAAATTGCCACGAATTTTTGGTTTGGTGGGATTAAAATTGCCACGAATTTTTGGTTTGGTGGGATTGAAATTGCCACGAACTTTTGGTTTGATGGGATGCCCACTTTTTTTATACTTGGCGTACCAATTTTTGTTTCGAAGAAACATTTTTGGACTGATTTGCTATCTTTTTGAAATTTGACCTCATGAAAACCGACAGTTTTTTAATAGAATAGTAGCAGATTTAATCGTTAGCCTAGCCAGTGAAATATTCTATAAACATATATTCTGAGGACGACGACGTTGTTTAAATGGTAAATCGTTGATGAATATCGAAGCAGTGCCCTTGCCCCGCACCCTTGTTGTATAACGTGAATCCTTGTCGTTGTCATTTTCGCCGTGATGAAATATTGGTCGCTCTCTCGGTCGCTCGCTCAGTCGCTCTCTCGGTCGCTCGCTCGGTCGCTCTCTCGGTCGCTCGCTCGGTCGCTCTCTCGGTCGCTCGCTCGGTCGCTCTCTCGGTCGCTCGCTCGGTCGCTCGCTCGGTCGCTCGTTCGGTCGCTCTCTCGGTCGCTCTCTCGGTCGCTCGCTCGGTCGCTCTCTCGGTCGCTCGCTCGGTCGCTCTCTCGGTCGCTCGCTCGGTCGCTCTCTCGGTCGCTCGCTCGGTCGCTCTCTCGGTCGCTCGCTCGGTCGCTCGCTCGGTCGCTCTCTCGGTCGCTCTCTCGGTCGCTCGCTCGGTCGCTCGCTCGGTCGCTCTCTCGGTCGCTCGCTCGGTCGCTCTCTCGGTCGCTCGCTCGATCGCTCTCTCGGTCGCTCGCTCGGTCGCTCTCTCGGTCGCTCTCTCGGTCGCTCATTCGATCGCGAGCGGAAAAGCCAACTCAGTCGCTCGCTACGCTCGCGACTTCGTTGACTCTCCGCTCGCTCCCTCGTTCGCTCCCTCACTCGCTCCCTCACTCGCTCCCTCGTTCGCTCCCTCACTCGCTCCCTCGTTCGCTCCCTCGTTCGCTCCCTCGTTCGCGTCGTCGTCGTCCTCGTCGTTGTCGTCGTCGTCCTCGTCATCGTCGTCGTCGTCGTCGTCGTCGGCGTCGGCGTCCTCTTCGTCGTCGTCGGCGTCGTCGTCGGCGTCCTCGCCGGCGTCCTCGTCATCGTCGTCGGCGGCCTCGTCGTCGTCGTCGGCGTCCTCGTCGTCGTCGTCGGCGTCCTCGTCGTCTTCGTCGGCGTCCTCGTCGTCGTCGTCGTCGGCGTCCTCGTCGTCGGCGTCCTCGTCGTCGTCGTCGGCGTCCTCGTCGTCGTCGTCGGCGTCCTCGTCGTCGTCGTCGGCGTCCTCGTCATCGTCGTCGGCGTCCTCGTCGTCGGCGTCCTCGTCATCGTCGTCGGCGTCCTCGTCGTCGTCGTCGGCGTCCTCGTCGTCGTCGTAGGTGTCGTCGTAGGCGTCGTTTAAAAATTGAAATAAAATGTAAAATAAAAAAAAAATACAATAACAAAAACGAGTTAATGAATTATTTTTTATTTAAAGCATTTTAAATTTGTGTAGTTGCTTGGGGGAGGCTTCGCCCCCTCCCCACCCCCCAGCGGGGGCTTCGCCCCCTGCACCCCCACCAGGGGGGCTGCGCCCCCCCCTGGACCCCCCCCCCCTCGTCCGGCGGCCGCCCACGCGTACGCACGGTCAGCGGAATTCCGCTGGCCAGCGACTGTGTACGCCGCGGGAGTCGAGCCGGCCAGCGACTGTCCGCTGGCACGTCGGGCCGGCCGAAACCTGACAGCGGTCGGCAGTCTCGCTCGACTCCCCGGGATGTGACTGTGTGTGCGGCCGCTCGACGTCACACGGATAGGCTCACCGACGCGGCGATCGTTGGTATGGGAAATGAAAATCGATATTTTCGCGAGCGCTTAGATTTTAGAAATGTCGATATATTAGCGATGGGCGAACGGATTTTATCGTGACAGGGCTCGTTCGAAAGAGAAAAAAAAATAAAAAATATGGGACCTGAAAACTTTTTCGTGCGAGAAGTACTTGCTGCGATATCGCAAGATACTTTTGAAAATAACGGAAAAAGCCCCAACTTCCAGTTAATAAGAGTAGCGGTAGCGCCTCGTCTCACGCGTCACATTTTTCTTTTTTATACTTGGCGTCGAGACGCTACCGCGTCTCTTGATAAGAGTGGCGGTAGCGCCTTGTCTCACGCGTCACATTTTTCTTTTTTATACTTGGCGTCGAGACGCTACCGCGTCTCTTGATGAGGCATTCCACATCAACATGGCCACTTCAAAACCTTAATATCTTGAATTTTTGTGCAATTGACTATGCTATAGTACTCTTTGAAACAAAAATATTGATATGTATTAAATTTATGTTGGCATTGATAGGGGTGACATTACAGGAAAATGCGATTTTTGCTTGTTTTTCTCTCTCTGATTTTATTACATGGATATAGTGTGTCGGAGCGAAAAATGGCTAAGAACAAATTTTGTCGTGTTTTTCGCAAGGATGACGAAAAAAAATGTTACAAGGCAAGATTTTACATTTTTAAGAAGGAAAAAAACCTATTTTAAACATGTAAATCGATTTTTGGGCGATTATGACATTTTTTGTAAATTTGAGATATTTGTTTTTGGATTCCTCAAACTTTTTTCAAAAGGCATCCGTCTTCTTCCTGATGGAGAAATTCAATCTAAAGGCTCAGCAAAATAAAATGGAACAAAAATGTATGCAAAATTTGAAATAAAAATGTTATATAATGCGAGTATATTTCTCAATATTTATTTACAAAATATTCGCACCTTCAAGCGATATAATACGTTATGTAAGATTCAAATATTTCAAATCAGAAATTTCTTCTGATTTTTTCCATGGTTGAATGTAGTTGTTAGTTTGTATTCCTTCCCGTATACCTTCTCGGTTTTTACGGCTCCTTCCGATACTCTAAATTCCATACTCTACATCTCCTCTCCCCCTCATGCGGCCGCAGCCGACTTACCCCTAGTGCATTGCATTTGCCGAGGGCCCAGGGAAACTGCGGAAAACCTGTGCCAATGCAGCCGGTGTCTTCGTAAGACCCCCGGCGTTAATGCGAGTAAACTCGAGCACGAACACCAACGGCCGTTACGAAGGCACCTTCTTTCCAGTGATCCGATGCCCCAGCCAATACACGGCTAAGTGGTACTCAACCAAGCGATGAGAACCGCTTGGGATCCACCGAAGCCGCACAATGACCGAACATTGACCAAAGTAAGGTGGTTTTGGACTTAATATTTAAGGTGGATTCCGAACCACCGGGATCACAGAAAAAAGCACTTAGAAAAATCCATTGGTGCCCGACCCGGGAATCGAACCCGGACCCACTGCGTGTGAGCCCGCGCCCGAAACCACTCGGCCACTGCTCTCCCATGGTTGAATGTATTTTTCTTCGAGGCTGTCATCCGCGACAAAAAATTTAGACTGTGTATATCCCGAGGATACACAGTCTGTCAAGACCGACGCCGTGAGCCGGCGTGGACTTATTAATTATTATATTTTATTGTTTGATTCTGGGTTACCACTAAAGCGCTAGGCGCACCTGGTTTCTGTAGGGTTAGGAAGTAGAGGGTTATGAAAGGTAATCGATAGATTAATTGACGGAAATATATTTATTTGACGACTATGGGTCGTGTTCATTGAATTATGAATCTTATTACTACTTACAGTATTTGGTTGGTAGAGAGGCGGAGTTGGTTCAAACACGCCGAGTTCCTCGGGATATACACAGTCTAAATTTTTTGTCGCGAATGACAGCCTCGAAGAAAAATACATTCAACCATGGAAAAAATCAGAAGAAATTTCTGATTTGAAATATTGGAATCTTACATAACGTATTATATCGCTTGAAGGTGCGAATATTTTGTAAATAAATATTGAGAAATATACTCGCATTATATAACATTTTTATTTCAAATTTTGCATACATTTTTGTTCCATTTTTTTTGCTGAGCCTTTAGATTGAATTTCTCCATCTGAAAGAAGACGGATTTCTTTTGAAAAAAGTTTGAGGAATCCAAAAGAAAATATTTCAAATTTTTAATAAATGTCATAATCGCCCAAAAATCGATTTACATTTTTTAAATAGGTTTTTTTCCATTAAAAATGTAAAATCTTGTCTTGTAACATTTTTTTTCGTCATCCTTGCGACGAACGCAACAAAATTTGTCCCTAGCCATTTTTCGCTCCGACACACTATTTCCATGTAATAAAATCAGAGAGAGAAAAACAAGCAAAAATCGCATTTTCCTGTAATGTCACCCCTATCAATGACACCATAAAGTTAATACATATCAATATTTTTGTTTCAAAGAGTACTATAGCATATGTCAATTGCACAAAAATTCAAGATATTAAGGTTTTGAAGTGGCCATGTTGATGTGGAATGCCTCATATAGAAGTATGAAATTCTTTTTCTGTACCTTCCAAAAAATGGTTATCCTCATCAAGTTTGATCTTCATTATTTTATCGTACTATTGAATAACCAATGTCTGTTAACATAAATCTGCTTGTATCAAATTTGCAAATTTACTCTAAAACCCGATTGTAATGTCAAGTATTTTGTTTATATGTGCAGAAAGCCGAAACTGCGGCGCGGGATGCAGCGAAGTATGACGCTGGGATATATCTCCACAAACGACGAAGCAAACTGAAAGAAAATGAGAACAAAAGTCTTATAAGATCATCGTTATCATTCGAGGTATTCTCCGACGTATACATTTTGAATTCCATTATTGTATCGCACTATTGAATAATCAATGTCGTTTATCGTATATGGGTCATTCCACGGTACTTCAGCCACCCAAATTTTCAAAATTGTATCATCACCGTGAAATTGCGTGAAGTGAAATACTAACACGTTAAAAAAAATTCTGACGGAGTTTAGGGCCCCTGCTAGCTTCCGGTCTCGAATAAAGCAAAAATTTCAGTTTTTCGTTATTTTGACGATAACTTCGCGAGGATTTATCAGAAAAACATTCATAAAAAACGAAAATTTTCAGTTTTTCATTGTCTTTACAAAAAAAGTAATTCTCATTTTTTACGGACGATCAATTTTTTTTTTTTTTTTTTTTTTTTTTTTTTTTTTTTTTCATTTTTTAAAGATTTGTTTTGTTTATAAAAAAACAAAACGCAAAATTTTTTTCAAGTTTGTCAAGTTGAAGACTAATTTATAGCCAAAGTACAGGATGGCATATTGAGAAGATCTCGAGATATGTGTTACGTCCCGTACTTTTTCGAGATGCGTCTCGGGAAAGCGCGGCACGTAACGCGCCTTAGCAACAGCGCATCGCTGAGCTGTCACTTGGGGTGTGATTCCACACCGCAGCTGCGCTCACGCGATGCGCTGCGAATGTCCCCGCGTTATGAATCTTTTTCTGTATCGCAACGCGGCTGGGATGAGGTGTGGAGTTTCGGCGCGCCGGCGATCGCGATCGTCGCGCGTATCCGGAATTTTCCACCGGCATTATCGCTGACCGGACTGGCTCCTCGCGCTCTCCGGGGACTCGCGAGTCCTCGGATGGTCGCGAGGGAATCAGATTCCGTATAAACAGCGGAATAAGCACCCTCGGAACAAAAAGCGACAGCGCGTCGCTGGGCTAATCCGCGGTGTGATTTTATACCGCGGTATGATTTCTCGCCGCGGCTGCACCCAGGCGATGCGTCAGCCGCGAGAGCTGAATCCGCGGAATTTGTCTCCTCCCCGACCGACCGAGAATCCGAGGATCCTCGCGAGATCGGGGAGGACAGTCTCTAGACAGCTTCGATCAGGGTTAGATCGGTCTAGGGCTCCGCGTGTCAGTGTTCACGTAGGTCGATAAATCTCCGTCGCGTAACCCTCGGTACTGCTACAAAGATAGTACGCCATAGGATCGAGGAAGTGCCTTCGCGAGTGCGTTTCCGTAGTGATTATAAATCTACGCGCGTTCTTTTATAAGGATTATTAAACTTTTCAATAATACAAAATAAATCCAAGTTTACGCGAAACTCTGAATACGTGGTCAACTGCGCGCTCTCCGTTTGAAACGTGATCGCTGACTTCGACTATAATCCGTATCACGAGTATTCAAGTGAACCGATACATTAAAATCCGTTTTAAAGACAGTTTTCCGCTCCACAAAATAAACCTCAACAACAAAGACAAATTAGAGACATTAGTGAACCAACGGCTCGTGTTCGAGCGCTGTACTGTGTAGTTAGGTGTAAGAACCCCCGCCGATATACGATCGACGATTGTAAGTAGAGGCATGCGTGTCTGGATGTATGAATACAATTTATCCTCATCTCAATTTAAATATATCTGGTTTTCCTTGTGCTTTCTATGAATTCTCTGCTGGCTTTTTGGAAACCCTAAAACCCTTTTTACAGGTATCGAGAAACCGGGCCCGTACGGGACGGAGCAGAGCGCCCACGAAAAATAATAATAAACCCCGCGCTTCCCGCGGGGAGTTTGAGACGGCCGACGCACGCTTCACGAGCGTTGGCACGTAACATATGCATTTTTACGTTTTTGCCGCATTCTGTTTTTCTTGAAAAAAACCATACAAAATCCATATCTGGAGATCTTCTCAACATGCCATTCCGTCCTTTGGCTGAAAATTAGTTTTCAACTTCACAAACTTGAAAAAAAATACCTGAGCAAAATTCGTTTTTTTATGAGCAAAACAAATCTTTAAAAAATGAAAAAAAAAAAAAAAAAAAAATTGATCGTCCGTAAGAAATGAGAATTATATTTTTTTTTGTAAAGACAATGAAAAACTGAAAATTTTCGTTCTTTATAAATGTTTTTCCGATAAATTCTCGAGAAGTTATCGTCAAAACAACGAAAAACTGAAATTTTGGCTTTTTTCGAAACCGGAAGCTAGTAGGGGCCCTAAACTCCGACAAAAGTTTTTGAACGCGTTAGTATTTCACTTCGCGCAATTTCACGGTGGTGATACAATTTTTAAAATTTGTGTGACTGAAATACCGTGGAATGACCCATATGAGCTTGTATCAAATTTCGTAAATGTACTAAAAAATCCGATTGTAATGTTAAGTATTACGTGTGTACTTGCAGAAAATCGAAACTACGACACGGGACGCAGCGGAGTTTGACGCTGACAAGCATCTCCACGAACGGCGAAGTGAAATGGAAGTAAATACGAACAACAGTCTCGTAAGATCATCGCCATCATTCGAGGTATTCTCCGACGTATACATTTTTTATTTCATTATTGATCGCACTATTCAATAATCAATGTCATTTATAGTAAATCTGCTTGTATAAAATTTCATAAATGTACTCAAAATTCCGATTCTAATGTTAAGTATTACGTTTGTACTTGTAGAAAGCCGACACTGCGGCACGGGACGCAGCGAAATATGATGCTAAAAAGTATCTCCACAAACGGCGAAGCGAACTGGAAGTGAATGAGAACAACAATCTCGTAAGATTATCGCCATCATTCGAGGTATTGTCAGACATATACATTTTGAATTCCATTGTTCGCTGAAAATCGAATTTAATTACATACCTGCTTGCGGAAGGACACCATAGGCGAAAAATTCTTTTAGAAATAAGCGTTGTATATATTGCCCTTCCACAAAATGTATTGTGGTGTCAAAGAATGAGCACTATGGCGGCGGTGAATTTTCATCACCGTAGTATAAATCCATTCGCTTTTCTGCCATCTCCGGGTCTCATTTTCTCTCTTCGGTTATCTTCTATATTATCTCCCTCACTGTTATCTAATGTTTCATTGCTCTTCCAATTGTACAGAAACATCAGTGTTATCTTTTTTCGATCCACTCGTTTCCTTTATCTCTGCTGTCTCTTATTTCTTCTTTCCAGTTGATAGCATACCTGAGCAGATCGCGCACGTCCTTTATTCATTGATGCAAATGTAAAATAAGACTATACATATATTTCTAAGCATATATATTTCTAAGCTTGATTAAGCTGTATCTAGATAAAGTGTTGTACTCAGTACAAAGCAATAACTGTGACGTATTTTCCTTATCTTGAGCGCAACACTAAATTTTAACCAAAAAAATAAAATTCAAAACTCAAAAGGAGCGAAACCGAAACTCAAAAAAAAGAACGCGAACTCGAAAATTTACGTCACCTTCGGCCGTTTGCCTCCGCGAGGGTAATGAAGTCCCGGGGGCGCCAGTTCATTTTTATATCGCCGGTATTAACGAACCGGATTAAAACTAGAGACGGCGGAACGACCGATCTCCGAAGGGTTAATTTTGTTTCGCCGGAATTACCAAACCGGACTGAACTGGAGGTCGACGGAACGATCGACCTCCGCAAGGACGAAACGAAAACGGAGAACTTAATCTAATTTTCACCACCCACGCGAATGCAATACGTGAAAACAAGGCACTTTATCTCATCAAAACGCAGCGCAAGATGTTCCGGTCTTGCCTGTAACTCTAAACTATATCTCCGCCTGTTCTCCAACGTAATGCACTATCTCATGGGGTGCCGGGTTTGCACCGGACTTTGACGTATTCACAAAAATATCTCATCGAGTTTCTAGACTATTTGGGCTTCTAATTACCGTAAAACACACCACCAAATAGCGTTGAAAATCTCGATTAACTAAATCTGAACTGAACAAATCTGAACGTGAACTTTAATAAATTCTGATACGGCTAAATAATCGAATCGCGAAAAACTCACAAACTTGAGCTTAACGAGAGCTAGACGGTAATGTAAAAGTCAACAAGAGGCAGTGAAACGGGATCGATAACTACCAAAAATCGATATTGCTGAAGAAAATATAATTTTTAGTGTTCTTGTGACGTAGATTCAAAAAATCACGTCACAAACATAAATCAAAGTGCAAGAAAAGAGAAGTTATAGCGATCATTTTGTCTTCTGCAGTTTGGTTTAGATTGCTTTCATTCCGAGTGAAACGCGCTTTATGGGTGGTTTTTCACAGAATTCTTAATCGATCGACAGAATTTTATTTTTTTAATATTGTGTTATTGACAGAAATGGCTTCATTGCGTTTTCTGGTGTAGAAAGTACTCCTCTTTTGTGCTGCATCAACTGGCAAATAACAGGAGCGTCTAGATGGATTTAGCTGCAGTACACGCCGCATTGTTACAAATTATAAACAAACATACTCAATATGCCGTCGTCCATTTTTTTATTGTCGTTTACTATTTGTAGTGAGGTGTGATCAAACATGGCGATTAAGGTACATGCATTTCGTAAGTCGATCGTTGACGAACCTAATTTTTATCTAATTGATATAACATTTAATTATTATTCATTTAGTATGTACCTAATGAAGAACCAATAATGGCGCTGTTGAAACACATTCTATTATGCGTTCATAAACGAGTGCTTTCATAATTTTTCTGTATTGTATCGTCAAGAGTACTTTGCGATCTAAAACAAATAAAAAACCTAGAGTCCTAACATTCATTTATTACCGATTCTTGTTATGTAACGTAATGAATTATGGCTACAATTCAGATCGAGAACATTATCATCACCGACAGTAATATAAAAGTAAATTATGTTATCGAAGTTGGAAATCTAATGAACCATTGCGTATTGGTTTAGGAACAGCAATTGACGAGAGCGTCGGTATCAAGCAATGCTGATTCAAATGCACAACAGAAGGTTGCACCGCAAGCCGCCATCAGTCGACGTGCAACTTATATTCAGGTAAGTTACTGAAAGTGTCCGACTCCCAGTGAAGAGCATGTATTAAGGGCATGTGAAATACCGACTGCGGTAATAAAAACTGTAATTAACGATTTTTATGCATATTTGCATTTACAGCTAAACGATCAAATTCATTCACTGCGGATATCACCAGCGCAGTGAATGAATTTTTTCGTCTAGTTCTTTTACGTAAAGCGGATTTTTCACTTGGTTTGCAAGTTTTCGCACACATGGTCTTAAGGCGAGGTGAAACACCTTCTTCCTCACCCACACCCAGTCGGTAACAAAAACTGAAAAACTGGAACTGGGAACAATTATTTTCACGGGTGCCAAATGTTTCTGGATAAAAGAAAAGTCCTACATCATGCAGAATTACCAGACGAATGATGTAGAACTTTTCGTTTATCCAGATACATCCGGCACCCATAAAAATAGTTGTTTACAGTTTTTGTTACCAATTGCGTATCTTTCAAAATATCATGTTATTACAATATAAAATTCTTTTATAGAAAGAAACTCCTCGTATAAAGACGCTTCCGCCGTGTCGCAATTTCAAATAATCCTTGTTCCGATTGACTGCTCCGTCGAGTCGTGAGAACTCAGCTGATCTTTCCTCGATGGTAAGCAACTTCTTAAGTGATATAAAAATCGCTCAACTTGTTAATAAATCCTCTCGCCACATGTTCGCTCCTCTTTAAGAGAATTTTAATTCAACTTTGTGTTGAATTTCCTTATTAACAAATGGGTGGGTCCTTGTTATGTACGTTATAATTACGTATGTCGGTATTACATTTTTGTCTGTTGTAGGCAAAAGAAGACCATACGGACTACGAAAAGGTGGCTGCGGACGCACTGCGATAATTGCAGCAGTGTAAGATGGAAAGGGACAAATACAAAGCAGAATGCGAAGAATTGCGCACGCTTTTGAGAACCAAACAATCAGAGATGAGCTCAAAACAGTATGAGAAAGATTTGCTAGTGGATATGGAGGAAAGCTTGAAAAATCATATAGAGAAATGCGTGACTGAAGTAGGAGCGAAAGCGACGTCCCTTCCAGATCCGGTTAAGGGCATGTGAAACACTCGGACGCGCACCTCGAAGCTTCGGATATGTTTTTTTTCGCGAATAATGGGCGGATTGAAGCGAAATTTGGAATACAGGCGCCAAAAATGTGCATCTCGGGAATGAATTAGGCCGAATTTTGATTTTCGAAAAAAAAAATTACAGATCGATTACCGGCAGATTCCTGTAATCAAAAATTCGATTTTTTTTCTCATTTTTGGGCAAAAAATGAAAAAAGTGACTAATTCATTCCCGAGATAATTCAAAATCACGCATGAAACGTGCATTCCGATTTCGATTTAGTCACATTTTATAAGGAAAAAACATATCCGAAGGAATTGTCGATAACTTCGCGAGTTTTTTCGATAGGCGCGGCAACCTTTTATTTTGCTGTCTCCACCACGCTGCGACTTCGAGTCGATTTTATATCTTTTTTTATATTACACTCCGAACAATTATACTGACGCACATTGCCGTTTGCAGCTTGCCATTTTCTGGCGCACATTTTTTACATTTCCATTTTTAGGCACTCACGTTTTAAAAAAACGCACCAGGAGTGCCTATTGAAATCGCTTTCCTAGGTCTAAATTATGTTTTAACGGACAAAAATTGATATATTTCAAATGTATTAACTTTTTTTAGTTCAGATATCTTTAACATAGTAAAATACATATTCTTGACATAAAATAATAAGGAAATTGCATTACTAAAGATATTTTTTACTTTTACCCTCCTGAAAAAGATAATTCCGTTAATTGAAAGTTATTACAATTATCGCGACGGGTAGTTATTGCAACGATATTCACCTTGACGCCCCTAATATGTTCCTTCCTAAAATTCTCCAGTGGTAAAATAATCTGATCGTAGGCACGCTCAAGCTGCAAGAATTGATCTGTTATTCGTGTATCAATAGAGGACAAGAAAAATATCATTAGACCGTTGTATGCAGTAATTGAATCAGCAAAGTGCTCTATCGCGCATTCCACAGTACAACAATATTACACAGTCTAAATAATTAGTCTGTGTAATATTAAGAGACTCATTCGCAGTGCGTGCTTAATTATAGTTGAGGACGAAAGAAATGAAAAAAAAAAGAACGCAGAACGATTGGGCGATCACTGCGAAATAATTGCCAGAAGCTTTTATAGTCCGCCCAGTGCAGCTACAGGAAGAATAAAGGCCAAACCGGAGCTTCGTGTCACGACAAGACTGACTTACGCACCGATAACGCGGTATTCACTAAAATAAAACGTGAATAAAAAGGAACAAAAGACTTCACCAGCGCACATCGAGACGAAATATCATTGAATCATTTTTATATAAGATCATTTCGGTTATTTCATATTTCTGGTATCTTTCTCTGAAAAAAATCGTGGTACTAAAATCGCGAGAGAAAAGCGTTTATATTCTCAATTTTTAGATAGAAACAAAAACCACACAACTTACTATTTTTGTACAAATCACGCGAGACAGCCAAATGCGTTGACGTTGAATGCAATTCGTGAGCGACAAGTTCATTTCATTTTGTACGCGACTGGATTTAATCGTTCGTCAACGATTATCCAAGTCTTTTATTTCGTCTTTCGTTGATTTCGTGCCTTTTTACAATGATACGCTACAGACGAGTACTTAAGAGATATAGAGTTAATATTTTATATTTATAATCATCGATCCTCCCGTGGCATCGACGCGCTTCGTTCATTAGTTTCTATTCTCATTTTACTATTTAATGTCGCCGAACATTCCACGAAAAGAAGAAAGAAATTTTTGTTTTAATTAAGTCTCTGCAACTTTGAACCCAAATCTCGACTATGTGGTATTCGAGTTACTTAAGCAACTTTTTACCGATGTTTTAACGACGAATCTATACTTAGATTGCGAACAATGTAACATTATCATTGTGGCGAACCGAATAGACCAAGGATTACAAATGAAACATTCAATCTTTTTTACAGTTCCTTCCTCCTCTTCTATACCACAATTGCCCATATCAGCGAATAATGTCACAGTTAATTAACAATTGCATTAAGTGAGGATTCGAAAAGAAGCAGCGGACTTGTGTTAAGCATTTTATTGCAGAGAATCGCGTTTATCAGCGCTACGAAATATTGTAGAGAGCAGCCCTGATTAAAGGATCCTATTAAAACCAATTTAATGGACAAAAATCCGATTGAAACTATTTCAATCCGATTGAAACTGATTAATTTTCAATCGGAATTTTGTCGATTTAATCGGTTTCTATCAGGTTTAATTGGAAATTCTAAGCAGGGAGTCCTCTTACAGACTCTGAAGATAAAGACAAGGGAAGACAGACTTTGGGCTCTGTGTGATCTCACTTTCACTGACACGTTCTCACTATTGTGAGAATGTTCGTATCGATAGCGGCAGCAGCATCAGCAGCTGCAGCAGTGACTAGGATGTTTGGTGTCCCGCAGTTGATTAACGGAATGTCCAAGCGGAGCGAATGAAAAGAGCAGATTTAATTGTAAAACTGATGATCCAGAAGTAGCTAAATTGCTTTGCCTCTTGAGATACTGACAGTCGAGGATGATAAATCTGCGACGGAAGAAAAAAAGGAAAAAAATATTAAATCAAATTAAATCGAATTAAATCTTTCAATAAAATTATTATTATTTCAAAGAAAAAGCTCTAACTGCTGACAAATTCTCCAATGACCAAATGAAAAAAAATATTACCCAACTTCCAGTTGACACGTCAATGTATTGTTTGCTGCCATGATGATCTTGTTGACGTTAGTAAGGTCAGGGTCTTTTGTTGTTGTCCAAAGCAGAGTTGAGATTCTGATTCATACAGCGTCAACCGGATTGTCCAGTACGATCCACAGATGATCGGTTATGTGTCCAATCGGGCATGTGTCAAATCGGGCATGTGTCCAATCGGGCATGTCTCCAATCGGGCATGTGTCCCATCGGTTATGTGTCCAATCGGTTATGTGTTCAATCGGGTTTGTGTCCAATCGGTTGTGTCCAATCGGTTATTTGTCCAATCGGGTTTGTGTCCAATCGGGCATGTGTCCAATCGGGCATGTGTCCAATCGGTTGTGTCCAATCGGTTGTGTCCAATCGGTTATGTGTCCAATCGGGTTTGTGTCCAATCGGGCATGTGTCCAATCGGGCATGTGTCCAATCGGGCATGTGTCCAATCGGGCATGTGTCCAATCGGGCATGTGTCCAATCGGGCATGTGTCCAATCGGGCATGTGTCCAATCGGGCATGTGTCCAATCGGTTATGTGTCCAATCGGTTATGTGTCCAATCGGGTTTGTGTCCAATCGGTTATGTGTCCAATCGGTTATGTGTCCAATCGGGTTTGTGTCCAATCGGGCATGTGTCCAATCGGGCATGTGTCCAATCGGTTATGTGTCCAATCGGGTTTGTGTCCAATCGGGCATGTTTCCAATCGGGCATGAGTCCAATCGGGTTTGTGTCCAATCGGGCTTGTGTCCAATCGGGCATGTGTCCAATCGGGCATGTGTCCAATCGGGCATGTGTCCAATCGGGCATGTGTCCAATCGGACATGTGTCCAATCGGGCATGTGTCCAATCGGTAATGTGTCCAATCGGGCATGTGTCCAATCGGGCATGTGTCCAATCGGTTATGTGTCCAATCGGGTTTGTGTCCAATCGGGTTTGTGTCCAATCGGTTGTGTGTCCAATCGGTTATGTGTCCAATCGGGTTTGTGTCCAATCGGGCATGTGTCCAATCTGGCATGTGTCCAATCGGTTACGTGTCCAATCGGTTATGTGTCCAATCGGTTATGTGTCCAATCGGGTTTGTGTCCAATCGGTTGTGTGTCCAATCGGTTGTGTGTCCAATCGGTTATGTGTCCAATCGGGTTTGTGTCCAATCGGGTTTGTGTCCAATCGGGCATGTGTCCAATCGGGCATGAGTCCAATCGGGTTTGTTTCCAATCGGGCTTGTGTCCAATCGGGCATCTGTCCAATCGGGCGTGTGTCCAATCGGGCATGTGTCCAATCGGGCGTGTGTCCAATCGGGCGTGTGCCAATCGGGATTGTGTCCAATCGGTTTTGTGTCCAATCGGGCTTGTGTCCAATAATGATGTGTCCAATTGGGGTTGTGTCCAATCGGGCATGTGTCCAATCGGGCATGTGTCCAATAATGATGTGTCCAATCGGGCTTGTGTCCAATGTTGATGTGTCCAATCGGGCTTGTGTCCAATCTTCATGTGTCCAATATTGTGTGTCCAATCGGGCTGTGTCCAATCGGAATGTGTGCAAGTGGGCATCACTCACGCGCGTCGGGAGCGACGCATTCGCACACGTGCCTTGTTGGTTCCTTGTGGGGGAACACCGCGTCATGGTAGTTCGGCTACTCAGGGATCTAGGTCGATGGTAACGAAAAACGACTGCAAGATCCCGTAGAGCGTCGGTCGATAATGACCGGCCCAGGGTGGCCTCCAGTTACGAAAAGTCGTCGCTGCGTCACATGGAGCGCTGGCGAATCCTTTCCTACCGGGCTCTAACTTGCCAGCAATTTAGTTATTAAAGTCGTATTCCTTCTTTTAACCATTCGTACCCGGATTATTTCCACAGAGTAACTCATTAGCTCGGAGTTTACAAATTTACAAAATCTATCGATTCTACACATTTCCTTCATTTCTCTCATTCTCAGGAGTTTCCAGTAAAAATTTTGAAATTTTCTGATCGTCAAACTGGCGTTACGGCCAGGACGTAACATGATACAGTTTTATTGTATTATTAATTTATAATTAATATACCAAACTGAAATATGAGTATAAACATAACCTAAACACAAAATTCGTAAAACATATTGACACCTTGTAAAATTATGCTTCTTTTTTGACAATTTACATACACAAAAACACACATAGACACACACAAAATATAAATGAATAAGAAAAATCAATGTATATATGACAATATAATTTCGCTTCTCTTTGATTATATAAGTCTCTCGGTTTCAATTTATCATCTCTCATCTCACTCAAAATATAATAAAGACTTATCTCGTAATTCGGTGGCTCTTTCGTTAATCTCTGGGGCTCGCAGAACGGCTCGGTAAATATCCGAAATTGAAGATTCTCCTTGGATACGTCGTTGGCTGGCCAAACCACGACACGAGATTTGGAGTCTTTGGTCTGTCGTTGCGAGTCGAGCCGGATCCCCGGGTAGTGATGTGCGTCCGTAGGTCTCGACGTCCCCAGAGCGAAAGAGGACGAGGCAAGCGTAAATCCGCTCACCTCCGAATTATCCCCGTCTTTCGGGTGCGCGCGCATTCTCGGTTATATCGACTCTGTCTGCGAAATATCGATCGCAGAAATCGATATTTCGCACGTCGATTGTCTCGTTATTTTTAAATGCGAATTCGCTCCCTTACAACCTTCTCTACGGAACTATATATGTTTGAAATGTATATTTTTCATTAAATTATTCGTTATTTTTTATTCACTGGCACTGATAACTGTATTCACTATTTATTGTCTGGTTTCGTCTGTAAATTTTCACTTGTCACTGCTAATGTTTTTGTCAATTTTATTTACTCATTGTAAATCATCACGTAATTACCATATAACACCTGCATTCATGATTTTATTGATTTCTAACATTTTTTTACACTCAATTATTATAGTACATTACGATACAAGTGCGAAAAAACTTTTTCTGACGAGTGTGAGTTTGCAGCGCGAGCCGAAGGCGAGTGCTGCAATCACACGAGTCCGAAAAAGGTTTTTCGCACGCGTATCGTACGAAATTTTATTTCACGACGTCGGAAAATGCGGTATTACGCACGCGAAGCGTGCGTAATATCGCGTTTTACGCACGGCGTGACATAAAATTAATTAACTACTATAAAAAAATAGAACCCAACAAATTCAGGTGTTTCACGATTGTCACCTGATTCATAATTCACGCCGCGACCGCAATCGCGCTGACGGATTGCCGTCACTCGACCAAAAAATACGATTGCCGAACGTACTAAACGCGCGAATTTATAAATGCCGATTGACCGTTCACCCGAATGAGAAAAGATCCGACGAGTCATAATACCGACATATTTATTAGCCGAACGGTGAAAACGCCGAAAAGTTTTTATGCCGAACGGATGAAAATACCGGATTTCATTTCAACAGAATTGTAATGTTCCCGAATGCACCATTTGCCTGAATGTATCGAACACTCGAAAGTCCGTTCTCCCGAATGGGATTTTGACAGAAAATATTTTTCACTTAAGTAGAGTTCTTCATTACCGACACATGCTTCTAACCATGTCGGTATATCGGAGTTCTAGAATTCGATCTATAGTCGCCTCGTCCACAGATAGTCTTCGTCTCTTAATAAGCTTAATAATCATTACATCATGTGGATATCGACTGGTAAATATTAAGGGGCTGCTGGAATAGATTTTTTTACCGACTGGTCGGTAAAAAAGTACGGTTTTGTAGTTTACGGTTTACGTCGTTATTGTATTACAAAAATGTCTCAAATTGCACAGGATTATAATATCAACATAGGCGCATCAGCGTAGACTCGAATTTTGGGTGAAAACGCTTGAAAAACAAAGAAAATCGTAAATTTGTAAGTCTATCGAAAACCAATATGGCCGCTAGAACTGTCAACTGTCACCTTTTTCGTATTATATAAATATTTCCAGGAATCCCATACGAAAAACGAGAATCTACGCCGATGCGCTGTAACGTGGTGGAATTTTACCACCGTTACAATTGCTGTCGCGGCGCATTTAAGGCGCACTCACACCGTCCGCCGTCGAACCTCCCCTTGGCCAATAGCTTTAGTTAGCATTTAAGGTAGTTTTTAAGTGTTATTTATGATTATTTAATTGGTTATTCGCCCTCCGATTCCCGATTTTTGTCCCGTTTTTGTGAATATTTATTTTGTAATGCCGCTCACTGGCTCATCAAGACCCCTGGCTGTCAGAATTTTTATGACGTTTCGCCACCTCGCATCGTCGCGAATTAAGGGTAGCGTCGGGTCACCGGGACGGCAACTCGGACCCCGTGGATTGAGGGACCACGGGGCCTTCAGTCAGACCTCTCCGGTCGTGGGAGTGAACGCTCGCGGCCGGGTAACCTTCATGGCGGGCCCGTTCACCCCGTCGTGGAAGGCTTCAGAGGGCGAGGGGCGGTGGACAGTCAGGCATTAGGTGTCACCGTCGCCTCGTCCAACCTAGGACACAGACCCGGCCACGTTAGATGGTTGGGCTGTGGTCTGGTCACCGGTTGACATTTCAACGCCGCGGAGCAGCCCCGAGACCGACCTTCGAATTTGTTGTCAGCCCTGCCAAAGGCCAACCTCGGCATCTGTCCGAGCAGCGGCGCCTCCACCAGCCAGGACGCCCACGGGGCCTCGCGACGACCGGCAACAGTCGAAGGGATCACCGTCGACGTGGGTTGAGGCGCGGCCACGACTTGAGCTGGCAGATTTTGTAGCGTTTCCCGCACTCTTGACGATCATTTGAGAAATTTCCCAGAAGTGTCCCAGTTACTGGACACTCTGGCGACGCTGTCGGGAGCGCGGGTCAGCATTATTGAAGATTCAGAGTGAGGCGACAAGATGCGAGGGGAAGCGGCGCGAGGTGAGACGATCGGCGGACATCATCGGCACGCGCCGGTAAATTTCGGCATTTGACCCCGGAGAGGGGATCAGTCAATCAGTTCGGCTCGAGGACGAGGACCTCGAGTCACTCTTCGCGTGAGCAGCTGTCGACGCCGGACGTGTGACAATTTTGGGTATGGGACATCAGTGACCCCGATCGGCCACCAACTTCCCGGAGATGGACGAATTTGGAGATCATTTTGAGCCAGTGCCAGTGAGGGCAGTAAGTCCCGCTTGTCGGGTTTTGTTTTCCCTATTGTTTGTCCGGAATCGGCGGAAAATTATTTTCGGTCGCTTATCGACGTTTTTGTTAAATTATTTTGTCTTCAAATTTAGTCTCGCTGTCGCTTCGCGACGAATTTTCTGTAATTTAATCCGGTCGAGTAATTCGGCAATTTATGCGGGACGATTATTGTACTGTCGCTGTGCGAAGTTTTTGTAGATTTTTTTTTTAGCGTAAAATACTCGCAATTTATTCCGCTGCCGATCAGCGTTTTTTTTTTTTTTTGTTTTTTTGTTAATTATTTTCTTGTAAGTTAGTCGTTAATGGCCTTGGGAGAGGAGCTGCTCTCGTGGGGGGTCCACTAGTTTAGTCAATTATTATTATTATTGTTTTTAAGTCTGACTTAGTATTTGAGGACTAATCCGGAGAATTTTGTGCTGTCGTGCCGGCGGAACGATTTTCCAAGGGAAACGCCCGGCGTTTTAGTATCACCATCTTAAGCCAAATCTCGCGTGATAATCAGTCAGAAATTAGTTAGTTTAGTTATGGTGTTTTTGAGTGAAATTTAAGTTCCGAATTAGTGGAGATATTACGACCTTGCGCCACGTCCTACCGACGAGAATTCTCGGCTGTCGAAGAGCCGCGTATGATTTCCGAAATTATTTTGTTATTTTCCTGTGATTTTCGCTTATTGCAAACTTGTGTTATTGATGATTATTGAAAGAGTAGCGATCGGTTCGGTCCGACAGCCGTTCCGATCATTTCACATCTGTCACATTATTTTCTGCATTTCATATTATTAAATAAATTGTACTCTTTCCATTTTATTTAATTTGTGTCTCAGCTGTCGTGATTTCGGCCCCGCCCCTCTACCGTTAATGAACTGAGCTAGTGGGTTTAAGCCGCCTCGGCTGTTCCGCCGTCATTAGTTTATCGAGCTAGTGACCTCCGTGAAGTTGGCCGGCACACTTTGGCCTTTCGATTTCTAACTAATTGATATCGATTGATAGTCGTTTGATATTGATTGATAGCCTAATATCAATGATTGATAGTAATTAGTTTTTTTATAATATCAAAAACAAAATTTAGCCTGAAGTTGGCCGCATTTTTTTTATTTTCTTCCGAAATGACTCCTTTTAGGGCTTAATCGATGCGGAATCGTTTGATAGTTATGAATTGATCAATAAAAACGTTTGATAGTCCACGGTTCGACAGAAAAACAATAAAAACCGAAGTTTGTCATCAGCTGTCACATGACGGGGTCAGCCGATCATATTACCGCCGGACATATTACCTGGTCAACAGATAATATGACCGCTGATTTTGATTTTTCGCTAAAATAAACGAAATTCGTATGCAATCGATGCGGAATCGTTTGATAATTCATCATTAGCGTTTGATAGCGATTGATAGTCCACGGATTCTCGGAAAATATCATGTAGAAAGCTGTACGCGCTTTACGCGCAGCAGCCACCGAGCAACATAACCTGCAATGCATGTTTTTAGACGAATTTAATTAAATTGACTCGCAATCGATGCGGAATCGTTTGATAGTTAATTAATAACGTTTGATAGCGATTGATAGTCCACGGATTCTCGGAAAATATCATGTAGAAAGCTGTACGCGCTTTACGCGCAGCAGCCACCGAGCAACATTGTTATGTTCGTTGGATGGTAAATAATTAGTGGACAGCAGTGATAAGAGATAAAGATATTTATTGGAGCACGTGTTAATAGCTCTTGACTGGCTAGCCGTCATGGCTGCTCTGACGACGGGTACACTGCCATCTCGATTCCACGCTGACGATAAGCGGCATTCTCAATGCGCGTTTATAACAAGCGGCATTCTCAATATGCGTTTACAATAAGTGGCGCCCTCACCTCAGCACGGATAACCCGTGACATCTCCCTTCTTTTATTAAACAATTCGCACATATAGAAGATGTTTAAATTACAACTTTAAAAGTATACATCGAGATGATTATTAAAAAATCTTATATTAACAAGAACACAATTAAATTCTCTTTTTTTTTATAAAAAAACATACAAAATCTTATGTCTAGTAATTTCAGACGATTAACACATCGCGTAAGACTAATCAGTCGAATCAATAAGTTTTAAACAAAACATCACAGAATCCGTAACAAGATATAAAGAGCATTATTGACTAATTAGTCACAAAATCATTCAAATACGCCGGGCGCTTAACAATTCTCGACGAGCGCGTACGTATCTCTACAGGAGTCACAACAGGACTCAGTGCACTCTGGCTCGGCAATGACGCTTGCACAACCACGTTATTCTTAGGAATTTGAGCTTCGTTTTCAGCACCGTTAATCGGATCCCCAGACACAACATCGTTGTTAACATTGTCTTCGATAATCCTACTCGAGTCTTCGAAACGAACAGCTGATGAACTTTTTAAAATATGCTTACGATTACGCTCAAGCGTTGAGCCATCGGCAAATTCTACTTTGTACGATCTCGGTCTGTCACATAACTCCTTGACCCTCGCAGGCTGTAACGGTTCACTCGCAGCCTTTTTTATCAATACAGGCTCGTTTACATGTAACGGTCTAAGGTCACGCGACGACTTATCATACGATAATCTTTGGATTGTTTGCCTTTGCTTTAACAACTCTCGCGTCTCTACATTCTTCTCCCTTTCACCTGATTTTTTAACATACGGTAATAAACCTCTAACTTGCTTTCCGAACAACAACTCTGAAGGAGAAGCCAACTGACTCGAAATTGGAGTATTTCTATACTCAAGAAGAGCAAGATAAATGTCTTTACCGTCAAGATCACACTTTTTCAGAATTTGTTTAATTGTTCCCACATATCGTTCTGCCATGCCGTTCGATTGAGGATACCTCGGACTCGACGTTCGATGCGTAAAATTCCACACTCGAGAGAATTCCCGAAAGTATTGAGAACTAAATTGCGGCCCATTGTCTGAATAAACAATGCATGGGATTCCGTGCCTCGCAAATATTGACTTTAACACTAGAATCACCGAATTACTTGAGGTGTCACTTAATTTTGCAATTTCCACATATTTGCTGAAGTAATCGACAGCCAACAAATACTCACTTCCTTTGTAAAAGAAAAGATCAACAGCAATAACCTGCCAAGGACCTTCCGGAATCTCTCGAGCGACAAACGTCTCTTTTGAATTAGCTCTTTGATAACGCAAACACGCTTCACAATTTCGGACCGTGTCCTCAACGTGCTTGCTCATCCCCGGCCAGTAAAATATTTCTCTCGCTCGACTTTTACATTTGTCAATGCCCAAATGATTATAATGAATTCTTTCGAGCATCTTTTTTCTCAGATTCTTTGGCACTACAATCAAATTGCTTTTGAATACAATTCCCTTCATTATCGTTAACTCATCTCTAAACGTATAGTACGGACGAATTAGCTCAGGCACTGCTTGTTTGCTTTCCGGCCAACCTTGCTTGATGTACTTTACAAGCCATTTTAATTCTTCGTCTTGGCTAGTTTCGATCTGAAATTCTTTGTACATGTTGTCTGACATCGGTAAGTTTTCTACAATCAAGCAAACCTGAGCCTCAACTTCCTGTTCTATGTTGTTTGTTTTTTCTTTCAAGAACGCTCGAGACAACGCATCGGCTAGAAAAAGTTCCTTACCAGGCTTATAGGTTACTCTAATATCGTACGGCTGTAACCTCAGTCTTATTCTCTGTAACCTGGCAGGGCACTGATTGAGAGATTTTTTAAAGATCGCTTCCAACGGTTTATGATCACTCTCAACAATAACCTCTCTGCTGAAGATATAATGATGAAAACGTTCGCACGCAAAAGCAATCGCTAATGCTTCTTTTTCTATTTGAGCATAACCTTTCTCCGTATCTGTTAACGATTTCGAAGCGTATTCGACAGGCAAATTATTTTGTAATAGTACAGCACCAAGACCTTCCTGGGATGCATCCACGCTAAGCGTAATTGATTTGGTTGTATCAAAATACTGCAACACGGGACTCGTAACTAGACTTTTTTTTATTTCCGCAAACGCTTCTTCGGCGTTGCTGTCCCACAACCAAACTGCATTTTTCTTCGTCAAGTTCCTGAGAACTGCGTTCTTTTGTGACAGATTCGGTATGAATCTTCCCAAATACGTGATCATTCCCAGAAAGGTTTCGAGCTCCTTCTTGTTTTTTGGCGGACTCATTTCGGTAATCGCTTTAATTTTATTATCATCCGCTTCAATACCGTTTTCCGAGAATCTGTGTCCCATGTATCTAACTTCTCTTACTCCAATCATACACTTTTTTAGATTAAATTTTACGTTTCTTTCTTGTGCTTTAGCTAATACTTTTTCAAGTCTTTCATCATGTTCCTTTTGATTTCTACCCCAAACTAAGACATCGTCAATATACACCTCAACTCCTTCCATCTCTTGGAACATTTCCTGAAAACAGCGATGAAAAACCTCTGGAGCAGAGCAAATACCGTATGGCATGCGCAAAAATTTGTACCGACCAAAAGGCGTGTTAAAAGTCGTATAACTCGAACTTTTCTTCGAAAGCTTGATTTGCCAAAAAGCACGATCAGCATCGAGAGTGCTGAACACTCTCGCGCCTGCCATTTTGGAACACAGATCTTCGAAAGTCGGAATGTAATAATGTTCTCTTTGTATAGCCTGATTTAAATTATGCGGATCTAAACATACACGCAAACCTCCATCATTTTTCTTTTTCACAATCACTAGCGAATTAACCCACTCAGTCGGCTCGTTAACTTTTTCTATGACTCTAGCTTCGACCATTTTCTTTAATTCCGCTTTAAATGGCTTTATGAGATTCACAGCTACTCTCCTACATGCATCGACTTTGGCTTTCGCATCGCTTTTCAGTTTAATATCATACTCGTAGTCTGTGATCTCTCCCGTTCCTTTGAACATTCCTTTGAAGTTGGAATTTTCTATTTGAATAACTTCGTTATCAATTGTCTCTACTCTTTTAACGAGATTCATTCGAATAATCGTTGGAAGCCCAAGAGCCGGCGGACCTTGTTCATCTACTACTTGAAATTTGATTTTTGTTTCTTCTCTATTCTTGAACTTGCATTCCAGGACACACTGTCCTATTGTTTTGATTAAGCGGCCACCGTAACCTCTCAAGACACAAGTCGATCTCTGAATAATTTCTTTCGAAACTCCAAGTGTCTTAAAATCTTTCAGCGGCAAAACATTACAGTGTGCACCCGAATCAAGCTTTACTTTTAAATTTCTCGCACCCGCTACTTGCAATGACTCGAACCAATCATGCTCGAGCCCCGACTCGTTCTCAAGACTCCCAATAAAAAATTCTGTACTGCTATTCGCTGAGTCGCTATGTTCGTGTGCTTCTAGCGTGTTTACATTTTTTCTGCGACACATGACGGCAAAGTGATTTTGTTGTTGACAATTTGCACAAGTTTTTCTATACGCCGGACATTCGTACATTTTATGAAATCTTCCACATCTCGAACAAGGCTTCTTACTTGTCTGATGTGTCGACGATCCAGCTGACTCTCTTGACGAAGAGGCCGTCGACGAAAATTCTTTTCTTCTTTCTGTTGTCCTTGCGTAGTCTCCGGAACCTCTTGACTTCGATCGATGTTGTTGTTGTTGTTGTTGATGTTGTGCCCCACGCTCCGTTTCACCCGGACGACGCGATCTTGCTGTTTCGTAACTTTTTTTGTGAAGCGCGTGAATTTTCACTTCCTCGTCGATTGTTTTTAATTGAGCTTGAGCTAGTTCAGAAGCTTTACAAATTTTCACGCACTTCTCCAAGTCCAAGTTCTCTTCACGTAACAGTCTGTTTTTTAAATGCGCGTCTCGCAATCCGCTAATAACTCTGTCTTTTATTAAACTGTCTTTTAGTTCACCAAAACCACACGGAGCACTAAGTTTCTTGAGGTCCGTGAGAAACAAATCAAAAGTTTCACCGGCCTGCTGCACTCTCGAGAAGAACACGTGTCTATCAACAGTTTCATTGGCTTTTGGCGTACAGTAATCCTCGAAAGCCTGGAGCACCTTAGCTATATCTTTGCTATCGTCTTCCGACAGCCCAAACGTGTTATATTTCTCCAAGGCTTCCTCACCGATCACATGCAACAACACTGCAACTTTTCGCGCCGCAGGCTTCGTATCGAGTCCCGATGCAATTAGATACAAATCAAATTTTTGTTTCCATTTCCTCCAGTTTTCTTTTATACTGCCATCGAACAACAGCGGTGGTGGTGGTTTTAACGACGCTTCCATGATTTCTCCAAGATGGTCGCCGAAATTTTCGTTAATCTCGCTCAAATCTTCTAATTCGACAATCGTATCGTCCGATCATCCGAATCCGAATTTTCAGAGTCCAAATCCTCGTTGCAAGCTCGAGGTATATTATTTTATATCGATATGTCCACTCCGTCTTCTGTACATTCGGATTCAATCGGATTTTCCAGCAACCACGTTTCTTATCGCACACACCTGTTACACGCGTCGTCTCCCCACCACGTGGCTGTCCTCCGGCGAATTTTATTTTTTCACTTTATTAACTCTTTCAATGTCTCTTTCACTCGCTGCACTCTACCGACTGCGCCATGTTATGTTCGTTGGATGGTAAATAATTAGTGGACAGCAGTGATAAGAGATAAAGATATTTATTGGAGCACGTGTTAATAGCTCTTGACTGGCTAGCCGTCATGGCTGCTCTGACGACGGGTACACTGCCATCTCGATTCCACGCTGACGATAAGCGGCATTCTCAATGCGCGTTTATAACAAGCGGCATTCTCAATATGCGTTTACAATAAGTGGCGCCCTCACCTCAGCACGGATAACCCGTGACAAACATAACCTGCAATGGATGTTTTTAGCCGAATTTAATTAAATTGACTCGCAATTGATGCGGAATCGTTTGATAGTTAATTAATAACGTTTGATAGCGATTGATAGTCCACGGATTCTCGGTTGAGTTTTATTTTTATTGTTTAAAATCCTTCTTTATAAACTAAAAATGTCGAGAAAGAAGATTTAACGGTGGAGAATCCTCGACCTGGGCATTCGATCCCTGGGCCAGTCTGACGGCCAAATCGTGGTCGCGTCTCCGCTTCTCCAGGAGCTCGCGATACTGACTCCTCCATGGTTTTTTTTTCAGTTGTGCCTATAGAGAAAAAAAAATGAAAAGTTATTGTCGATTAAACGATTCCGCATCGATTGTGAGCCAATTTAATTAAATTCGGCTAAAAACATGCATTGCAGGTTATGTTGCTTGGTGGCGGCTGCGTTTAAAGCGCGTACAGCTTTCTACATGATATTTTCCGAGAATCCGTGGACTATCAATCGCTATCAAACGTTATTAATTAACTATCAAACGATTCCGCATCGATTGCGAGTCAATTTAATTAAATTCGTCTAAAAACATGCATTGCAGGTTATGTTGCTCGGTGGCTGCTGCGCGTAAAGCGCGTACAGCTTTCTACATGATATTTTCCAAGAATCCGTGGACTATCGATCGCTATCAAACGTTATTAATTAACTATCAAACGATTCCGCATCGATTGCGAGTCAATTTAATTAAATTCGGCTAAAATCATGCATTGCAGGTTATGTTGCTCGGTGGCTGCTGCGCGTAAAGCGCGTACAGCTTTCTACATGATATTTTCCGAGAATCCGTGGACTATCAATCGCTATCAAACGTTATTAATTAACTATCAAACGATTCCGCATCGATTGCGAGTCAATTTAATTAAATTCGGCTAAAATCATGCATTGCAGGTTATGTTGCTCGGTGGCTGCTGCGCGTAAAGCGCGTACAGCTTTCTACATGATATTTTCCGAGAATCCGTGGACTATCAATCGCTATCAAACGTTATTAATTAACTATCAAACGATGCCGCATCGATTGCGAGCCAATTTAATTGAATTCGGCTAAAAACATGCATTGCAGGTTATGTTGCTCGGCGGCTGCGGCGTGTAAAGTGCGTACAGCTTTCTATACATGATATTTTCAGAGAATCCGTGGACTATCAATCGCTATCAAACGCTAATGATGAATTATCAAACGATTCCGCATTGATTGCATACGAATTTCGTTTATTTTAGCGAAAAATCAAAATCGGCGGTCATATTACCTGTTGACCAGTTAATATGTCCGGCGGTAATATGATCGGCTGACCCCGTCATGTGACAGCTGATGACAAACTTCGGTTTTTATTTTTTTTCTGTCGAACCGTGGACCATCAAACGTTTTTATTGATGAATTCGTAACTATCAAACGATTCCGCATCGATTAAGCCCTAAAAGAAGTCATTTCGGCAGAAAATTAAAAAATGCGGCCAACTTCAGGATAAATTTTGTTTTTGATATTATAAAAAAACTAATTACTATCAATCATTGATATTAGGCTATCAATCAATATCAAACGACTATCAATCGATATCAATTAGTTAGAAATCGAAAGGCCAAAGTGTGCCGGCCAACTTCACGGAGGTGAGCTAGTGGCCGAGTCGCATCGGTGTAATTTTTGTTAGGGTCATCTTTTGGTGGCTGGCGCCCAGTTAGGACGGCGGACAGCGCGACGGCGAAGGTATCGGGGGAATAGGAAAATCCCGGTTACAGCGCTTACATTGATATAATAATCTTGTGCAATTTGAGACATTTTTGTAATACAATAACGACGTAAACCATAAACTACGAAACCGTACTTTTTTACCGACCAGTCGGTAAAAAAATCTACTCCAGCAGCCCCTTAAGAGGCGAAAACTATCTGTGAACGAGGCGGCTATAGATTGAATTCTAGAGAACTCCAATATACCGACACAGTTAGCTGCATGTGTCGGTAATGAAGAACTCTACTTTGGTGAACAAGTGAATATTTTTCCACTGCGTACTTGACTTTGGCTATAACTTACAGCGTACTCATATTTTATCTCAATTCAGATATTTCTTCTCTTATATTTGCCATAAGATCATTTTAGAGTGATAATTACCTACATTAATACATTTTAATAAATTAATTTTTATTAATTTGATACTTATTACGAAGGAAATTCAAATAAATATCGTGGACTATTAATCACTAACAAACACTAATTACAAACTATCAAACGATTCCGCGTCACTTGTGTACGAATTCACTGACATTGTTTTTTGGTAAGTTTATCGTTCCAGGATTTTACGGTAATTCCACATCTCTAGTCTCGAGACAAGTCCAAGTACCGTGGAACCTCTCATAGCGTACCAAATGCGGGGACATGTACGCTAAGTGAAAAGCCAATCAGGCACGCGAAACGTTCGTGCCTCTCACTCTCTCTCGCAAAATCGTCCAATCACAGCGCTGGTACGTTTCCCAATGTACGTTATGAGGGTGTGCGCTATAAGAGGTTCCAGTGTAGACAAAACCTACTTTACCGACCGACACGAGACGCTTCAAGACTCTTTTACCGGAGACACCGTGTTTTGACCTCATTTCGATTGACACACATCGATAATATAAATGAATAATGTATATTTTATATTGAACTAGGGGGGCTTCGCCCCCCTGCGCGCTTCGCGCGCCAACCCCCAACTTGAAATAAACAAATCATGAATTGCCGACGAACTATGATTTTATTATTGCTTCGCGTGTTTTCCGGTATCTTCTCAATTTTACTGCGATTGCGATGAAACCTGATGATTTTTCTGTTGTGATTTTCGGGTGTGAAGTTCTGGCGATCATCAAACGTTAATTCTTCGAAAATTATTAGTTGCACTCTGCGTTCTTGACCTGTGACATTAAACGTTTGATTCCATTACGTTTGATTCAATTAGGTTTGATTCCATTACGTCTGTGCGACCGATGTACCGCGCGAAATTGCTCCAAAATTGCGAAATTATGTCAAACTTGACGTCTTGGATTGCATTTCCCTCGCGGTCTAGAAAATGGCGATGTGCAAATGCAAAAGTCTTCGCAAACAGTATAAGGGATGGCGTAGTGGCGGCCGTGTTTTGTAGGAAATGGTGATTCGTTTCTTTTTTGTCACGTCTCAGATTAACGTATTTACGCCATTTTTCTTGAAGCAGAGCCCTCAGTGGAAGGAGACCCAGAACAAACGGAACAACAATGATCAATATTGACGTATGAATTGAGCTCAAATGAAGTCCTTAATTACAGTGTTAGAGAATAAGATTGTTATTGAAATATTTCCTTCCATACAATATTTTCAATTTCGTTCGTGTCGTTAAGATTATTTTGTATTTTAAGGCCATTTGGCGATGTACATCGCGACAGAGTTACATAGAGTTGTCCATGGCTAAATAATGGTTTGTGGATGAATAATCCTAGATTATTGAAAGTTTGTCCTTGTGACTTATTAATAGTCATTGCGAAGGATAATGCTATTGGAAATTGTCGTCGATGCAAAATGAATGGGAATTTTTCAGCTTCACTTGTTTGCAATTTAATTCGCGGAATATATACGATATTTTTTTTGTGTTCTCCTGTTATTATCTCGGCTTCTATATTATTTTGGAATAACTTAGTAATTTTTAATCTAGTACCGTTGCATAAACCGTTATTAATACTTAAATTTCTTAATAACATTACGACCGCGCCAATTTTTAATGTCAACTTATAATTCGGAAAACTGGGCAACGTAATTGAATTTAGATATTCTATAGGGTACTGTAATTGAACGTCCTGATCTGTCTGGTCTACGCCCTTATGTGTCGCAGTATCAATACTATAATAGGTGTGACCCGCGCTATCTATTTTGTTTAATATTTTTTCGTTCAACCTATTAACGTCATCGTTATGACACGCTAAAATGACTTTATGTGATAAATCATCTTTCGAGTCAATAAACGTTCCGTAAATATCATTGCATACATCCTCAGATCGCCAATTATCTGAAATAAGTACTCGTTCGATTGACCCGTCACCCACCGAAAGCAACCACTCAGAATACGTTACGTGTGAAGTTCGCATATTTTGTTTTAAATTCATTGTTTTGAATAAAGGCCATAAATATGAGTACTTTATAGTCTGTTCAATAATCGCAGTTCTATTACCATATTTCAAAACAGGCAGTACTTGTCGGAAATCCCCACCTAATAGAACAATTTTACCTCCAAACGGTTTTTCAGATCCGCAAATGTCTTTGAAGGTTTCATTCACCATTTCTAAAGCTTTTTTAGGAATCATTGATGCTTCATCCCATATTATAATGTCTACATTCATCAATTTACGTCGTTGGTCTTTTTCTTTAATAAAACACGTTTTATATTGCTCGTCAAAATATAATGGAAGCTTGAAAGCTCTATGTGATGTACTACCCTTCGGTAATAAAATTGAGGCTATTCCTGTCCACGCAACAGATAAAACATTCTTATTCTGGCCTAAAAGTGTGTTGATTATCGTTTTACACAGAAAAGTTTTTCCAGTTCCCCCAGGCCCATCCACGAAGTAACATTTATTTTCAGCAGATATTAAAGCATTCATTATCGTTTCGAAAATGATTAATTGGTCAGAGTTCAATTTTCCTTTCATTTCCTCGCCTATCTTATTATAAGTTAGCTGTTCCATTTTTATTTCACGGTCATTTTCAATCAAGAGACGCGGTAGCGTCTCGACGCCAAGTATAAAAAAGAAAAATGTGACGCGTGAGACGAGGCGCTACCGCTACTCTATTTAACTCTACGTCGAGGCTTTTTCCGTTGATTTCAAAAGTAACTCGCGGTATCTCAGCGAGTACTTATCTCGCGATAATGTTTTCAGGTTCCATATTTTTAATTTATTTTTCTCTTTCCAACGAGTAAATTTCACATCTATGTCAGGAAGAGGTAAATTGAAATGCTCGCACGAGAAGTTTTCCGATTGCAATATTTGATCAATCTCTTTTAAGGCTCTGTATTCATTATTGTCACTATAACCTTCATAGAAGTGATATTTAAATTTGTCCCATAATTGTAAACCGTTCGGAGTGGAATCGCCGATTAAAAACAATGCAAAAAATTGGCGCAATTGTTTTGGCATCATAATATTGCACGCTTCTTCAAACAATTTAAAAATTTCTTCGTCGGTATCAACTAACCCCATTGCTAGGGCTGTTTCTCGGAATGTTTTATATCGTATATTTTCAAACGTTTTTAGGTGATTCCAACATGTTATTCCAGTTACGCGATTTAATATCAATTTCAAATGAAAACGTTCAACATCTATTGGGCTTACGGAACAAACACGGCCGATAGTCTGTGAATACTGTTGTCTCCTAATCCATTCTTTTTTGCTAGCATTGAATGAATAATGAACTGGAATATTACGATACAATATGTTATGAGCGCGTGTATCTCTTTTATTTAAATCAAACCATGCAGTTAAAGTCGTTTTACTTTTCCTCTCATCTCCTATTATATCTCCTTCTTTGCCTTCGATAAATATGACATTTTGTTGATGCTCTTCATGAACCGCTAAACGAACAACTGCATGAGATCGACCTGAGAGTGGCAGTTCTTGCAATCTCCACGCCGCTTCCAGTGGACCAACGTAACGGGAGTCCAGAAATGTGGAAATTTCATCATGAATTTCAGTTTTATTTTCACTCGTTTTTATTCCAATCAAAGCTCTATCATGTCCTTTATGCATATATTTATTGATATATTTAATAGCCATTACGGAGTGGCAACTTTCTACGTTGATATGGCAACTGTATCTTTTAAGTAGATACGGGTTGTACGGTCCAACCCATTGATTATTAACCAATTTCAAATGACCATCAACCTTTGCATTGTAATATATTTTTTCTTCTCGATTATCAATTCGTTTGTAAATTGGATATCCGTTTTTGTTAAAAATAGTTGTTTCGCGAAACGGTTTTGGAAATTTTTTTACGCACTCAACATCAATATTACCAGCTTTCACACAGGGGCTTGTGATTTTATGTGGGCCATGCAACATATGCTTGATTACCAAATATCGCAACCGATCATCTTCATTTTTTTTCGGAATTTCAGCTCTAATATATTTGTCTACATCTTCTGGCGTTTTTATTTTAAACTGACGTTGTACCGTTAACAACAAATGCATGTGTGGCAATCCACGTTTCTGGAACTCGATTGTATAAAAATACGCCAATACTTGCCCAAATACTGTGCCACTCAAAATGTCGCTTAAAATCGATCGAATTTTAATGTGAAAAAGACGACATGTAATCGTCGGAATATCATTTACTGTTGTCCCTACAGGAAAATTTCTCAACACACGTTTCAATTCAGGCCAATTTGGATTGCACGTGACGGTTATAAAATAATCCGGTTTGCCTTTTGCTCTAATTATCGCCATTCCATCTTGGTAATTTTGATGCATGTGTCGAGGACTTCCAATAAATGATGACGGTAAAATAAAGATGTTTCCTAATCTTTCTATCAACTGGAACGTTTTCGAATCGTTCAAAGCACTTTTCTTCACATGATCTACGATTCCCTGATAGCATTCAATTCGTAGTTGCTTTTGATTCCTTCGGAAAAAGTCTAAACGTGTGCTTTCAACCATTATATACGCATGAATAATGTATTGTTGCGTCAATCGTCCGCCTTTCAAGATGGGATTAAAATCTTCTCGAGGCCTATAGGCTAAGCGATATGAATAGAACTGCAAGATTGATAGACGTTTGGCGTTATTGCTCGTCTGCTTCATTTCGGGATGCCACCCGAAATCGCCAGACGGAAAGAAAAGCGGAAATGTCATTGGATCCACATAACATGACAATTTGCTCATTGTTCTAATCGTTGTATTATTGGTATCATTATTTCTGGGGTAGACACACAAATCGAAAGGTGGAACCGAACCATTTTTTGAGACGATTAACGCCGCACATTCTTCAGTTACTGGTTTATTATATCTACGCATATCTAATTTAGGACTGCGAACGAAATATAAACAATATTTCTTTGACTTTTTCGAACATTGATGTAAATGTTTATACTTTTTAACGAACGGATTTATTTTTTTCAACTCGGAATTAATTTTCATAATTGTTGCAGATTTCAATTCTGGATTAGATAGTAATCTTTCTTTAAGAGATGCGTAATCGTCGTAGATGTAGATTTGACCACATTTCGGTCTTTCATTTTCTTTCGGGTGTAAAGTGGTCGGTGTGTAATGATAAACCTGACCCTGAATTTTTAAATTATAAACGCCACGTCCAGAATTATTCACGAAGTTTGTTTGGAATGTTGTAAACGCAAATCGAGTATTATAATAACGTATCGTGTTGCGAAATACACTATCGTCAAACAATGACCGCAAATTTCTTGGATAAGGTGATAATGGTGATAAAGATACTTTGCCTCCATGACAACAGCTTTTCTTCGAATAGTCATCAGTCCAAAAAACAGCCCCGCAATGTCCGCAAATATAATCCATGTCGCCATTATCATAATATTCAATGTCGTCAGAACGGATTTTCGGCAGATTTCGTTTTCTAATCATATCTTTGACCCGTTTTTTCCTTAATTGTTCCTCACACATATTTTCAACCCTGCGCTTTTTGTTCTGCATTTTAACAATACTGTTTCGTTGAGACACCCTAACAATATTGTTTTCTCTCTTTATACGATTATATTTACGTTTACGATCTAGTTCTTTCACACGATTTTTTTTTGCATAATTTCTTTGCCGCTCTCGTCGTTTCTCTAGCAAAATTTCAGGTCTCATATTAACTCGGTCCTTCATAGATAAAATTTCCCTCTTTTTATTTTTATATTTACGTCGTCGTTTCGATTCTTTATTACGATTTTATTCCGCATACCTTCGTTGACGGGCCCGTCGTTTTTCGATCGAGTCCATAATAATAACTTAAAGATCGCACAAACTTACGCTTCGGCGATCCGATGATTTCAACGGGTCAGGTACAATTTTCCTCTTTGATATTTCCGTCGTTATTTAATATTGTTCGATTTTCTTCTTCTCGTTTAGCTTGAGACTCCAATTCATCGTTAATTTTGATTTGTTTATTCTTTCGCCGAAGTTCTTGGCGTTTCTTCACCAGCTTTTCCCGATTTTTTTCGCGATATTTTCTTTTCCGTTCCAATTCTTTAGCACGATTTTTTTGTACGTATCGTTGTTGAAGTTTTCGTCATTTTTCAACCGAAATCATTGCAAAAATGAAAGAATACAACTAAACATTTAGCGCAGTCAAAAAGATTTAAGAAACTTTTGGAGTGGAATAACCAATGTGAGAAATAGTGACAGCCGTGACGTATAAAATTTGCAATAGAGACTAACTTACAGACACATTCAAACGACTATCTATGCGATCCTCATTTTGTTTTTCATGTTAGTATATGTCATATCTGACACATTTAATACGTTAAATTTCTAGTCGATTTTTGCGACATTAAAACGAAAAAAAATTTACTGTTCCAACTATACAATGGGTGAAAATAAGAATAAGGGCGAGTTACATGGAGCGAGTTTGAATCGAGATCGGAGTCAAGATCGATCAAGTTCGAGGAAGAACTCGAGTAAAAAAGAATCTTCCATCCCCTTCTCAAGCAACGAGTTCTTGAAAAAGATTGAAATCGGCGACCAATCTGTGTAAGCTGTTTTGCATTAAATATCCTTACGTCGTCGGATCGGTACAGTCCCGCCAAATGACATTTCTCGATGGGATTATAATCTGAAAAAAATTAAGTACGTAAGTAGACGATGCTGAACATATTAATTTTGCGTAATAATAACCCCAAAATCTTACGTTGCCTTTGTTGAATTTGTTGAAAAATTAATTTTTTCGTTATTTTTTTAATAACATTTTGAAATTATTATTATGCAAAATACATTGAGTACTTTCAGCACCTTCTACTCACTTAATTTTCGAGAAGTGTTCGTAATTTTCTCAGAAACTGTCATTCGACGGAACTGGACCGATGCGACTACCATAAGGCGAGGTAAACATACTCAGTTGGTAATAAAAACGGTAAAAAATTATTGCCACAACGCGTTGCCGGAAAAAAGAAAAGTTCAGCCTCGCATTCGTGTATGTTTCACCTCGGCTTAAATTCATAGAAGATTCAGAGAAAATTCAGAGAAGATATTTTTTAGGTCCATAGTTGGATACGTCGATGAGATCGAACCCCCTAGAAATATTAGGTCAAAAGATTTATCGAAAGAGTTCAAGGTGTTTAAATTCATAGTCAACAATTCTGAAGGCTCCAAGATTCAATGCTGCGTATGGAATAGTGATATCCCGAAAATAATTGAAAAAGTACACGTAAATGAGGTATTTATAAAACAATTTTGCTTCAATATGGTAACTGTGCGTCCCTCTACGAGAGATAGCGATTTCCGTTTTATTTATCATGAAAAATCCCATAGGTCCTCCTCATTGAGACTGTTACAGCAAAAGAAACGAATTTTAACGATGGAAACGTTTCGTACGAACTCGTGATCAAGCCCTATTCGAAAATCACCAGGCTCGACTCCTACGAACCTAATTATGGTCCTATCGAGTGCATAGAATTTAAAGATATATTTTCAAAATCTCCGTCGGGATATATTCGTGAGTCAATTAAAAAATGCACGTCTCACTTTTTCATTAATTGAGGAATAATTACCGAATTATTTCCCATAATTTCCGAATTATGACCTGAACTATTTCAGTAATCATAATTTTCTGAAAAGAAGAAACTTGTCGCGAGATTTTTTTAGTCTTTTCACTAAATCAACTGATTTATTTACTGGTTTGTTTATAACAGGCGTCAATGGATATATTAGAAATGAATTCGTCTCAGCAAATTCGCGTAAACCATCACAATTTTTCGGAGCAATAACTGATGGGCGTTTCAAATTAGACGTAGTAATAGCAAATTACGATAATAAAACAGACATGGAAAGAGGCCAGAAAATTGAATTGACGGGTAGAATGGAGAACACCGGTAAGAATAACAAAAAAATATAACAATATTCTATTTAATAACAATATTTAATATTTAATAACAGAAAACTGTGCCTACCTCCACGTAAACGACATGACATTTGTTACAAAAATTAATGCTCCCGCAATGTCACTGTCAAAACTACTATTGGGAATGGAAAACCCAAAATTAAAAAGAAGAACTTGCGACGAAATGAACGACGCTCATACCTCGAAGGTATATTTCAATACAATAATTTCAATAATATTTTTCAAAAGGACTCCATATCATTTCCACTCTTCTTTGTACACAGAAATTCAAACCGATGTAAGAAAGCCACCATTTTTTTATCCCAGCTACGGACATCAATGCGTCGAATATTCATCTCGTTCCTGACCTTCCCCTGTAACAAAATTGTTCTCGAAGCTACCGAATATACTCCGAGCGGTACGCGAATACTGCGCGAGTCTTTAAGTAAAATAAAATAATTTTTTTCTAAATGCTCGAACCGTACATTCCTTCGCAAATTCGCCTTCCCTCGGTCTCCGCGCGTCCCTGTCGCTTGTCGATGCGTCGACGCATCTTCTCCTTCCCATCCATTGAAAGCGTCAGCCCTCCAAAGCGTCAGCCCTCCAAAACGTCAGCCCTCCAAAGCGTCAGCCCTCCAAAACGTCAGCCCTCCAAAGCGTCAGCCCTCCAAAACGTCAGTACCCCAAAAAATGTCAGCCCAGACCTGATACTTTTTTATAGTATAGTAGAGATTATTTCTTATTTGCTTATTTTCACTGGATATTATCACTGCATTCGCTGTTTTTTTGGTCTGTTTACGTCTCTGAATGTTCACCTGCCACTATGGCTGATGTATCTCTCGATTTAATTTATTTATCATAAAACAATCGTAGTCACCAAATTACCACTGCGTTCACGGTTTTATTAATTTCTTATATCTTTTTTTTTAACGATAACCCTTCTTTACACTTTATTATTAAATGATTCAACTATAATAAGAAAGTAGAACTTAATGACGATTTACGCCTTTTTAAGAGACACGATAGCGTCTCGAGACAAGTCCATTTACCTACCTTACCGGCCGAGACGAGACGCTCTAAGACTCTTTTACTGGAGACACCGTGTTTTTTTACGTCATTTCGATTGACACACATAGAGATTTAAAATAAAGGTAATTTTTATAACAGTTCAGAAGACCAAGAAATAACCGTCATTTGACGGTTATGTGACGTCATTTTTTGCCTATTTGGTCGAAGTAAAAATGACGGTCATTTCGACAAGCGTCATGTGACGGTCCAAACGGTTTTGTGACGGTCAAATGACCGTCACAAAATGCATCTCGCCTAATTCGGAAACACGAAAGTAACGGTCACGTGACGGCCACTTTTGTGTCAATTGACGAAATCGAAAAAATGGATAGCAGTCTACATAGTAGGGATGGCCGATCTTCGTAGATTAATCGACGTTCGGTGTTGTTTTTTTATGAAACATCGACTAAAAAAAATCGAATATCAACCGTCGGTATTTTATCATCACTACTATACCGACCGATAACTCAACATCCTAGGGCCTTGGGTCCTCGTTGTATTTGGTCATTTCTTGTGGCCTCGCTGCCTGCGTTTTGAACGCGATAAATTTATACTCCACATTTTCTATTGACCATTTTATGGGTCATTTTCTATTGATTCGAATGACTTTTTATTTTTTGAAAATGACCGACATTGAACATCACAGAATTATATAGATATGAAAATACCGGTATTTTTATTTTTGGTAAAATAATAATGTAACTACCGTACCTTTACCGTCTTTTATCCACATTTTTAGGCACTCACGTTTTAAAAAAACGCACCAGGAGTGCCTATTGAAATCGCTTTCCTGGGTCTAAATTAGGTTTTAAAGGACAAAAATTGATATATTTCAAATGTATTAACTTTTTTTAGTTTAGATATCTTTAACATAGTAAAATACATATTCTTGACATAAAATAATAAGGAAATTGCATTACTAAAGATATTTTTTACTGCGGACCAGATTTTGTGTTACCCGGACGTCCGTATCATTCAGTGGCTCTGGACTGAACAGACCGAACAAGTTGAAATTTGGAATATTTCTTAGTCTAGCACTGGAAAGTATGCCCATGAAGTATGGTAATTTTCCAATAATTTTATACAGGAGTTTATTTCAAGAAAATTTGGGTTTTTGGGTCTCAAATTGTGTCCGGAGCCCAATCTCCGCTGTCAACCCAAGAATTTGGCTTAAACCTGCTACAAAATTCTAAAATACCTTAATTCTCATACACTTTTTTTTAGTTTTTCCCTTACACTTTTTTTAAGGGGTGAATACCTATCACCAAAATTAAAAAATTACATTTTTAATTACGCATATGTGTACAAGTGAATATTTTCCCACTGCGTACTTGACTTTGGCTATAACTTGCAGCATACTCATATTTTATCTCAATTCAGATGTTTCTGCTCTTATATTTGCCATAAGATCATTTTAGAGTGGTAATTACCTGCATTAATACATTTTAATTAATTAATTTTTTTTAATTTGGCACTTACGTCAACAAAAAATGTTTTTTTCTGAAAAATCATTACCCGCTGCACATGTTAGAAGTTAGAAGGTCGAAATAATTGATTCCACTGCGGAATATCACTTATTTCTATATATAATACGAGTTGTCATGGTGTAAAACAAATGCAGGTTGTTATTGAAAAAGTCGCAAAGAGAGCGGACGTGTTCGTGTCGCTCCGATTATTTTCCTTAAATAAATATTTCAAATAACCGAGAATTGTCTCTTTTCGAGAAGAAAGAGATTCGAGACGAGTAATAGCACTCCGGGAGTGCGACAATTAATTCAGAAATGGGATAGAAATCCGATATACGCGCGAATTTCGAGTGAATGAATCCGGGATTCATCGGTCGGTTAAATTAACGGAACTTTTTAATCGGACGTTCGAGAAATTGGAGTAATCAGGCCTATCAAAAAAATACACCGTGGATTCTAACGTAGAGAATACGCCGCAGAAGAAAAAGAGAGGTCGTCCGAGGAAGATTCAAGTCGATTCGACAGCGCAGGCAGCAGAGCACGGAACAGATCAAGCGGATTTCATAGTGTGTGAGGATTTAATGCAGTCGACGTCGGTACAGCAAACGGAAAATGCGGATGGAGTGATGAATCGAGATACGGCAAACGGCGAATCGTTGCTGCATGTGGATGCACAACGATTACATCGAATGCAGATGCCATCGACATTGGCGCAACAAGCTGATAATGATCCACGAGAAGGAGCTGTTCGACCAGGTATTCCGAACAATATTCCTCTGCTAGATCTCGGTTCCAATTTCCCAGATCTAGACAGACTGAGTCTCACGAACAATACTGCGAATCGACATCGTAGTTTTATGGATCTGTCGAGAGTTCTACCGAGTTTCGATCCTGTGACTGGGGACGCTGATATTCACCGGTGGATAAACAAGATCGAGGAATATTCCGACATGTACGGGTGGGACGATCTCGCCACAAGACACTACGCTCTGTCGAAACTCGAGGGTGTTGCAAAGAAATGGAAGGATAGCCTTGAGCGAGCCGAGAGATCCTGGGACGACTGGAAAATATTATTGACATGTACGTTCCTAGGCGAAGAATCTGGCGTCAAGAAAGTTTTGGAGGCTCAAAACTATAAAAGGAAATCGGGTCAAAATATTGTCGAATATTTCTACGAGAAATTGTCGCGATGTACGACGCGCGAATGGGACAACGCGAAATCATCGAATGGATCGTTGATGGGCTGGACAACGTTCGATACCGTTCTTATCTGGGACCTCTTTCTCGGTACAAGGAGCCATCCGATTTACTACCGGACTTGAAGAGTGGCGATAATTTCATCGGAGATTATATACGTCCAACGTCGAGACCAACGTTTCCGAAGAAAGAAGGACACCGCTCTTACCCACCGAAAACAGGACAGCCGGAAAAATCGAATCGTACCCTCGAGCAAGCTGAAGTCCCACCAAAGAGAAGAGATACGAGAGAGATCACGTGCTTCAAGTGTGGTAATACGGGTCACTATGCGCGAGACTGCCCTGAAAAATCTGGTAAGGAACGAAGTCAAGACGTGCGAAAAGCGGAGAGCGAGAAAGTTTTGCACATTGGAGGGAATACTCACGCAAAATTTTTCAAAGAAGCGCTCATCAATAATAACGTGATTAGATGTTACATCGATTTGGGAAGCGGAGTAACTACCCTGAGAAAAGAAAATGCCGATAACCTACAACTGACGTACTTCGAGAATAGATTTGAACCGTTCACAGGTTATGGTGGAGGAAGTGTAACTCCAATCGGCGCGATGACCGTGGACATCGAGATCGACGGCGTTAAAGCAAAATGTAATGTTTTCGTTGTCCCCAACGAAGCACAAATCGTACCATTGCTGGTCGGACATTCCTATACGGAGCAGGAGAATGTTCACATTCTGAACACGAAAGGAGCCCTGAATATCGCGAATGATCTCGACGAATTATTGAAGATCGAGACAGCAATGCCGAGCAAAAGTAAATTCGTCGCTGACAAGGAGATCGTCATCCCGAAAAATTATCTCGGATACATCACCGTCATCGGAAATATTCCTGAGAATAATTTCTACGTCGACGGCAGTACGCGACATACGGGTGACATAATTCCGCGATGTGTCATTAGCACAAACGAGAAAGGCGAGTCCGTTATCCCAATTATGAATCTGAGCGGCAACGAGATAACGATTAAACCGGGACAGACAATTGCGCGAGGAGAAATGTGTAGCGAGGAAGAAATCACACGAGAAAAAAACACAGAAGAAATACGCCAGGACGAGATTGATTCGGATCTGGAAGACGAAGAGCACACACAATTGGTCGAATTGTTAAACAAATATCGAGAAGTCGTCGCCAGAAATGTGAAGCAAATGGGGAAGACGAACTTAGCCGAAATGTCAATTCATTTAACAACGGAAACGCCGGTCTGCTACCGACCTTATCGACTGTCGTATCACGAAAAAGAACAGGTGAAGGATATGATCGCGGATTTGAAAGAAGCAGACGTAATCGAGGATAGTTCGTCTCCATATTCAAGCCCGATCATCTTGGTGCGTAAAAAGACTGGTGAAATACGAATGTGCGTGGATTATCGTGCACTCAACAAAATCACAGTCAAGGACAGATATCCGATACCGCTGATCGACGATCAGCTGGATAGGTTAAGAGGTCACCGATATTTCACCAGCCTTGATTTATTCAGCGGATATTACCAAGTTCCTGTAGCTCGAGACTCCAGAGAAAAGACTGCATTTGTCACGCCGAACGGACAATATCAATTCAAACGCATGCCATTTGGGCTCTGCAATGCCCCAGCCGTTTTTCAACGAATGATTAACGTAATCCTCGGCTCGTTGGAAGGAGATACCGCGATGGCATATTTGGATGATATCATCTCCGGAAGTCGAACATTCAAGGACGGGTTGGAGAAGCTCGACAAGATTTTGAACGTGCTCGTTTCAGCCGGCGTGACGCTCAATTTGAAGAAATGCCACTTTTTCAAAAAAAAGGTCGATTATCTCGGATTTGAGATTTCTCAGTCGGGAATCGAGCCGGGTGCGAAGAAAGTGAACTGCATCAAGTCATTCCCGACGCCAACAAACACTAAAGCCGTGAGAAGCTTCGTCGGAATGGCCAGTTTCTTTCGCAGGTTTGTGAAAGGTTTCGCAAGCATTATAAAGCCACTGACGAATTTATTGGCGAAGAAAGTCGAATTCGTCTGGGATTCGGAACAAGAAAAAGCATTCGACGAGATCAAGCTGCGATTGTCGTCGAGACCAATATTAGCGATCTACAGCGTGACTGCGAAGACCGAGGTCCACACGGATGCCAGTCAGCACGGATTGGGAGCAGTTCTTTTTCAAGAGCAAGAGGATCGACGGATGCACCCGATCAGCTACTTCAGTCGAAAGACGACGTGCGACGAAGCGAAGTACCATTCCTACGAGTTGGAAGCCCTGGCGATCGTGTGCGCGCTGGAAAAGTTCCGAGTATATTTAATCGGACTCGAATTCACAATCAAAACGGATTGTAACAGTCTCAAACTTTTGGAGAGTAAAAGAGATTTGAATCCTCGCATCGGCAGATGGTTTATTCGACTGTCGGAATTCAATTACCACATCGAGTATTTGAAGGGAGAAAATAATTGTGTCGCAGATGGATTGAGCCGATTCCCTGTCAATCCAGCCGAGGAGACACCGATTGTGGGAATGCCGATCCTAGGTATCAATGTTAATACCGATTGGGTCGCAGCGATGCAGCGAGCGAGCCATGAAATTTTGGCCGTGCGAGACAGATTGGAAGACGGAGATGAAGAGACGCATAAAAAATTTACGATGCACAACGCCCGAGTGTATCGAGTGACGAAAGGTCGATGGCGACTGTTCGTTCCCCAGGAACTGAGACACGAGGTGGTCTCGACAGCTCACAAGAGCCTCGCACATCTAGGCATCGACAAAACACTCGCGAAATTGAAGGAAACTTATTATTTTCCAGGAATGCGAGATTACGTCACGACGTACGTTAATCGTTGCATCAATTGTTTGTACTATAAAGCGCAAACAGGTAAGAAGGCCGGGTACCTTCATCCTATAGAAAAAGGAAGTGTTCCGTTTGATACCGTGCACGTGGATCACTTGGGGCCTTTCGTAAGGACAACACGCGAGAACAAATACGTATTGGGAGTAATCTGCGCTTTCAGCAAATACGTCGTCTTGGAAGCCGTCGCGAGCACAGGCACGGACGAAACGATTGCAGCGCTGAGAAAATTGATGCACCACTACGGGAAACCACGACGCATCATCAGCGATCGAGGAGCTGCCTACATTTCCAAGAAATTCAAAGAGTTTTGCTCTGAATTCGAGATAATTCACGTACGCATCGCAGCTGGAACTCCAAGAGCAAATGGCCAGATCGAAAGAGTGAATAACGTAATTTTTAATTGTTTACCGACCATCACGAGCGATTTGGAGCACAGCGACTGGGACGACAAGATCTACGAGGTTCAATGGGCGATTAATAATAGTACCCATCGGATCACGAAGCAAACGCCCGCCGAAATCATCTTTAATTATAAACAAATTGGACAAGCAGACTCGCTGCTTACTCGCGAAATACAGGAAATCAATGAACAATTCGGAGTCGAAGAAGAATGCGAAGACGTCTCAAATCTACTGAAAAAAAATAAAGAAGCTCTTAGCAAGCAATTTGACAAGAAACGAAAGTGTGCGGAAAAATTAGAACCGGGACAATTGGTATTGGTACGGTACGAAGCACCTTCCACTGGCGAGAGCAGAAAATTAATTGAAAAATATCGTGGACCATATGAAGTCGTCAAAGAAATCGGCAATGATCGGTACCTCATCCAAGACATCGAAGGGGAACAACAGAGTCAGCGAATTTACAAGGGAATTCTGGCTATAGATCGTTTGAAAATCATTCCGAAAGGGAAGTGATGCGTGACCACCCATCGCCGAGGACGCCGATAATCGTCAGGACAGCCGAATTGCGGAATATCACTTATTTCTATATATAATACGAGTTGTCATGGTGTAAAACAAATGCAGGTTGTTATTGAAAAAGTCGCAAAGAGAGCGGACGTGTTCGTGTCGCTCCGATTATTTTCCTTAAATAAATATTTCAAATAACCGAGAATTGTCTCCTTTCGAGAAGAAAGAGATTCGAGACGAGTAATAGCACTCCGGGAGTGCGACACCACAATGATTTCTTCATCAGTATATTTATTAATTGCACTAGTACACTTTAATTGTGAAGATAATTTATATTTAATACACCAAACTGAAATATGAGTGAACATAACCTAAACACAATATTCGTAAAACATGTTGACAAGTACATTATTATCGGAACTATACGCTTGACGTGTATATTTTCCATTAAATCATTTGTTATTTGCTAATTTCCTCTGGCACTTATTACTTTTTTCGCTGTTTTTTTGTCTCTTTTCGTCTCTAAATGTTCACCTGTCACTGCAGATGTATCTCTCGATTTTATTTACCTATTCTAAATCACCACGTAATTACCACATAACAACTGCATTCACGGTTTTCTTAATTTCCTAAATGTTTTTTTGCAAAACGACAACGTTTTTTACACTTAATTATTAAATTAATTAACTATGTTAAAAAAAATAGAGCCGCAATCGCGTTGACTTTAACTTACTCTGGTAAAAGAGTCAGTTCTCAGTGGTCTGGTCAGAGCTGTGGCGCGCGTGCCGCCTAATAAAAAAAACTTTATATACAATTCTCTTAACATAAATTTGTGATTCAACAATAAAATACGTATTCGATAAACGTGCAAACAATAAATGAATAATGAATTATCTTTGAATACAGCATTTCATAATAATTCATAAAAAAAAAAAAAAAAAAAAAAACGAGCTGTACACCTATCTAGTTGTAAATGACCGTTCATACTTTTTTGTGACCGTAAATTTAGCAAAAAGAAAAGTGACCAGTAATTCCACATCTAAATAGTTGGATTTACCATATTTTTACGGTATGTTTATCGAAAAAATTTGTGACGGTAATTCCACAACACCTGATTGCGCGAAAAAAATGACGTCATTTTACGGTAAAAATACGGTAATTTTTTAGTAAGTTTACCGCTTCATGATTTTGCGGTAATTCCACATCTCTAGTCTTGGAGCGTCTCGTCTTCGGTCGGTAAAGTAGGTAAATGTACATATCTCGAGACGCTACCGCGTCTCTTGATCAGGTTAAAATTAGAGATGTAAGCAGTTAATGTGACCGGTAATGTTACGGTATTTTTACCGTAAAAATACGGTACGTGACCGTTTCCAAAGCTCTATAAAGTTGACCATACAACTTGAAGGAAAAAATTTGAAAAAAATACTGGTCGATTGGTGGTGGTTTGGTGGTGATTGGTAGATCAATTTCATCGTTTGGAGATCAATTGTTTAATTACAATAATTAAAAAAATAAAAAAGTCCCAAAGTTAGCCAAACATTTTTTTCTTTATTCAAATCGACTCTAATAGGGCTCATTCAATGCGGAATCGTTTGGCGGTTTCGAATAACGCAATTAAAACATTTGGAGATCCTTAGTTTTCGAGAGAAACTAATACAATGAAATTCCAGTCCACAGAGCCGGATGAAAACATGTGGACAAAGGTTTACGGTCGGTAAAAAATAAATAAAAAATACTAGTCGATTGGTGGTCGTTTGGTGGTGATTAATAGATCAATTTCATCGTTTGGAGATCAATTGTTTAATTACAATAATTAAAAAACTAAAAAAGTCCCAAGGTTAGCCAAACATTTTTAGGCACTCACGTTTTAAAAAAACGCACCAAGAGTGCCTATTGAATTCGCTGTCCAAGGGTGTAAATACGTTTTTTAAGGAAAATGTTAATATAATTTTATTTTATCCACTACTTTTTAGTTCACATTTCTTAAGCATGCTAAAATACATATTATTGACATAAAATAATAAGGAATTTGCATTACTAAAGACATTTTTTCCTTCAGACAAGATTTTGTGTTACCCGGACGTCCGTATCACTTAGTGGCTCTGGACTGAACAGAGCGAACAAGTTGAAATTTGGAATATTTCTTAGTCTAGCACTGGGAAGTATGCCCATGAAGTGTGTTAATTTTCCAATCATTTTATACAGGAGTTCACTTGAAGAAATTTGGCACTTTTGGTCGTCAAGTTGTATACGGGTCTCAATCTTGGCCATCGATGGAAGAATTTGGCTGAAACTTGCTGCATAATTCTAATTCAACTTACTCTTGATGCACTTTTTTTAGTTTTTTTCTTACACACTTTTTAAGTGGTGAATACCTAAGACACTCAAATCATTAAATTGAAAATTGTGTCCGGCTGTCAGTCTTCGCAGTCAATAAAGTAATTTGACTAAAACTTGCAGCGTTCTCATATTTTACCTTAATTCAAATGTATCTTTCCTCATATTAGCCCTTAGATCATTTTAGAATGATGATTACCTACCATAATAGAATCAAAATATTCAATTTTAATTAATTTCACAATTATGATAACAATAATATTTTCCTCTTCAAAATAATTATCCGCTGTACATTCCACATATTATAATGTCAAAATAATTGATTCCGAAATGATTTTTCAATTTTTATATTTATTAATTGCACTGATACAGTTTTATTGTATTATTAATTCATAATTAATATACCAAACTGAAATATGAGTATAAACATAACCTAAACACAAAATTCGTAAAACATATTGACACCTTCTCTACGGAACTATATATGTTTGAAATGTATATTTTTCATTAAATTATTCGTTATTTTTTATTCACTGGCACTCATAACTGTATTCACTATTTATTGTCTGGTTTCGTCTGTAAATTTTCACTTGTCACTGCTAATGTTTTTGTCAATTTTATTTACTCATTGTAAATCATCACGTAATTACCATATAACACCTGCATTCATGATTTTATTGATTTCTAACATTTTTTTACACTCAATTATTAAATTAATTAACTACTATAAAAAAATAGAACCCAACACATTCAGGTGTTTCACGATTTTCACCTGATTCATAATTCACGCCGCGACCGCAATCGCGCTGACGGCTTGCCGTCACTCGACCAAAAAATACGATTGCCGAACGTACTAAACGCGCGAATTTATAAATGCCGATTGACCGTTCACCCGAATGAGAATAGATCCGACGAGTCATAATACCGAAATAATTATTAGCCGAACGGTGAAAACGCCGAAAAGTTTTTATGCCGAACGGATGAAAATACCGAATTTCATTTCAACAGAATTGTAATGTTCCCGAATGCACCATTTGCCTGAATGTATCGAACACTCGAAAGTCCGTTCTCCCGAATGGGATTTTGACAGAAAATATTTTTCACTTAAGTAGAGTTCTTCATTACCGACACATACTTCTAACCATGTCGGTATATTGGAGTTCTAGAATTCGATCTATAGTCGCCTCGTCCACAGATAGTTTTCGTCTCTTAATAAGCTTAATAATCATTACATCATGTGGATATCGACTGGTAAATATTAAGGGGCTGCTGGAATAGATTTTTTTACCGACTGGTCGGCAAAAAAATCTACTCCAGCAGCCCCTTAAGAGGCGAAAACTATCTGTGAACGAGGCGGCTATAGATTGAATTCTAGAGAACTCCAATATACCGACACAGTTAGCTGCATGTGTCAGTAATGAAGAACTCTACTTAGGTGAACAAGTGAATATTTTTCCACTGCGTACTAGTTACCGCTCACAGCTCCAGTCTGAACGACACTGTGCGGAGCGCGTAGCGCGACGCCCAAACGGCACTGAGCGGAGCGCGTAGCGCGACGCCCGAACGACACTGAGCGGAGCGCGTAGCGCGACGCCCGAACGGCACTGAGCGGAGCGCGTAGCGCGACGTCCGAACGGCACCGAGCGGAGCGCGTAGCGCGACGCCCAAACGGCACTGAGAGGAGCGCGTAGCGCGACGCCCGAACGGCACTGAGCGGAGCGCGAAGCGCGACGCCCGAACGGCACTGAGCGGAGCGCGAAGCGCGACGACCGAACGGCCCCCTCTGCGGAGCGCGTAGCGCGACGACCGCGTGAGTGCCTTAAAATGACACCAGGGAAAAATGTCCCGACGGGACATTTTTGCTGCAGGGTCATTTTCGGGGGGTTTGGGGGGCGGAGCCCCCCAATGGGGGTTTGGGGGGCAGAGCCCCCCAACAACAGCCCGGCGCCCCGCAGGGGCGACCGGGTTGCTTGTTACAATATGACGGCAAGAACGTAAATATGCTACAAAAATAAGCTAATTTTTTTCTCGGAAACTATTGAATTTAGCAAAAATTATCTAAGAACAAGAATATCTTAAAATTGGTCAAAAAATACCCTCAAATTTTTTAAGAAAAAAAAAAAAAAAAATTGGCAATTTTAATTTTTTTGATATTTTGGAAAACCAAAAATCATCTCAAAAAATTTAAAAAAAATTTGAGGATATTCTTGGACCAATTCTAAGATATTTTTGTGCTTACATAATTTGAGCTAAGCTCAATAGTTTCCGAGAAAAAAATTAGCTTATGTTTTTGTAGAATATTTACGTTCTAGCCGCCATATTGTAAAAAGGAGTGGTTTAATGATTACATGAAAATTCCCTGTTAAACTTTAACTATTCCGATCACCTCTGATCATGATTACAGTATGAATTCATTGCGGTAACATTGCAAAAAAAAAAGCACAAAAAGGTTTTTTTCAAAAAATTTCACGTTTTTCACGCTTGAATCAGCCATATTTTTTTTTCTTTATGACTAATCGAAATTTTGAGCCGGTATTCTGAAAGAGCATAAAATTCTACGTCGATATACCTGAAAACGAATTTTTTTCAACGCCGATAACATAAAAAATAATCGCGTTGAAAGTTTGGTAAGAAATCGGGACGCTTGGACGTTAATGGGTTAAAGTCAACGCGATTGCGGCTCTATTTTTTTTTAACATAATTAATTAATTTAATAATTAAGTGTAAAAAACGTTGTCGTTTTGCAAAAAACATTTAGGAAATTAAGAAAACCGTGAATGCAGTTGTTATGTGGTAATTCCGTGGTGATTTAGAATACGCAAATAAAATCGAGAGATACATCTGCAGTGACAGGTGAACATTTAGAGACGAAAAGAGACAAAAAAACAGCGAAAAAAGTAATAAGTGCCAGTGGAAATTAGCAAATAACAAATGATTTAATGAAAAATATACACGTCAAGCGCATAGTTAAGATAATAATGTACTTGTCAACATGTTTTACGAATATTGTGTTTAGGTTATGTTTACTCATATTTCAGTTTGGTGTATTAAATATAAATTATCTTCACAATTAAAGTGTACTAGTGCAATTAATAAATATAATAATGAAGAAATCATTGTGGAATCAATTATTTCGACCTTCTAACTTCTGACATGTGCAGCGGGTAATGATTTTTCAGGAAAAAACATTTTTAGTTGACGTAAGTGTCAAATTAAAAAAAATTAATTAATTAAAATGTATTAATGCAGGTAATTACCACTCTAAAATGATCTTATGGCAAATATAAGAGAAGAAACACCTGAATTGAGATAAAATATGAGTATGCTGCAAGTTATAGCCAAAGTCAAGTACGCAGTGGGAAAATATTCACTTGTACACATATGCGTAATTAAAAATGTAATTTTTTAATTTTGGTGATGGGTATTCACCCCTTAAAAAAAGTGTAAGGGAAAAACTAAAAAAAGTGTATGAGAATTAAGGTATTTTAGAATTTTGTAGCAAGTTTCAGCCAAATTCTTGGGTTGACAGCGTAGATTGGGCTCCGGACACAATTTGAGACCAAAAAACCCAAATTTTCTTGAAATAAACTCCTGTATAAAATTATTGGAAAATTACCATACTTCATGGGCATACTTTCCAGTGCTAGAAATATTCCAAATTTGAACTTGTTCGGTCTGTTCAGTCCAGAGCCACTGAGTGATACGGACGTCCGGGTAACACAAAATCTGGTCCGCAGTAAAAAATATCTTTAGTAATGCAATTTCCTTATTATTTTATGTCAAGAATATGTATTTTACTATGTTAAAGATATCTGAACTAAAAAAGTTAATACATTTGAAATATATCAATTTTTGTCGTTTAAAACCTAATTTATACCCAAGAAAGCGATTTCAATAGGCACTCCTGGTGCGTTTTTTTAAAACGTGAGTGCCTAAAAACAGTGATTTGCGCCCCCGGGAAATCGAATGGGGGATCGCTGACAAAGTCGGAGAGCTACCTCGGTAGAACCCATCGCGGTTGATGAGCGATCATTCAGAGATGTTATATTCTAAGAATTGGAATTGGCTAGCTCCGACAGCTTCGGAGATACCGGCCTTTGAAATCAATTGATAAAACATGTAATTGCGTTAAGCCTACGCCAACGCTCTAGGACCCCTCGAAAATTATTGCTCCGTTTTAGCGACATTGGCGCTCTGTTTAAATAATATCTGTCGCGTAGCTTGGTCGACTGGCTCACCACGCGCGGCAATGAAATTAATGTTTTGAAACTCAGCGCAAACGGATATTGTGTGCTCTGGCGCAGAGTTAAACGTGCGAGATTTAGCAGCATTATTTCGAGTTAGATATTTTTATTCGCTGCATAAAATACTCAGTCTGTATCTGACCGCTCGACTGTGCTAATCTCTCTCGTCCATCATGGAAGATGCAGCTCTTCGCACGTGTATACTAGATCTTTTACGATTGGCAAAATTAAGTAACCCGCAGTTGATACGGCGATGTAATGTCAGATGTAGTCGTGAATTACAGTTTTTAACAGGAAAAGGTCTTGTAAGACGTCTACGATACGTTATATGGTGGACCCCCTTGCGCTCTATTCTGCAAGCGTACAACCGTGGCATAGGGTAGAAGTACCGGTTTTGGCCACCTTTGGTCCAGTTGTGGCCACCGACTTCGGAAGAACCGAATTATTTGTTTTGTTAAAACGAAACCAAATTATTTGGTTAATGTTGCTAATTTGTACGGATACTTTTCAAGTTTCAACATAAAAATGCAGGAAAACAATGATTTGAAATAAATTCTAGTGAAAATGGCCACAACTGGTACAGTGGCCACAACCGGTGCATCTACCCTACTTCGAGGACAGCGTGTAGTGTTGTGTGTGTTTGAAGAGCTAGAACGCCGCGGCGTTGACGAAGCAGCGTGTCTTCAGGGACTCGCTGATGAAGCTAGAGGTAAGCAAACTTCTTGAAAACTCCTGTTAAGAGGAGCAATTATTTATGGTGGTTGTCCGTCTATATAGGCTACCGAGAACTATTGGAGGCAGCACAATATGAAGAAGAGGCTCTGATAGAAGCGACACGAGCTGTCGAACGTCAAGCACAGGATGCCGATCGGCAACTGTTGAACACATCAACGCCCAACGAGGCAGACGCTCTGATAGAAGCGACACGAGCTACAGAGCTTCAAGCGCAGAATGAAGACGAGGAGAAGCAAAAAGAAGACTTGCTGGGGCGTAAGTATACGCAATCAGTTCTATCTTTTCGGCAAACTTTATAATTGCTATACCAGGATTTTTCATGTATAGAACCGAGAACCAGTGCGCCACACGAAGTCACTGCAGGTGATGCGTTATCAACGATAAGGATCACCCTGTTAAGTGACACTGAAGAAGAAGATGTATGGGAACCCACCAACAACCCTGAAGACAGGAATGAAGCCCAGGAGATATTTCATGAAAATCAGCTGGGCCTATCCTGATTTCGTGCTACCATACCCCGACCCAGAGCCTCTTGAAGCGGTGCAAGTTGAAGAAGAAGCGGCTCGTGACAGTTGGTTTTCCCATCTTCTGTATCCAGACGATTCGGGTAAATATGGCGGAAAAGAAGGTTCGGCATAGATGTATCAGATTTAGTTCGAGGTACTCATAATGAATGTTTTAAATACGTTTATAAATACAACAGTATTTACGATATTTCACGTTCATTCATTATTGAATATCCACTATTTCAGAACTGCAGACGGGTTCGGGGAGACCATCTCGAAACGCCGCAAACGAGGCGTTTGGTGTTCAATAAGCCAAGTCAATAAGCCAAATGGAGAAATCGCGATTTGCGAGCGCTGCACGCATGTACACTAAGTCGCCTAGTGTCAAAAACCTTTATATTGTGCAAATGCATCGTTTTGCATCGTTGAAACTCGTTTGACACCGATGCCGCGAGTGAAAAAGCGTCAAACAGCTAAATCGAGACATCGCGTTTTGCGAGCGCTGCACGCATGTAAACTCGGTCGCCGAGTGTCAAAAACCTTCATTTTGTGCAAATGCATCGTTTTGCATCGTTAACACTCATTTGGCACCAATGCCGCGAGCGAATAAGCGTTAAACAGCTAAATCGAGACATCGCGTTTTGTGAGCGTTGCACCCATGTAAACTCGGTCGCCGAGTGTCAAAAACCTTTATATTGTGCAAATGCATCGTTTTGCATCGTTGAAACTCGTTTGGCAACGATGCCGCGAGTGAAAAAGCGTCAAACAGCTAAATCGAGACATCGCGTTTTGCGAGCGTTGCACGCATGAAAACTCGGTCACTGAGTGACAAAATGCTTTATTTTGTGAAAATGCATCGTTTTGGATCGTTAAAACTCGTTTGGCACCGATGCCGAGAGCGAATAAGCGTTAAACAGCTAAATCGAGCCATCGCGTTTTGTGAGAGTTTCACGCATGTAAACTCGGTCGTCGAGTGTCAAAAACTTTTATTTTGTGCAAATGCATCGTATTACATCGTTGAAACTCGTTTAGCACCGATGCCGCGAGCGAAAATGCGTCAAACAGCCAAATCGAACCATCGCGTTTTGCGAGCGTTGCACGCATGTAAACTCGGTCGCCGAGTGTCAAAAACCTTTATATTGTGCAAATGCATCGTTTTGCATCGTTGAAACTCGTTTGGCAACGATGCCGCGAGTGAAAAAGCGTCAAACAGCTAAATCGAGACATCGCGTTTCGCGAGCGTTGCACGCATGAAAACTCGGTCACTGAGTGACAAAATGCTTTATTTTGTGAAAATGCATCGTTTTGGATCGTTAAAACTCGTTTGGCACCGATGCCGAGAGCGAATAAGCGTTAAACAGCTAAATCGAGCCATCGCGTTTTGTGAGAGTTTCACGCATGTAAACTCGGTCGCCGAGTGTCAAAAACCTTGATTTTGCGCAAATCCATCGTTTTGCATCGTTAGCTCTCGTTTAACACCGATGCCGCGAGCGAAAAACCGTCAATCAGCCAAATCGAGAAATCACGTTTTGCGAGCGCTGCACGCATGTAAACGCGGTCGCCGAGTGTCAAAAACCTTTATATTGTGCAAATGCATCGTTTTGCATCGTTGAAATTCGTTTGGCACTGATGCCGCAAGCGAAAAAGCGTCAATCAGCCAAATGGAGAAATCGCGATTTGTGAGCGCGCACGCATGTAAACTAAGTCGCCGAGTGCCAAAAACCTTTATATTGTGCAAATGCATCGTTTTGCATCGTTGAAACTCGTTTGACTCCGATGCCGCGAGTGAAAAAGCGTCAAACAGCTAAATCGAGACATCGCGTTTTGCGAGCGCTGCACACATGTAAACTCGGTCACCGAGTGTCAAAAACCTTCATTTTGTGCAAATGCATCGTTTTGCATCGTTAACACTCGTTTGGCACCGATGTTGCGAGCGAAAATGCGTCAAACAGCCAAATCGAGCAAATCGCGTTTTGCGAGCGTTGCACGCATGTAAACTCGGTCGCCGAGTGTCAAAAACCTTCATTTTGTGCAAAGGCATCGTATTGCATCGTTGAAACTCGTTTGGCACCGATGCCGCGAGCGAAAATGCGTGAAAAAGCCAAATCGAGACATCGCGTTTTGCGAGCGTTGCACGCATGTAAACTCGGTCGCCGAGTGTCAAAAAGCTTGATTTTGTGCAAATCCATCGTTTTGCATCGTTAACACTCGTTTGGCACCGATGCCGCGAGCGAAAATGCGTCAAACAGCTAAATCAAGCCATCGCGTTTTGTGAGCGTTGCACGCATGTAAACTCGGTCACCGAGTGTCATAAACTTTGATTTTGTGCAAATCCATCGTTTTGCATCATTGAAACTCGTTTGGCACCGATGCCGTCAGTGAAGAAACGTCAATCAGCCAAATCAAGAAATCGCGTTTTGTGAGTGTTGCACGCATGTAAACTCGGTCACCGAGTGACAAAAACCTTTATTTTGTGAAAATAAATCGTTTTGCATCGTTAAAACTCGTTTGGCACCGATGCCGCGAGCGAATAAGCGTTAAACAGCTAAATCGTGACATCGCGTTTTGTGAGCATTGCACGCATGTAAACTCGGTCGCCCAGTGTCAAAAACTTTTATTTTGTGCAAATGCATCGTCGTACATCGTTGAAACTTGTTTAGCACCGATGCCGCGAGCGAAAATGCGTCAAACAGCCAAATCGAGCCATCGCGTTTTGCGAGCGTTGCACGCATGTAAACTCGGTCGCCGAGTGTCAAAAACCTTGATTTTGTGCAAATCCATCGTTTTGCATCGTTAACACTCGTTTGGCACCAAAGCCGCGAGCGAAAATGCGTCAAACAGCCAAATCGAGAAATCACGTTTTGCGAGCGCTGCACGCATGTAAACTCGGTCGCCGAGTGTCATAAACCTTGATTTTGTGCAAATCCATCGTTTTGCATCGTTGAAACTCGTTTGGCACCGATGCCGCGAGCGAAAATGCGTCAAACAGCCAAATCGAGCCATCGCGTTTTGCGAGCGTTGCACGCATGTAAACTCGGTCGCCGAGTGTCAAAAACCTTAATTTTGTGCAAATCCATCGTTTAGCATCGTTAAAACTCGTTTGGCATCGAAGCCGCGAGCGAAAATGCGTCAAACAGCTAAATGAAGCCATCGCGTTTTGTGAGCGTTGCACGCATGTAAACTCGGTCGCCGAGTGTCAAAAACCTTGATTTTGTGCAAATCCATCGTTTTGCATCGTTAGCTCTCGTTTAACACCGATGCCGCGAGCGAAAAACCGTCAATCAGCCAAATCGAGAAATCACGTTTTGCGAGCGCTGCACGCATGTAAACGCGGTCGCCGAGTGTCAAAAACCTTTATATTGTGCAAATGCATCGTTTTGCATCGTTGAAATTCGTTTGGCACTGATGCCGCAAGCGAAAAAGCGTCAATCAGCCAAATGGAGAAATCGCGATTTGTGAGCGCGCACGCATGTAAACTAAGTCGCCGAGTGCCAAAAACCTTTATATTGTGCAAATGCATCGTTTTGCATCGTAAAAACTCGTTTGACACCGATGCCGCGAGTGGAAAAGCGTTAAACAGCTAAATCGAGACATCGCGTTTTGCGAGCGTTGCACGCATATAAACTGGGTCACCGAGTGTCAAAAACCTTTATATTGTGCAAATGCATCGTTTTGCATCGTTAACACTCGTTTGGCAACGATGCCGCGAGTGAAAAAGCGTCAAACAGCTAAATCGAGACATCGCGTTTTGCGAGCGTTGCACGCATGAAAACTCGGTCACCGAGTGACAAAAAGCTTTATTTTGTGAAAATGCATCGTTTTGGATCGTTAAAACTCGTTTGGCACCGATGTCGAGAGCGAATAAGCGTTAAACAGCTAAATCGAGCCATCGCGTTTTGTGAGAGTTTCACGCATGTAAACTCGGTCGCCGAGTGTCAAAAACCTTCATTTTGTGCAAAGGCATCGTATTGCATCGTTGAAACTCGTTTGGCACCGATGCCGCGAGCGAAAATGCGTGAAAAAGCCAAATCGAGACTTCGCGTTTTGCGAGCGTTGCACGCATGTAAACTCGGTCGCCGAGTGTCAAAAAGCTTGATTTTGTGCAAATCCATCGTTTTGCATCGTTAACACTCGTTTGGCACCGATGCCGCGAGCGAAAATGCGTCAAACAGCTAAATCAAGCCATCGCGTTTTGTGAGCGTTGCACGCATGTAAACTCGGTCACCGAGTGTCATAAACTTTGATTTTGTGCAAATCCATCGTTTTGCATCATTGAAACTTGTTTGGCACCGATGCCGTCAGTGAAGAAACGTCAATCAGCCAAATCAAGAAATCGCGTTTTGTGAGTGTTGCACGCATGTAAACTCGGTCACCGAGTGACAAAAACCTTTATTTTGTGAAAATAAATCGTTTTGCATCGTTAAAACTCGTTTGGCACCGATGCCGCGAGCGAATAAGCGTTAAACAGCTAAATCGTGACATCGCGTTTTGTGAGCATTGCACGCATGTAAACTCGGTCGCCCAGTGTCAAAAACTTTTATTTTGTGCAAATGCATCGTCGTACATCGTTGAAACTTGTTTAGCACCGATGCCGCGAGCGAAAATGCGTCAAACAGCCAAATCGAGCCATCGCGTTTTGCGAGCGTTGCACGCATGTAAACTCGGTCGCCGAGTGTCAAAAACCTTGATTTTGTGCAAATCCATCGTTTTGCATCGTTAACACTCGTTTGGCACCAAAGCCGCGAGCGAAAATGCGTCAAACAGCCAAATGGAGAAATCACGTTTTGCGAGCGCTGCACGCATGTAAACTCGGTCGCCGAGTGTCATAAACCTTGATTTTGTGCAAATCCATCGTTTTGCATCGTTGAAACTCGTTTGGCACCGATGCCGCGAGCGAAAATGCGTCAAACAGCCAAATCGAGCCATCGCGTTTTGCGAGCGTTGCACGCATGTAAACTCGGTCGCCGAGTGTCAAAAACCTTAATTTTGTGCAAATCCATCGTTTAGCATCGTTAAAACTCGTTTGGCATCGAAGCCGCGAGCGAAAATGCGTCAAACAGCTAAATGAAGCCATCGCGTTTTGTGAGCGTTGCACGCATGTAAACTCGGTCGCCGAGTGTCAAAAACCTTGATTTTGTGCAAATCCATCGTTTTGCATCGTTAGCTCTCGTTTAACACCGATGCCGCGAGCGAAAAACCGTCAATCAGCCAAATCGAGAAATCACGTTTTGCGAGCGCTGCACGCATGTAAACGCGGTCGCCGAGTGTCAAAAACCTTTATATTGTGCAAATGCATCGTTTTGCATCGTTGAAATTCGTTTGGCACTGATGCCGCAAGCGAAAAAGCGTCAATCAGCCAAATGGAGAAATCGCGATTTGTGAGCGCGCACGCATGTAAACTAAGTCGCCGAGTGCCAAAAACCTTTATATTGTGCAAATGCATCGTTTTGCATCGTTGAAACTCGTTTGACACCGATGCCGCGAGTGAAAAAGCGTCAAACAGCTAAATCGAGACATCGCGTTTTGCGAGCGCTGCACACATGTAAACTCGGTCACCGAGTGTCAAAAACCTTCATTTTGTGCAAATGCATCGTTTTGCATCGTTAACACTCGTTTGGCACCGATGTTGCGAGCGAAAATGCGTCAAACAGCCAAATCGAGCAAATCGCGTTTTGCGAGCGTTGCACGCATGTAAACTCGGTCGCCGAGTGTCAAAAACCTTTATATTGTGCAAATGCATCGTTTTGCATCGTTGAAACTCGTTTGGCAACGATGCCGCGAGTGAAAAAGCGTCAAACAGCTAAATCGAGACATCGCGTTTTGCGAGCGTTGCACGCATGAAAACTCGGTCACCGAGTGACAAAAAGCTTTATTTTGTGAAAATGCATCGTTTTGGATCGTTAAAACTCGTTTGGCACCGATGTCGAGAGCGAATAAGCGTTAAACAGCTAAATCGAGCCATCGCGTTTTGTGAGAGTTTCACGCATGTAAACTCGGTCGCCGAGTGTCAAAAACCTTCATTTTGTGCAAAGGCATCGTATTGCATCGTTGAAACTCGTTTGGCACCGATGCCGCGAGCGAAAATGCGTGAAAAAGCCAAATCGAGACATCGCGTTTTGCGAGCGTTGCACGCATGTAAACTCGGTCGCCGAGTGTCAAAAAGCTTGATTTTGTGCAAATCCATCGTTTTGCATCGTTAACACTCGTTTGGCACCGATGCCGCGAGCGAAAATGCGTCAAACAGCTAAATCAAGCCATCGCGTTTTGTGAGCGTTGCACGCATGTAAACTCGGTCACCGAGTGTCATAAACTTTGATTTTGTGCAAATCCATCGTTTTGCATCATTGAAACTCGTTTGGCACCGATGCCGTCAGTGAAGAAACGTCAATCAGCCAAATCAAGAAATCGCGTTTTGTGAGTGTTGCACGCATGTAAACTCGGTCACCGAGTGACAAAAACCTTTATTTTGTGAAAATAAATCGTTTTGCATCGTTAAAACTCGTTTGGCACCGATGCCGCGAGCGAATAAGCGTTAAACAGCTAAATCGTGACATCGCGTTTTGTGAGCATTGCACGCATGTAAACTCGGTCGCCCAGTGTCAAAAACTTTTATTTTGTGCAAATGCATCGTCGTAGATCGTTGAAACTTGTTTAGCACCGATGCCGCGAGCGAAAATGCGTCAAACAGCCAAATCGAGCCATCGCGTTTTGCGAGCGTTGCACGCATGTAAACTCGGTCGCCGAGTGTCAAAAACCTTGATTTTGTGCAAATCCATCGTTTTGCATCGTTAACACTCGTTTGGCACCAAAGCCGCGAGCGAAAATGCGTCAAACAGCCAAATCGAGAAATCACGTTTTGCGAGCGCTGCACGCATGTAAACTCGGTCGCCGAGTGTCATAAACCTTGATTTTGTGCAAATCCATCGTTTTGCATCGTTGAAACTCGTTTGGCACCGATGCCGCGAGCGAAAATGCGTCAAACAGCCAAATCGAGCCATCGCGTTTTGCGAGCGTTGCACGCATGTAAACTCGGTCGCCGAGTGTCAAAAACCTTAATTTTGTGCAAATCCATCGTTTTGCATCGTTAAAACTCGTTTGGCATCGAAGCCGCGAGCGAAAATGCGTCAAACAGCTAAATGAAGCCATCGCGTTTTGTGAGCGTTGCACGCATGTAAACTCGGTCACCGAGTGTCATAAACCTTAATTTTGTGCAAATCCATCGTTTTGCATCGTTGAAACTCGTTTGGCACCGATGCCGTCAGTGAAAAAGCGTCAATCAGAAAAATAAAGAAGTCGCGTTTTGTGAGTGTTGCACGCATTTAAACTCGGTCACAGAGTGACAAAAACCTTTACTTTGTAAAAATAAATCGTTTTGCATCGATAAAACTCGTTTGGCACCGATGCCGCGAGCGAATAAGCGTTAAACAGCTAAATCGTGACATCGCGTTTTGTGAGCATTGCACGCATGTAAACTCGGTCGCCGAGTGTCAAAAACTTTTATTTTGTGAAAATAAATCGTTTTGCATCGTTAAAACTCGTTTGGCACCGATGCCGCGAGCGAATAAGCGTTAAACAGCTAAATCGTGACATCGCGTTTTGTGAGCATTGCAAGCATGTAAACTCTGTCGCCGAGTGTCAAAAACCTTTATATTTTGCAAATGCATCGTTATGCGTCGTTGAAACTCGTTTGACACCGATGCCGCGAGTGAAAAAGCGTCAAACAGCTAAATCGAGACATCGCGTTTTGCGAGCGCTGCACGCTTGTAAACTCGGTCGCCGAGTGCCAAAAACCTTCATTTTGTGCAAATGCATCGTTTTGCATCGTTAACACTCGTTTGGCACCGATGTTGCGAGCGAAAATGCGTCAATCAGCCAAATGTATAAATCGCGATTTGCGAGCGCTGCACGCATGTAAACAAAGTCG
>OZ035853.1:13426886-13525886 GCA_964034905.1 Itoplectis maculator | reverse complement strand
GCGTTTATTCTTTCGGTCTCCGGATTTTCCGTGCACATTTATCGGGTGTTTTATGGATCTTCGTGCACCTTTGTCGCGTGTTCTCTGGATTTTGGTGCACATTTATCGCGTGTTCTCCGGATTTTGGTGCGCATTTACCGCGTGTTCTCTGGGTTTCGCGTACATTTACCGTGCGTTATCTGGGTTTTCGCGTATGTGTGCCGTGTGTTATCTGGGTTTCTTTTCCGCGTACATTTATCGGGCGTTACCTGGGTTTTCGCGTACCTTTAACGTGTGTTACCTGGGTTTTCGCGTACATTTAACGTGTGTTATCTGGGTTTTTCGCGGACATGTATCGTGTGTTCTCTGATTCGGTCGCGTGCGTTATCTAACGTTCCCTTCCGATTTCGCGTACGTTTTCGGGAGTTATCTGGTGATGGTGTTAGTTTTAGGGAGCTCTCGTTTTGGTTTTATTCGATTTCCGGTCCGGGTTCTCCGAGTTTTGCGTTCCCGTTATCTTATTCTCGTTATCTTGTTCTCTCGTTCTCTCGTTATCTCATTTTCGATCGCGGTTATTTCCGCTGTAACCTTTTGGGAGTATTATCAATAAAATAGACCGACCGAATTTTCCGTTTAATTTCGTGTTCGCCTTTATTCGGTGCCACCAAGATTCCACGCCCTCTCTCCACAAACCTACACACTGAGCGACCCCGAGATTTCCGTGAACCGCCTCTCCGAGTCCGCCGCCAGTTAGGTTAGTTACGTTTGCGTTTTCGGTTTCGGGCGGTTTGTCGATTCCGCCCGCGTAAAATAAAAATAAAAATCGGCTGGCGCCCACCGGCATTTGGCGACGGACGAGGAGAGCGCACGAAGGTGGCGGAAAATAAGAATTTTCCTCACAAGTTCGGTCGGGAGGTCTGTCGCGCCCCGACCTGGAAAAACTGAAGGTTCTTCCAATGTCCGCGTCTGGTCGACAAACACCGAACTGCAACCTCCTTTTTAGAACTGCCCTTGCGAACAATATCCAAGGATAGGGGTTTACGCGATTTCGTCCGGTTTGGACTGAGAATTGGTTAAATTCGGCCGAAATGTGACAGAAAGATTACAAGAAGGTGGTACTTACGTTCCTCGGCGTTCCAACGTCGATCTGGGATCGTCAGGCACTTGAAATCGGCTCACGGGTTTAATGAATTAACACTTTTCGTTTAAAACACACAAATGTCTCGCCGGTTTATTCTTAAATGATCGGTACAGTAGAAAATGGAAAACTACGCGTTAAAATAACCGCAGGAATAAAACATCCAAACGGAACACAAAATGTTAAAACGGAATTAATCCAGAAAAAATGTCATTAACAATATTTAAAAAGAACAGGGGACCAATGGTCCGTACAAATTTAACTTAAATGTGCGGCTGAGACAAAGAGTCGTATAAAATTATAAAAAGATGAGAAATGAAAATAATTTCAAAGTCCAAAAAGGACTTAAAAAAAATGGCGGAGGGCCAATCTACGATTTCGTTCTAAGTCCACCGAAAAAGGACCAGAGTGCTCGTCTTTAGCTCACGGAATTCTAACGTTTTTTCTGCAGTCTCTCGGTATCTTTCTGCAGCCTCTCGGTATCTTTTCTGTATCTTTCTGCCGTCTCTCGGTATCTTTCTGCCCCGGCCGCGCCGGTGCGCCCCTTTTTATAGTTTTTGGACTCTTTGTCTCGTCTAAATCTTAAAGGAAAATTAGTGGGGGTGACCCGGTTAGTCTGCGGTTTTGGTCACCACCATCTTCGAGGGGGTATTTGCCGCTCCTCCCATCTACACATACATTCGAACTTGCAAGCTCACCGACTCGGGGACATAAGCTATCAGCGTTTCAATTCGTCGGTCGGACCGACGTAATGGCCTAACCGGGCCTATGAATGGTATGCGGTATAGTTCACTCTACGCTGTGCCCCGGCTTCTTCTTGCGCGAAGAGGAGGCATCCAACGCGGCTTAGCAATGGAGGGGCCACGTGCGTGTCCACGCACACGTGTTCACACTAACTCCTCTTCTCGGTGCCCCACCGTGATGCTCCTCCCGGAGGGGAAGGCGAATTCGGGCGCTGAGTTCTGAGGCGCCTAAATGCGCATTCTTAATTATTGCCTTTTTTTGGCTTTTAATTCGCAAATGAAATTATCTATTGTTCCGAATTCGTATTCGCCTCCTCGTGACGAGTGCGTACATATGTGAAAGATCTTCCTAGGGTCATTTTTACGGGAGTTACGGTTAAATAATTAATTTCACGGAGTTTGTTTAACATTAGAATGGCGTAAGTATAGTCGTTACATTTCTTGACGTCTTCCCGTTCGTTTGGAATGGTTTTTGTAGCCAAAATCGCCACGCGCGATTCTGAGCGGCATTTTTACGGGTGAAACGATTAAATTGTTAATTTGACGGGGTTTGTTTAACGTTAGAGTGATAAAAGTATAGTCATTACATTCCTTGGCCTATTCTCGTTCGTTTAGGATATTTTTCATGGCCAAAATCGCTACGCCCGATTCTGGGCGGCGTTTTTAAAGGGTTTATAGTTAAATTGTTAATTTGATGGGATTTGTTTAATGTGAGAGTGGTGAAAGTATAGTCGTTGCATTCCTTAGACGCTCCTTGTTCGTTTGGAATAGTTTTCATGGCAAAAATCGCTACGCCCGATTCTGGGCGGCATTTTTAAGGGGTTTAATCCGTTATACGCCGTTGCACATAAATTGCCGGTTTTGCTGTCGTAAAATAGTGATATCGGAGTCGGTCTTTCGTGGACTTGTCTATTCGCGTTAACCCGCTGTAACAATGTTCTTTTTTACTAGATCCGTTGCATAGTTTTCGAGATAATGGACCTTGATGAAGTTACAGTCAGATTTTGATGTAGTAAAATCCCTAATGCGGATCGATCTTTCCTCTATTAATTGCATTTTTCAGAAAGTGATTTCAATTGTAATCTTCGACGGTATTGCATTTTAAAGTCAGAAAAACAAAGCCTTAAAGACTGAATTATGAGCTTCTAGCCGAGGCGGGGTGGGGGGGGGGGGGGGGGGGCAAGAGGGTCCCACTACCACGAGGCACGGCAGCGCTCACAGACACATGACCTTTTTCGCGTCGTGTAAACAGTCGGCGCGCCCGCTCGGACACGCTCGGCGCTGTGGTGTACGAGTCTGGCATCCTCTGACCCTGAGTTATTTTTAAATTCGCTAGTTCGTACTGGCTAAATGTTAAAACGTTTCGAAGTGCATTTTGGAGTTCAGTCTAGGGCCTTCGCCATGTTCCCCAAGTAATCTTTCATGAATCTTGTAATTTATTTATTTAATTATTCAACGTAATTAATCATTAATTTGACCACCCGGTTTCAATATTAATTCTCAACTCACATCTCCTCGCATCTGCCCGGTTTCCCTTGTTCTCCGTCAGACTGCGAGAAACTTGACCAGAGATCCATGTAATCGATTCTTGGTTTAATGCGAAAAATTCCGATTGTGAACTCTTTTTTTAGCTACACGTATTTAATTGACATTTTATTTTTTTGGTTATTTCGCGATTCCGCCGCTGGTTGCCAGTCTCGTTCATCCAAATTTCTTTCTTGTTGTTCTTAAAGATTATTTCTCTTTCTGATTCCCGAGTTGATTTATTTATTATCTCGAAACAATACTGGGTCATGTTTGCTATTTGATTATTTGAATTTATCCGCCATTAACAATCTATTTCCCGGTTCTTTCGTTTGTTAACAATATTTAATGATTTTATTGTTCAGTCTTTTCACTCTTTAGTATTTGTTGCAAAATTGAGTTTCATCTGTGCGTTTTAATTTGTACTTTGCTCGCTTGTTAGTTTGTTAGTATTTATTGTTTTTAATTAATTAAGTTTAATTATTGTCAGATTATTCGCTCCGATAACCTAACAACGCGAGTCATTCCTGTCGTTAAAAGCCCCCCTGTAAGATTTATTAATTCGGAAACGGGATTATTTATTCTTCCCTTTATTTGTTCATAATTCGGATTGTCGTGGGAACAAGTCTCTATTTTGGTTTAATATTTAGTCACTGACATCATCGGCATCTAGACCGGTAATTCAAGTTCCACTCTTCCTTTATCCATTGATTCGTTTGTTGTTAATTTATCAACTCTCTAGAGTGTGAAGTGAGTCTCTATTTATCGCGTGGGTAAAGAAAAGAAGGCTGAGAGAAAGAAAGAGACAGAGTAATCTGCAGGCTCCCAGGCGGCAACGTGAGGCGTGCGGCGGGGGTTCCGTGTCGGCGCTCGTGCCCTGCTGGTTCCTATGCGGACCGCGGGCCACGTGCGTTCCGGCAGTTTAGGGATCTAGTTCGATGGTAATGGGATAGCGACGTTTAGGATCTCCCGAGCATCTGGTCGATGGTGACCGACTCAGGGTAACCTTCCAGCTTAGGAAGATCGTCGCCGCGTCAGTAGTGGCGCTGGGCGATTTTTCCCTCTGGGCCTTTGGTTTTTTTCAGAGCCTACGGTACCCGACTGAGATTTGTAGATCTCGTTTTATCGTCAGGGTCCCTGCTGGCCTGGTTGATATAGTCGCGCTCCCATTTTCGGCCATACGTCCCCGATTTTCCCGGTGGGTAACTCGTTACCTCCGGGTTCTATAGCTCTACTATTTTCCTTCAAACTTCCTTTTTCTCTCTCGTTCCCAACGCTTATCATTAAAAATTGTGTTTGCGAAAAAGTCAAACTGGCGTTACGGCCAGGACGTAACATCGGGCCTGCAGTGGGTCGGTAAGAAAAAAACAAAAAGACGTTTTCCGACTCACCTAAACGCGCCAAACATCGAGCGATTCTGCAAAGAATCGAAGCTTTCCACAACTTCGGCGGCTAATGCACCAGGACGGGAGAAACACGGCTGCCCAGAAGTAACGATAGAATGTTTAAAAGCAGGAATAAAGCGTCCTTACGATACCGACGTTATGACGAATGCCACGCGACCCGCAAAGGAAAGGAAACTGACCGCGGAGTTCCTAACACCATTAGCATCGTTCTCTCAGAGTAAAGCCTTACGACCTGTTTCGTCTGAATCAGTGGAGTAAGCTTCAGAGGTTAGCGAGTGTATCAGCTCGTAATCTACTGTATCGAGCACGAACTCGGTAAATCCAAGCGCACTCAAAAATGCTCTCTTCCCGGATTTTGAGTATTACATGCAGGAAATAGAAGTTAGTGCGGTCGCTTCTGATAAGGAAGCGCAAGAAACAGTGAAAGAAAAGACGAAAAGAAGCAAGGCGAGCAATAAGAAGAACGGAGGACAGGAGATTGCGATAAAGAAATCCACGCTCATCTTTTACATAGGGCAATATTGGTGCCCAGATACTGCGCGTATTCTCGGCAGTGCTTGTATGAACCTGTGCTCTGAGGATTACCAATCACTAAAAGAACCCCGATACATCAACGGGTCGACAATTGACTGCTTTGCAATTGGAAAGCTGAGCGCCGGGGAATGGAAAAACGTGACGTATGTACCGACAGAGACAACGTTGTATTTGTTTGGCGACGACACAAAAGGCAACAAAATTAAGAGGGGCTCTGAGTGGACGATGTATCACACCAGTGCACCACTCAAAGGCGTCGTCCTCTTCCCGTACACGTGGAAACTGCATTGGCGGCTTTTAGTCCTCGATGTAGATAACAAAACGATGCAAGTCCTTGATCCGCTCAGCATGAAAGAGACCGACAGCAAAAGAGCCATGAGAGAGTTCCAAACATATCTCAAAGAGTGCAGGAACTGCAAAACGTTCGAGACAAATAACTTGTGTGAAATACAGTGGAAAATTGTTAATTCGACGGAGAAGCGACCTCTGCAGAGAGACGGATTCAATTGTGGAGCGTACGTGATGTACTATTTGGATTGCATTGCAAGCGGTCGATCGATGGAGAATCATAACTTCGATCCCGCGCTCTTCCGCGGTCAAGTTTCGCGGAAATTGTTGGAAATGTCGCACTGTATGCGTCATGTGTGTTTCTTATGCGCCGCCGAATCGTATGAGTGGTCTATTCAGTGTGGGAATTGTAAGCACTGGACGCATCTGAAATGCGTTCGATTATGTGAGCGAGAACAGACCGATTATTTGTCCAACGGAGAAGCAGTGTACACGTGTATGCTATGCAAAAATTCCAGTAGGGTACAGACGGATAATTGCGTTTCGCGGACAACGAGTCGGCAGAAATAAGACTGTGAAAGTGTGCCAATCCGGAACGGACGGAGTAGAGATAGAGCCAGGAGGCGTGCTCGAATAAGAGAACACGAGGTTGGATATTGATATTGTAACGCAACGACATACACCCTCCGCCGAATGCGTCGTTGACATCGATGGCGTCCGCAGAGGATCGAATTTAAAGTCATCCGTTGTGCCCTCCACCAGTAGCAGTCGCTCGGCTGACCGTTAAACCGTCAACACGCGCCGCATCGCCGAACTCTCGGGTCTGCCGTGGTGGGGCCACGAGTATATAAGACGCCCTTCCGCCACGATCAAGACTTCATTTCACAAACAGCATCCCAGCTATCCACCTCGGATACTCCTGAGCGGCTCGTGATTGCCACGACACGCATTTCTTCCTTGAGCCAGCCCAGCTCCCCGTGTGGCTTGACATTGCGTCGACACGCGCGGTTTTCCTTGAGCAAGCCCAGCTCACCCACGCGGCTCGAGATTGCCTCGACACACGTGGCTTTTCCCTTGAGCCAGCCCAGCTCCAATAGATTCTATTGTATTCTTTCTATTCTATCTAGCATTTAAATTCCCCAAAATCACCTGTGCGGCTTGATACCGCGTGTTTACTCTTTTTTCATTAAAATAAAACCGATGATGTGTCACGTCCCGAGTTTCCTCGCCGCGAATACCATTTTGTCTGCCGTGCCGCGGATCACATTTTTCTTGCCACTACCATTATCGGTATGACGTCGAGACCGCCAGTGTCCGCTAAATCCTGGATGTAATCAAACACCAGGATGCGGCGGACGTGACTACGCGGAGTCTTCTGCTGAATCCTCAAAACACCCCGCCGCTGTCCGACGGCGAACGGACTGCCGGATATGCGGCGGGGAAGTCAGTCTTTTTCCCGTCTTTCAACGGAACTGTTGGGGAATTTGCCTCCGCGGTCAGCGCCCGCATAGCGGCAATAACTCTCTCGGGAGTAAACGCGAGTTTAAGGTTGAATACGCGAAAGTCTACGAACAATTTCATCGAGAGTTGCTTGCGCCGTGGTGATAAACCTGTGCAGTGTATAGATTAATTAAATCGTTGCCACGAACGTTCTCGACGTGTAGCTGTAAGTGCGTCCGAGTGTGTGTGTGAGCGAACCGAGTGAGAGGGGCGGATCACCGGACTTTGTAAGTGTGCCGAGGTCGCCCACGATCAAGAGACGCGGTAGCGTCTCGACGCCAAGTATAAAAAAGAAAAATGTGACGCGTGAGACGAGGCGCTACCGCTACTCTTATTAACTGGAAGTTGGGGCTTTTTCCGTTATTTTCAAAAGTATCTTGCGATATCGCAGCAAGTACTTTTCGCACGAAAAAGTTTCCAGGTTCCATATTTTTTATTTATTTTTCTCTTTCGAACGAGCCCTGTCACGATAAAATCCGTTTGCCCATCGCTAATATATCGACATTTCTAAAATCTAAGCGCTCGCGAAAATATCGATTTTCATTTCCCATACCAACGATCGCCGCGTCGGTGAGCCTATCCGTATGACGTCGAGCGGCCGCACACACAGTCACATCGCGGGGAGTCGAGCGAGACTGCCGACCGCTGTCGGGTTTCGGCCGGCCCGACGTGCCAGCGGACAGTCGCTGGCCGGCTCGACTCCCGCGGCGTACACAGTCGCTGGCCAGCGGAATTCCGCAGACCGTGCGTACGCGTGGGCGGGCGCCGGCCGAGGGGGTGGGGGGGTCCGAGGGGGGCGCAGCCCCCCCTGGTGGGGGTGCAGGGGGCGAAGCCCCCGCTGGGGGGTGGGGGGGGGGCGAAGCCCCCCCAAGCATCTACACAAATTTAAAATGCTTTAAATAAAAAATAATTCATTAACTCGTTTTTGTTATTGTATTTTTTTTTATTTTACATTTTATTTCAATTTTTTAACGACGCCTACGACGACGCCGACGACGGCGACGAGGACGCCGACGACGACGACGAGGACGCCGACGACGACGACGAGGACGCCGACGACGACGACGAGGACGCCGACGACGATGACGAGGACGCCGGCGAGGACGCCGACGACGACGACGAGGACGCCGACGACGATGACGAGGACGCCGGCGAGGACGCCGACGACGACGACGAGGACGCCGACGACGACGACGAGGACGCCGACGACGACGACGAGGACGCCGACGACGACAACGAGGACGCCGACGACGACAACGAGGACGCCGACGACGACGACGACGACGAGGACGCCGACGACGACGACGAGGACGCCGACGACGACGATGAGGACGCCGACGACGACGACGAGGACGACGACGACGACGACGACGAGGACGCCGACGACGCGAACGAGGGAGCGAGTGAGGAAGCGAACGAGGGAGCCAGTGAGGGAGCGAGTGAGGGAGCGAACGAGGGAGCGAACGAGGGAGCGAGTGAGGGAGCGAACGAGGGAGCGAACGAGAGAGCGACCGAGCGAGCGACCGAGAGAGCGACCGATATTTCATCACGGCGAAAATGACAACGACAAGGATTCACGTTATACAAAAAGGGTGCGGGGCAAGGGCACTGCTTCGATATTCATCAACGATTTACCATTTAAACAACGTCGTCGTCCTCAGAATATATGTTTATAGAATATTTCACTGGCTAGGCTAACGATTAAGTCTGCTACTATTCTATTAAAAAACTGTCGGTTTTCATGAGGTCAAATTTCAAAAAGATAGCAAATCAGTCCAAAAATGTTTCTTCGAAACAAAAATTGGTACGCCAAGTATAAAAAAAGTGGGCATCCCATCAAACCAAAAGTTCGTGGCAATTTCAATCCCACCAAACCAAAAATTCGTGGCAATTTTAATCCCATCAAACCCAAAATTCGTGGCAATTTCAAAAATAAAATCAAATCAAATGCTGCCAAGCAAAATCCCTGTAGTCACTGGCATGCAAAAAACTTGGCGTACCAGCGACTTGCTCCCGTACATAGTCCATTGAAATAAGGACGGGACCACCATCTCGATGCGTAACTGCTGGAAATCGTGGGTGGAAAGCGGGATGCGCATGGAACGAGCGTCCGTGGCGGGGGGGGGGGGGGGGGGGGGCTCGAAAGGACAGAATACCATTTTTTATATATCCTCTCTTAAAGAGGACATGGCGCATCGATAATCGAATATATCGAAATACTGAAGCCAGTATAACTCGGGCTGTGATTGGTCGACGATGCTACGTCATGGTCGATAAACTTAGAGCGGCAAATTTAAACCAACAGGGCGCGCGTAGCGCGCACGTCGTAGTGAGCCATGCGACGTGAAAATAACAGAAGCGCGAGCGAAGCGAGCGCGTTGTTGCTAGGCCTCTCTTAAAAAGTACATGACACATCGGAAGTCGAATTATCGAAACTTTAAGCCGTTATAAGGGCCAATCACGAGCGCTTCTGTGCCAACCAAGCGTTCTGGTTGGTCGGCAGCGACTTCGATATAAAGTCGATTTCGGGATGTTATGGCCAGTGAAACATCACGTATCGCACGCATTTTAAATAGCTGTATTGGCCACAAGAAAAAATAAATGAAAAGCAACGAGTGCGAGCGAAGCGAGCACGTTGTCTGTCTCGCGTTATGTCTGTCCCGCACTTATTTCAATGAACTATGTACGGGAGCAAGTCGCTGGTACGCCAAGTTTTTTGCATGCCAGTGACTACAGGGATTTTGCTTGGCAGCATTTGATTTGATTTTATTTTTGAAATTGCCACGAATGTTAGGTTTGATGGGATTGAAATGATTTTATTTTTGAAATTGCCACGAATTTTTGGTTTGATGGGATTGAAATGATTTTATTTTTTAAATTGCCACGAATTTTTGGTTTGATGGAATTAAAATTGCCACGAATTTTTGGTTTGGTGGGATTGAAATTGCCACGAACTTTTGGTTTGATGGGTTTATATTACCGTAATCCGCATTTATATATTGTCTATTTTACATAAATAATTATAACCTGCTATCCTGAACCGTTGACACCGACATATTTTATGTATCAATTCCTTTTGTGCGTGGGTACCCTTGGGGGGCCCGGTGCAAGCCGACTGAGAGAGAGACGTGCACGGAGACAGCTCGTAAATCAGTGATCAATAAACCCGGATTGGTGACAACAGTAAAAAGCCTGGGCACTGCCGCAAAGGAACAGAGCGATACAGGACCGGAAAACCAATTGACACTAGGCGAGCACGAAGGTACCGCAAAAATCCGGCTAAATTACATTGCCTGTTCAAATTTTGAGGTTAACCCAACGAGGGGAGCGGGGTAAAGGAAGAGGTAATCGAACGGCAATCTCCAATGCCTGGGGGCGCCACCTCTCGGGAAAAAGAGACCAGGGGCCCGACGTTACCAACAGCGACTGGATCAATCGATACCAAGCTCGATACTCGCACAGCTCCGCCGAGCGGCCAAGCCTCTACATTAGCTCCGACACCATACAAAACTCCGAAGGCAAGGGGCCGACCGCCGGTACATCAACGACTACAACGCGAGAGAAGTTACTCGGACGGTTCGATTAAAGATTTTATTATTCAAAAAAGAAAGCGATCAGACTCAGCGGAAAATTCTCCTGATCTAAACGATAAAAGAGACCTAAAAGCTTTTAGAACATCAACGCTAATCCCCCGGTCACCCCCAGAGGACCAAAAAACGAATATTCAGAGCTCGAGTTTACCCGACGAAACCACCGACGCACTGCCCAACCCGGAGATGGAGGAAATCGCCGCACAACTGAAGCAAATGAGCCAGGACAACGCAAAGCAGTTTGCCCACATGAGCAACCTAATCACACAAAATAGCATAAATCAAGAAAACAACTTCGCCGCGATTAAAGATGAATTGAATAAAAATAAGGAAGAATTTAAAAAAGCCCACGAGAGTTTAGAAACAAGGATACGGGCTTTGGAGGAAACAGGAGCCGAGAAACATCGCGACCTTGAAGAGCGACTATCAAGAATAGAGGCAAATCCCAGAAAGACACCAAGCGAAATGGTTCAGCTGAAACCCGCGGATGACCGGAGGATCGAGTATCTGGAGAGAAAACTCGAGTATATAGAAAAAGCGGAAATCAAAAACAATATCGTCATAAAAGGTCTAAAAGTTGATCCGAAAAACGTAACCTCCTCCATAAATGGTTTTCTTGAAACAGAATTTGGACTCTCAGACAAGATCGTCGAGCAGAGACACATACAAGCAGGAAAAACCAGCCTATACGTCATCAAACTTGATTCCATGGAAACAAAAATCAGCATATTGAAGAACAAAAGACAACTAAAAGGAAAAGACATATACATCAACGGTGAACTCACACACAAGGAACGCCAGACCGGGAAACAACTCCGCGACCTCGCAAGAAAATACCGAGAACAACAACACCAAGTGAAGATAGCATTCAACAAGCTCGAAATCGACGGAGTTTGGTACCGATGGGACGAAAAAGAAGAACGACTGAAAAGTCCGGAGCGGCAAAGAAGAAACACTGAACATACGTCTGCATCGGACGTAACTCCATCTACGTCAGGTCCTTCCGCTCTCTCAAAAAACTAAAAAACAAATCGGATTTCACCATGGTCTTCTGGAACGTCCACGGTTTCTCGAACACCTACAACAGCCAGATCCTTCGTACTGCCGACATCAGCTGCATATACGAGACATGGTTGACGTCTACCCCATCCTCATTACCACCGCATATGAAGAACCAGAAGTGTATTTGGGCAGAGGCGATAAGGGAACACACTGTAGGACGAGCCAGCGGCGGTCTGGGAGTTCAAACAGCAATCAATACAACCGAGATCTTGGACGTCAGCCCCTGGCGGATTTTTGTAAGAGTATCCTTGCCAAATATAAAAATAATTGTCGGAACTGTTTACTTTAAGCCACATTTACAACTAGAGCCAGTCTTAGAAATAATGCAAAACCTAGTCGACGAAATAAGAGTGAAATACGAAAACGAAGTAATTATAATAGGCGGGGATTTAAATGCAAGAGTGGGAGAGCAAGATTTTCTGCCGGCCGAAATATTTAATGAAACGAGTCTTTACGATTCAGTAATCTCTAGTGATCCTATAGTCAACCAAAGAGGTCCATTAGTCACCGAATTCATGACAACAAACGGTTTTGCGTTAGTAAATGGCCGAACACTCAGCGACCGACCAGCCCGGTCCACGTTTGTAAGTCGCGCGGGAAAAAGCCTGATAGACCTAGTCTGGATTAGTATAGACGGACTCTTTATGATAAAAGACTTGCGCGTGGTTATAGAACCGTCGCTCTCCGACCACTTTCCTGTCGAACTAATCCTACAGACAGAGAGTCCTACAGAAACACCAGTTGATGCCGAAACAGAAGCACCAACGGCTACGACATACTTACGTTGGAAAGGCGAGACCGAAACGACCTATTACAACTCGATGGAAACTGCAAGTAGACTGAACGATACGCTGACTGATCAAGTTCCAGAGAATCTTAACGAAAACTTAGCAACCGCAATACTAAACGCAGCCGCCTCTGCAAACATGATTTGTGTCACAAACTTCGGAAAAACAAAAATAAAAAATAAACCCTGGTATGACAAAAACTGTATCGAACGAAAAAACGAATTTAAAATAGCCGCGAAAGCTTACGAGAACTCAAACGCCGATGAAATTAAATCTATTTTCCTCGACAGTCAAGCGAAATACAAAAAAGCGTTAGAAACTGCTAAAAAACTATACTCAGATTCCATCAAAAATAGCCTTGCGAATTTAAAAAGCCCGTCAGACTTCTGGTACGCGGTAAAAAAATGTAATTCTAAATCTGGAATTTCGTTTTCCCTTCCTATTAGCAGATGGAATGATTTTTACGCAAAGATCTATAAGCCAAGAATCACGAGCGACATAAAATTCTACGGACCAGGTTACGAAATATTAGACAAAGAAATTACTATAAACGAACTAAAGAAGGCACTGCGAAACTGTAAAACCAAGAAGGCTCCTGGACCTGATAAGATAACCTCAGAATTTCTTAAAGCGTTGCCGCCGAGCGGGCTCCAATACCTATTAAAACTCTACAATACGATACTGGATAATGAAACTACGCCCGCTGCCTGGTCCCGTGTATTACTCACTATGATTTTTAAAAAAGGAGACAGGGACGATCCAGCTAATTATAGAGGAATAGCACTTGTAAACAATATCACCAAAATATTTACGGGAATACTTAGAGACAGATTGATTAACTTAACAGAACATCTTAAAACTATTCCGGAATCCCAACTGGGGTTCAGAAAGGGCCGAAGCTGCGTTGAGTGTATCTTCACTCTAACTGCAGTAATACAAATGCAACTAAGATTGGGCGGGCGAGAGGTATATGCCATTTTTGTAGACTTTAAAAGAGCATTTGATTCCATACCACACACCTTGCTATGGGAAAAGTTGTATCGTCAAGGAATAAGCCCGAAATTTATAAGAATAGTCAAATCTCTCTACGATCAAGCGAATATACAGGTTAAATCTCGAACAAAACTCTCTAAGGAATTCCCAGTCACCGAAGGGGTTCTACAGGGAGAATCCCTAAGCCCGGACCTATTCCTTCTGTTCTTGGCTGATATTGAATCATTTTTCAGGGAAAAGGGCTTAGAAGGTCTAAATATTGACGGCACAAACGATCTCTTAATGTTACTCTACGCAGACGATACAGTGATCCTAGCACACTCCCAGATAGACCTTGCAAAGAAACTAAGCGCATTAGAACAATACTGCACACAAAACCGCCTCGAGGTAAATGTAAATAAAACAAAAATCGTCGTGTTTAAGGCAGGTGGGAGATCAAAGCCCGTAGAGAGTCGTTTTACGTTGTATAAAGGAAAAAACATCGAAACTGTTCCGGACTATCTATACCTGGGAGTTCCGATTGCTAGATCAACTTTAGGTCTTAGAGCAGCCGCAGCGGCCTTAAATAAAGCGAAGATTGCAACCGGAACCACACTAGCTATTCTCGCGAAGGCAAAGTGTGACTCATGGGAAGCCTACACAAAACTATACGAGAGCATGGTCGAGTCTACTCTTCTCTACGCCTTCCCTGCATGGGGCCTTCGATACTGTGAATTTATTGAAACGGCGCAGACTTGGTTCTACAAGCGTCTTCTTTTGTTAGCCAAAAACACCTCAAACGCGGCACTTAGATTAGAACTAGGTCTCGTAAAGATAAAATATAAAGCAATGAGAAATACCTGGGAATGGTACATCAGAGTGCTTAAATCGAACGACGAATCGCTAACGAAAATATGTGTGCGTAGACAAATAGCTCTCGCAGCTAATTTAAAGGAAGAGAGTAAATACAACTGGATCTCTCAACTCAGGGCATTCCTTGCGGAAGTGGAATCCCTTGACCTGTGGGACAACCTTGACCCCAGGGCCTGGTCAAATAGAACAACCGAGGTATTTGCAAGGTACAAAAGACAGTTACAAACAGCAGATTTGCAAACTTGGCAAACAACAACCTCCAGTCAGCTAAAAATCCCCAGGTTAATCGGCGACGCTCCCGCCAAGCATTTAAGTTTAAGACTCCCTCTGGCCCTAAAAAGAAACATAACCCAGATACGACTAGCAAACAGTCACTATTGTACGTTAACCCACGGCCAATGTTCGGCAAAACTCGATGCGCAGCAATTATGCCAAATCTGTAATATGCAAGAAAACGAAACAGTACAACATGTTATGCTCCGATGCCCTGTGTACGAGCCCTACAGAATACACTATTTAAGCGACTTAATAACAACGCAAAGAACGGAGACCGAATTAATCGCAATTTTATGTTCGCGCGATCAAAAGATCCTCAAGAAAATATTTAACTATGTAAACCACAGCCTAATGCTGAGAGCCTTCACCATGAATGTGTGAAAACCGTGAAATTGTAAGCACCCCCCCTTGCTATAGGGGTAACTTGTACCCTTTGAGAGCAATAAACATATAACTATAACAATTCTTTTTGTGATTTACTGAATATACCATCCTTTTACCTAACGTCCTAATGTCTTATTTTTGGTTTATTCTTTAACCCCATAGCCCATTCGATAACCCTTTCGGAACGCCCTGTAGAGGGCGATTATCAGGTACCCACGTTCAAAATAAATATAAACTCCTGCGCTTCACGCAGGAGGTTAGTATCGTCGCGTGTGAGACCGCTCCGCACGTGACAGATGAATCATTCACTTTGCTGAAAAGGCACAGCGAAGAACTGACGTTTTTCTAAAATAAAATAAATGACTTGAGTCCAGCACTTTACCTCCTCGAAATTCATTCCCTTCTAACAATTTATTTAATGTATCAAGTGAAATTTAAGTAACATAAATTTCGGCATTAAATAAATTATTAAAACGAAGTCACTCTTTGTTTCGATATATATAAATTGTTAAAATATATTACGAATTGGCTCGCGTTATTCCGTACATAATTTTTTGTGTATTGTGACTATCCCATTTATGTTTGACAGGTAACTTGAACTTGAACGTCGAGGTGCTACCGCATCTCTTCATAATTTAGCTATTGCCTAATCCGTTATAAAATACATTTTTTCGTTAACGAGAGTTCCACGATCGTAACAAATAATAATATGTTACGTTATATGTTATGTTGTTATGTTACAATATGTCATATGGGTAATATGTTTAGTATATTGTGACGTCAAGATGGTTGGGCAAAATGAAAACTCGCGAATTCACCAGTCTACGAGTTCAGTTTTTATTCAATTAACTTTTCACCAGTTCACAATTGATGTACCAACCCGGCTACGAAGCGCGGTATTGGACTGAGCGACGCGGTTTACACTTAGTCGGACAGCGAGGAACCGGGCGTACTGCACTCGAGCAGCGTAACAGTCTTAATGCACCCAGAGCGTCTCGCGGGAGGTGTTTATAAGGGATAGAACTGTGAGAAAAAGGGGTCTTGGTGGGGAGGAATTTTGGGAGAGCCTGGAAAGTTTGGCGGGAAAAGGCGCACGTGTGGCCGGTTTCCGGGAAAGGCGGTTAGCTGATTAGGCGAGGCCCGCGTGGGAAACAGGCGATAAAAAGAAACGTGGAAAAAGAGTTCGAGGAGTCTGGAACCTTCGGTGGAAGACGAACACTTGTGGGACTGGTTTCCGGGAAGAGGCGGTTGTTTAATTAGGTGCAACATGCATGGGAAACTAGCGATAAAAGGCTCGTAGGAAAGGAATTTGGGGAAAACTCTGGAGATGTAGCGCGCGGCGTTGAGCCGAGCCGCGGGGCAGGAAGCGATAAATTAGGCATGCAGGCCCGTGGGTTAGCGGTACGGGGAGTCGAGATGATAGGAAAAAAGTAGGTGGACGACGGAGACTCGTTACAATATTCTATCAAATTTTGTATATGTGACGATGTGATAGGTCGAAACGCGGTTACAAACCCGATGTTTCCTAAAAAACAATAATAGATCATGCCGGTTCGGTCAGTATCATAGAGGTAAATGAACTTGTTTCGAGAAAATAACGTGTCTCTTGATTGAGGCTTCTGAATTTTGTAGACTTGCAAGGGGGAACTGAGGGAAATCGATTCGTGAATTGTATATGGTTATGGAGAAGTTTTTTGCTGTTCTTAAAATAATATTGAACTGGATGCGACATATTTTGTAAATTTTGTCTTAAGGCCATGTGAAACACTGAGCGCCAAAAATCTTCGAATGTGCGGTTTGTCGCCGATTATGAACGGATCGAAGCGAAAATTGAAATACAGACGCCACTAATGTGAATCTCGTGAATGAATTAGTCAGAATTTTGATTTTCGAAAAAAAAAATTACAGATCGGTTACCGACATCAATTTTTTTAATTAAAATAAAAATTCTGACTAATTCATTCGCGAGATTCACATTACTTGCATCTGTATTAAAATTTTCGCGAGCAGACAAATGCTTTTTCCTGCGCAGGGAGGTGGCTTATCTTGGACATATAGTTAGCAGCGACGGACTCCGCATGGACCCTAAAAAGCTCGAGTCGGTTCGGAATTTTCCGGTACCTAAAACGCAGAAAAATGTGCGGCAGTTCCTCGGTCTTTGCGGCTATTACCGTCGTTTCATACTCGACTTCGCCGCAATTTCTAAGCCACTGTCCAACCTGCTAAAGAAGGGACAACCCTTTGTATGGGGGCCCGAGCAGAAAAGGAGTTTCCGGGTACTGCGAAAGGCGTTATGTACTGAGCCAATTTTACGATACCCGGATCTCGGAAAACGTTTCATCTTGACGACCGATGCGTCGGATTTCGCTCTCGGCTCAGTTTTGTCCCAAGAGTACGACGGTTTTGATCATCCGGTTGCGTATTTTTCACGCGTTCTATCACCGGCGGAGATTAATTATTCAACCTCGGAATAGGAATGTTTAGCAATAACCGATTCAATCGAAGAATTTGCGACGTACATCTTCGGAAAGAAATTCACCCTCGTGTACAAACCGGCAAAGTTAAACGTGAACGCTGGTCCGCTCTCGCGCAATCCAGCCGCGCGGAAGACTTCAAGTTCAAGCGATAGCGAGTAGGAGGTTGAAAAAAAGAACAGCCAAATGGGCGTAACGGTATTGCCAATATCATCTATCGCAACTGCAAATAAAGGAGCTATACCGAAACCTACATCAATTCTCAGACCGCCCTCGTCATCGCGTGTCAAAAAGCCTCAACCATCCTCAAGAAACGTCCTGTAGAGGACGTCCAGCAAAAACCCGAATAAAAAAATTAAATATAAACTCTTCGTACTCCATACGAAGGGGTTGATTAGTAAGCCCCAAAACGGCCTGGGACGTAACACCCATACTATCGAAGGTCATTGCAAATAAAAATGATGAAGGTGTTTGTAATTTCGCCACTCCCCTCCCTCGCTGTCTCTCTCACTAAGATTCTTTAAACAGTTGTAACCATTCAAATATTCGCGGCAGTAACAGTAGCCAAACGCACGAGCAAACGATATTATGATCAATGGTTCGTTCTTACTAATATATCAAGAGTCGGAGAAAGTCGGAACGCGCGCGGTCCACCTGGAGTACTATTCCGAGATATTATTCCGCCGCTCATAGAGTCATAAGCGACTCGAGCGCCGATAGCGATTGTCGCCCGAGCGACAAATAAGTGATTCTCATCTTGTAGTTGAAACTGACAGTACATGAAGCCAGGGACGGGAGCATCCTTCTTCTCAATCACAAGTTGAGAATCACTTATTTGTCGCTGAGGCGACAGTCGCTATCGGCGCTCGTGTCGCTTGTGACTCTATGAGCGGCGGAATCATATTTCGGAATAGTACCCCTGACTCGGTACGCAAGCATCCTCGGCCTCTTTTCGCTCTGGGAACGTCCTGCGAACCACATCAGCTGTCTGACCGACAATATCTATCGGTCAGACAGCTGATCCGACAAAGTTGTCCATTCCACGCGCACATTGGGGATCGGCTTGGCCAACCGATCGGAGCAAAGGCCTTATATCTTGTAATTGTTGGAAATCTGCGAGCCCCAGAGCTTATCGAAAGAGTCGCCGAGGAAGCGCATACGAGTTGGGTGACGATATTTTTCAGTAATAATTATCATATATCAAGAAAGTACTACGAGGCGAGGCATTGTGGTATTTATTGGCGAATAATTTGAATGAGACTATATGTGAGAACTGAGCTAAATTGTACGAAAAAATCCTTTATTACGGAAAATATATGACTGAAATTGATTGTTCTAAAATCGTGGGCGAGGTGATTGTAATAAACATAATGAGACATTAATAATTGAAAGATGGGAATATAATGAATAAATTTCGATCTGACGTGTCTCAAATGATATGAACTTATTTATGATAACTTGTCTATATGTGTTTGTAAATATATTTGTGCGAGTAAAGGTGGATTTTTCGGGTTTCGCGACGAGATGCGTGCTGGAATTCAGACGGCAAGACTATTAAAAAATCAACGTCATACGTCCAATTTGACGGAAAATATTGTACAAAATAAACAAAGGTTAAATTAAACATGCTATCGCTTTTTGAATTCAATAAGTATATTAAGTAATTGTATAAGTATATTAAGTATATTAAATGACTGAGTACAGTCACGAGCTGTCGCTCTTTTGAATTAGGCATGTTGATGGTACACTGCTCAGTTAAGATTCATATCGTTGACTAAGTTGGCTTTAATATCAGATTTTTCTTTACTCGGTGCTAGAAGCACATTTTCAGGCCCCACTTAAGTGCATCTTACTCGGGCAAATTAAAAAGGTTTCGTGGATTCTCAGTATTCGCCACTGTGTCGTAACAGCCTACCTCCGTATCTACGCGTATGCGCTACCTGGTCTACAGTTTGTTCACTAGCCATATCTACACGTCAGCACAGTGAAGTAGGACCTTCAAGCTTCGTGGGAGATGGCTAAGCGCATCGTTGTTTAGATCGGAAAAGTTGTCTGGAGGACGGAGACACTTGGAGCTTGGTACATATCTTTGGAAATGTGTCCCAAACCTTATGAAACTAAAACCGGCATTGCAATCTGTCTTAAAAAAAAATTGAGGAGCTTTAAACACCAGGGAACGTCACGCGAGATCGCCAGGCGCATCGTTGTTTGGATGGGAAAAGTTGTCCGGAGGACGGAGACACTTGGGGCTTGGCAGATATCTTCGGAAATGTGTCCCAATCCTTCTGCAACTAAAACTGGCATTGCAATCTGCCTTGAAAAAATTAATGAGCTATCAACGCCATGGAACCTCACGCGAGATAACCAGCCGCATCGTTGATTAGATGGGAAAAGTTATCCGGAGGACGGAGACACTTGGAGCTTGGCAGATATCTTCGGAAATGTGTACCAATCCTTCTGGAACTAAAACCGGCATTGCAATCGGTCTTGAAAAAAAATTGAGGAGCTTCAAACGCCAAGGGACGTCACGCGAGATCGCCAGGCGCATCGTTGTTTAGATGGGAAAAGTTGTCCGGAGGACGGAGACACTTGGAGCTTGGCAGATATCTTCGGAACTGAGTTCCAAACCTAATGAAACTAAAACCGGCATTGCAGTCTGTCTTAAAAAAAATTAAGGAGCTTCAAACGCTAGAGAACGTCACGCGAGATCGCCAGGCGCATCGTTGTTTAGATGGAAAAAGTTGTCCGGAGGACGGAGACACTTGGGGCTTGGCAGATATCTTCGGAAATGGGTCCCAATCTTTATGCAACTAAAACCAGCATTGCAATCTGCCTTAAAAAAACATTAAGAAGCTTCAAACGCCAGGGAACGTCCCGCGAGATGGCCAGGCGCATCGTTGTTTAGATGGGAAAAGTTGTCGGGAGGACGGAGACACTTGGGGCTTCGCAGATATCTTCGGAAATGGGTTCCAAACCTAATGAAAGTAAAACCGGCATTGCAATCTGCCTTGAAAAATAATTGAGGAGCTTTAAACACCAGGGAACGTCACGCGAGCTCGCCAGGCGCATCGTTGTTTGGATGGGAAAAGTTGTCCGGAGGACGGAGACACTTGGGGCTTGGCAGATATCTTCGGAAATGTGTCCCAATCCTTCTGCAACTAAAACTGGCATTGCAATCTGCCTTGAAAAAATTAATGAGTTATCAACGCCATGGAACCTCACGCGAGATAACCAGCCGCATCGTTGATTAGATGGGAAAAGTTGTCCGGAGGACGGAGACACTTGGAGCTTGGCAGATATCTTCGGAAATGTGTACCAATCCTGCTGGAACTAAAACCGGCATTGCAATCGGTCTTGAAAAAAAATTAAGGAGCTTCAAACGCCAAGGAACGTCCCGCGAGATGGCCAGGCGCATCGTTGTTTAGATGGGAAAAGTTGTCGGGAGGACGGAGACACTTGGGGCTTCGCAGATATCTTCGGAAATGGGTTCCAAACCTAATGAAAGTAAAACCGGCATTGCAATCTGTCTTAAAAAAAATTAAGGAGCTTCAAACGCCAGAGAACGTCACGCGAGATCGCCAGGCGCATCGTTGTTTAGATGGAAAAAGTTGTCCGGAGGACGGAGACACTTGGGGCTTGGCAGATATCTTCGGAAATGTGTACCAATCCTTCTGGAACTAAAACCGGCTTTGCAATCTGCCTTGAAAAAAAATTAAGGAGCTTCAAACGCCAGGGAACGTCCCGCGAGATCGCCAGGCGCATCGTTGTTTAGATGGGAAAATTTGTCTGGAGGACGGAGACACTTGGGGATTGGCAGATATCTTCGGAAATGGGTCCCAATCTTTATGCAACTAAAACCAGCATTGCAATCTGCCTTAAAAAAAATTAAGAAGCTTCAAACGCCAGGGAACGTCCCGCGAGATGGCCAGGCGCATCGTTGTTTAGATGGGAAAAGTTGTCGGGAGGACGGAGACACTTGGGGCTTGGCAGATATCTTCGGAAATGTGTTCCAAACCTAATGAAAGTAAAACCGGCATTGCAATCTGCGTTGAAAAATAATTAAGGAACTTCAAACGCCAGAGAACGTCCCGCGAGATCGCCAGGCGCATCGTTGTTTAGATGGGAAAAGTTGTCCGGAGGACGGAGACACTTGGGGCTTGGCAGATATCTTCGGAAATGTGTCCCAATCATATGCAACTAAAACTGGCATTGCAATCTGCCTTGAAAAAATTAATGAGCTATCAACGCCATGGAACCTCACGCGAGATAACCAGGCGCATCGTTGCTTAGATGGGAAAAGTTGTCCGGAGGACGGAGACACTTGGAGCTTGGCAGATATCTTCGGAAATGCGTACCAATCCTTCTGGAACTAAAACCGGCATTGCAATCGGTCTTGAAAAAAAATCAAGGAGCTTCAAACGCCAAGGAACGTCACGCGAGATCGCCAGGCGCATCGTTGTTTAGATGGGAAAAGTTGTCGGGAGGACGGAGACACTTGGGGCTTCGCAGATATCTTCGGAAATGGGTTCCAAACCTAATGAAAGTAAAACCGGCATTGCAGTCTGTCTTAAAAAAAATTAAGGAGCTTCAAACGCTAGAGAACGTCACGCGAGATCGCCAGGCGCATCGTTGTTTAGATGGAAAAAGTTGTCCGGAGGACGGAGACACTTGGGGCTTGGCAGATATCTTCGGAAATGTGTCCCAATCCTTATGAAATTAAAACCGGCTTTGCAATCTGCCTTGAAAAATAATTGAGGAGCTTTAAACACCAGGGAACGTCACGCGAGATCGCCAGGCGCATCGTTGTTTGGATGGGAAAAGTTGTCCGGAGGACGGAGACACTTGGGGCTTGGCAGATATCTTCGGAAATGTGTACCAATCCTGCTGGAACTAAAACCGGCATTGCAATCGGTCTTGAAAAAAAATTAAGGAGCTTCAAACGCCAAGGAACGTCCCGCGAGATGGCCAGGCGCATCGTTGTTTAGATGGGAAAAGTTGTCGGGAGGACGGAGACACTTGGGGCTTCGCAGATATCTTCGGAAATGGGTTCCAAACCTAATGAAAGTAAAACCGGCATTGCAATCTGTCTTAAAAAAAATTAAGGAGCTTCAAACGCCAGAGAACGTCACGCGAGATCGCCAGGCGCATCGTTGTTTAGATGGAAAAAGTTGTCCGGAGGACGGAGACACTTGGGGCTTGGCAGATATCTTCGGAAATGTGTACCAATCCTTCTGGAACTAAAACCGGCTTTGCAATCTGCCTTGAAAAAAAATTAAGGAGCTTCAAACGCCAGGGAACGTCCCGCGAGATCGCCAGGCGCATCGTTGTTTAGATGGGAAAATTTGTCTGGAGGACGGAGACACTTGGGGATTGGCAGATATCTTCGGAAATGGGTCCCAATCTTTATGCAACTAAAACCAGCATTGCAATCTGCCTTAAAAAAAATTAAGAAGCTTCAAACGCCAGGGAACGTCCCGCGAGATGGCCAGGCGCATCGTTGTTTAGATGGGAAAAGTTGTCGGGAGGACGGAGACACTTGGGGCTTGGCAGATATCTTCGGAAATGTGTTCCAAACCTAATGAAAGTAAAACCGGCATTGCAATCTGCGTTGAAAAATAATTAAGGAACTTCAAACGCCAGAGAACGTCCCGCGAGATCGCCAGGCGCATCGTTGTTTAGATGGGAAAAGTTGTCCGGAGGACGGAGACACTTGGGGCTTGGCAGATATCTTCGGAAATGTGTCCCAATCATATGCAACTAAAACTGGCATTGCAATCTGCCTTGAAAAAATTAATGAGCTATCAACGCCATGGAACCTCACGCGAGATAACCAGGCGCATCGTTGCTTAGATGGGAAAAGTTGTCCGGAGGACGGAGACACTTGGAGCTTGGCAGATATCTTCGGAAATGCGTACCAATCCTTCTGGAACTAAAACCGGCATTGCAATCGGTCTTGAAAAAAAATTAAGGAGCTTCAAACGCCAAGGAACGTCACGCGAGATCGCCAGGCGCATCGTTGTTTAGATGGGAAAAGTTGTCCGGAGGACGGAGACACTTGGGGCTTGGCAGATATCTTCGGAACTGAGTTCCAAACCTAATGAAACTAAAACCGGCATTGCAGTCTGTCTTAAAAAAAATTAAGGAGCTTCAAACGCCAGAGAACGTCACGCGAGATCGCCAGGCGCATCGTTGTTTAGATGGAAAAAGTTGTCCGGAGGACGGAGACACTTGGGGCTTGGCAGATATCTTCGGAAATGTGTACCAATCCTTCTGGAACTAAAACCGGCTTTGCAATCTGCCTTGAAAAAAAATTAAGGAGCTTCAAACGCCAGGGAACGTCCCGCGAGATCGCCAGGCGCATCGTTGTTTAGATGGGAAAAGTTGTCGGAAGGACGGAGACACTTGGGGCTTGGCAGATATCTTCGGAAATGTGTTCCAAACCTAATGAAAGTAAAACCGGCATTGCAATCTGCCTTGAAAAATAATTGAGGAGCTTCAAACGCCAGAGAACGTCCCGCGAGATCGCCAGGCGCATCGTTGTTTAGATGGGAAAAGTTGTCCGGAGGACGGAGACACTTGGGGCTTGGCAGATATCTTCGGAAATGTGTCCCAATCATCTGCAACTAAAACTGGCATTGCAATCTGCCTTGAAAAAATTAATGAGCTATCAACGCCATGGAACCTCACGCGAGATAACCAGGCGCATCGTTGCTTAGATGGGAAAATTTGTCTGGAGGACGGAGACACTTGGGGATTGGCAGATATCTTCGGAAATGGGTCCTAATCTTTATGCAACTAAAACCAGCATTGCAATCTGCCTTAAAAAAAATTAAGAAGCTTCAAACGCCAGGGAACGTCCCGCGAGATGGCCAGGCGCATCGTTGTTTAGATGGGAAAAGTTGTCGGGAGGACGGAGACACTTGGGGCTTGGCAGATATCTTCGGAAATGTGTTCCAAACCTAATGAAAGTAAAACCGGCATTGCAATCTGCCTTGAAAAATAATTAAGGAGCTTCAAACGCCAGAGAACGTCCCGCGAGATCGCCAGGCGCATCGTTGTTTAGATGGGAAAAGTTGTCCGGAGGACGGAGACACTTGGGGCTTGGCAGATATCTTCGGAAATGTGTCCCAATCATCTGCAACTAAAACTGGCATTGCAATCTGCCTTGAAAAAATTAATGAGCTATCAACGCCATGGAACCTCACGCGAGATAACCAGGCGCATCGTTGCTTAGATGGAAAAAGTTGTCCGGAGGACGGAGACACTTGGGGCTTGGCAGATATCTTCGGAAATGTGTACCAATCCTTCTGGAACTAAAACCGGCTTTGCAATCTGCCTTGAAAAAAAATTAAGGAGCTTCAAACGCCAGGGAACGTCCCGCGAGATCGCCAGGCGCATCGTTGTTTAGATGGGAAAATTTGTCTGGAGGACGGAGACACTTGGGGATTGGCAGATATCTTCGGAAATGGGTCCCAATCTTTATGCAACTAAAACCAGCATTGCAATCTGCCTTAAAAAAAATTAAGAAGCTTCAAACGCCAGGGAACGTCCCGCGAGATGGCCAGGCGCATCGTTGTTTAGATGGGAAAAGTTGTCGGGAGGACGGAGACACTTGGGGCTTGGCAGATATCTTCGGAAATGTGTTCCAAACCTAATGAAAGTAAAACCGGCATTGCAATCTGCGTTGAAAAATAATTAAGGAACTTCAAACGCCAGAGAACGTCCCGCGAGATCGCCAGGCGCATCGTTGTTTAGATGGGAAAAGTTGTCCGGAGGACGGAGACACTTGGGGCTTGGCAGATATCTTCGGAAATGTGTCCCAATCATATGCAACTAAAACTGGCATTGCAATCTGCCTTGAAAAAATTAATGAGCTATCAACGCCATGGAACCTCACGCGAGATAACCAGGCGCATCGTTGCTTAGATGGGAAAAGTTGTCCGGAGGACGGAGACACTTGGAGCTTGGCAGATATCTTCGGAAATGCGTACCAATCCTTCTGGAACTAAAACCGGCATTGCAATCGGTCTTGAAAAAAAATCAAGGAGCTTCAAACGCCAAGGAACGTCACGCGAGATCGCCAGGCGCATCGTTGCTTAGATGGGAAAAGTTGTCGGGAGGACGGAGACACTTGGGGCTTCGCAGATATCTTCGGAAATGGGTTCCAAACCTAATGAAAGTAAAACCGGCATTGCAGTCTGTCTTAAAAAAAATTAAGGAGCTTCAAACGCTAGAGAACGTCACGCGAGATCGCCAGGCGCATCGTTGTTTAGATGGAAAAAGTTGTCCGGAGGACGGAGACACTTGGGGCTTGGCAGATATCTTCGGAAATGTGTCCCAATCCTTATGAAATTAAAACCGGCTTTGCAATCTGCCTTGAAAAATAATTGAGGAGCTTTAAACACCAGGGAACGTCACGCGAGATCGCCAGGCGCATCGTTGTTTGGATGGGAAAAGTTGTCCGGAGGACGGAGACACTTGGGGCTTGGCAGATATCTTCGGAAATGTGTACCAATCCTGCTGGAACTAAAACCGGCATTGCAATCGGTCTTGAAAAAAAATTAAGGAGCTTCAAACGCCAAGGAACGTCCCGCGAGATGGCCAGGCGCATCGTTGTTTAGATGGGAAAAGTTGTCGGGAGGACGGAGACACTTGGGGCTTCGCAGATATCTTCGGAAATGGGTTCCAAACCTAATGAAAGTAAAACCGGCATTGCAATCTGTCTTAAAAAAAATTAAGGAGCTTCAAACGCCAGAGAACGTCACGCGAGATCGCCAGGCGCATCGTTGTTTAGATGGAAAAAGTTGTCCGGAGGACGGAGACACTTGGGGCTTGGCAGATATCTTCGGAAATGTGTACCAATCCTTCTGGAACTAAAACCGGCTTTGCAATCTGCCTTGAAAAAAAATTAAGGAGCTTCAAACGCCAGGGAACGTCCCGCGAGATCGCCAGGCGCATCGTTGTTTAGATGGGAAAATTTGTCTGGAGGACGGAGACACTTGGGGATTGGCAGATATCTTCGGAAATGGGTCCCAATCTTTATGCAACTAAAACCAGCATTGCAATCTGCCTTAAAAAAAATTAAGAAGCTTCAAACGCCAGGGAACGTCCCGCGAGATGGCCAGGCGCATCGTTGTTTAGATGGGAAAAGTTGTCGGGAGGACGGAGACACTTGGGGCTTGGCAGATATCTTCGGAAATGTGTTCCAAACCTAATGAAAGTAAAACCGGCATTGCAATCTGCGTTGAAAAATAATTAAGGAACTTCAAACGCCAGAGAACGTCCCGCGAGATCGCCAGGCGCATCGTTGTTTAGATGGGAAAAGTTGTCCGGAGGACGGAGACACTTGGGGCTTGGCAGATATCTTCGGAAATGTGTCCCAATCATATGCAACTAAAACTGGCATTGCAATCTGCCTTGAAAAAATTAATGAGCTATCAACGCCATGGAACCTCACGCGAGATAACCAGGCGCATCGTTGCTTAGATGGGAAAAGTTGTCCGGAGGACGGAGACACTTGGAGCTTGGCAGATATCTTCGGAAATGCGTACCAATCCTTCTGGAACTAAAACCGGCATTGCAATCGGTCTTGAAAAAAAATTAAGGAGCTTCAAACGCCAAGGAACGTCACGCGAGATCGCCAGGCGCATCGTTGTTTAGATGGGAAAAGTTGTCCGGAGGACGGAGACACTTGGGGCTTGGCAGATATCTTCGGAACTGAGTTCCAAACCTAATGAAACTAAAACCGGCATTGCAGTCTGTCTTAAAAAAAATTAAGGAGCTTCAAACGCCAGAGAACGTCACGCGAGATCGCCAGGCGCATCGTTGTTTAGATGGAAAAAGTTGTCCGGAGGACGGAGACACTTGGGGCTTGGCAGATATCTTCGGAAATGTGTACCAATCCTTCTGGAACTAAAACCGGCTTTGCAATCTGCCTTGAAAAAAAATTAAGGAGCTTCAAACGCCAGGGAACGTCCCGCGAGATCGCCAGGCGCATCGTTGTTTAGATGGGAAAAGTTGTCGGAAGGACGGAGACACTTGGGGCTTGGCAGATATCTTCGGAAATGTGTTCCAAACCTAATGAAAGTAAAACCGGCATTGCAATCTACCTTGAAAAATAATTGAGGAGCTTCAAACGCCAGAGAACGTCCCGCGAGATCGCCAGGCGCATCGTTGTTTAGATGGGAAAAGTTGTCCGGAGGACGGAGACACTTGGGGCTTGGCAGATATCTTCGGAAATGTGTCCCAATCATCTGCAACTAAAACTGGCATTGCAATCTGCCTTGAAAAAATTAATGAGCTATCAACGCCATGGAACCTCACGCGAGATAACCAGGCGCATCGTTGCTTAGATGGGAAAATTTGTCTGGAGGACGGAGACACTTGGGGATTGGCAGATATCTTCGGAAATGGGTCCTAATCTTTATGCAACTAAAACCAGCATTGCAATCTGCCTTAAAAAAAATTAAGAAGCTTCAAACGCCAGGGAACGTCCCGCGAGATGGCCAGGCGCATCGTTGTTTAGATGGGAAAAGTTGTCGGGAGGACGGAGACACTTGGGGCTTGGCAGATATCTTCGGAAATGTGTTCCAAACCTAATGAAAGTAAAACCGGCATTGCAATCTGCCTTGAAAAATAATTAAGGAGCTTCAAACGCCAGAGAACGTCCCGCGAGATCGCCAGGCGCATCGTTGTTTAGATGGGAAAAGTTGTCCGGAGGACGGAGACACTTGGGGCTTGGCAGATATCTTCGGAAATGTGTCCCAATCATCTGCAACTAAAACTGGCATTGCAATCTGCCTTGAAAAAATTAATGAGCTATCAACGCCATGGAACCTCACGCGAGATAACCAGGCGCATCGTTGCTTAGATGGGAAAAGTTGTCCGGAGGACGGAGACACTTGGAGCTTGGCAGATATCTTCGGAAATGTGTACCAATCCTTCTGGAACTAAAACCGGCTTTGCAATCTGCCTTGAAAAAAAATTAAGGAGCTTCAAACGCCAGAGAACGTCACGCGAGATCGCCAGGCGCATCGTTGTTTAGATGGGAAAATTTGTCTGGAGGACGGAGACACTTGGGGCTTGGCAGATATCTTCGGAAATGTGTTCCAAACCTAATGAAACTAAAACCGGCATTGCAGTCTGTCTTAAAAAAAATTAAGGAGCTTCAAACGCTAGAGAACGTCACGCGAGATCGCCAGGCGCATCGTTGTTTAGATGGAAAAAGTTGTCCGGAGGACGGAGACACTTGGGGCTTGGCAGATATCTTCGGAAATGTGTCCCAATCCTTATGAAATTAAAACCGGCTTTGCAATCTGCCTTGAAAAATAATTGAGGAGCTTTAAACACCAGGGAACGTCACGCGAGATCGCCAGGCGCATCGTTGTTTGGATGGGAAAAGTTGTCCGGAGGACGGAGACACTTGGGGCTTGGCAGATATCTTCGGAAATGTGTCCCAATCCTTCTGCAACTAAAACTGGCATTGCAATCTGCCTTGAAAAAATTAATGAGCTATCAACGCCATGGAACCTCACGCGAGATAACCAGCCGCATCGTTGATTAGATGGGAAAAGTTGTCCGGAGGACGGAGACACTTGGAGCTAGGCAGATATCTTCGGAAATGTGTACCAATCCTTCTGGAACTAAAACCGGCATTGCAATCGGTCTTGAAAAAAAATTAAGGACCTTCAAACGCCAGAGAACGTCCCGCGAGATCGCCAGGCGCATCGTTGTTTAGATGGGAAAAGTTGTCCGGAGGACGGAGACACTTGGGGCTTGGCAGATATCTTCGGAAATGTGTCCCAATCATCTGCAACTAAAACTGGCATTGCAATCTGCCTTGAAAAATTAACGAGCTATCAACGCCATGGAACCTCACGCGAGATAACCAGGCGCATCGTTGCTTAGATGGGAAAAGTTGTCCGGAGGACGGAGACACTTGGAGCTTGGCAGATATCTTCGGAAATGTGTACCAATCCTTCTGGAACTAAAACCGGCATTGCAATCGGTGTTGAAAAAAAATTAAGGAGCTTCAAACGCCAGAGAACGTCCCGCGAGATCGCCAGGCGCATCGTTGTTTAGATGGGAAAAGTTGTCCGGAGGACGGAGACACTTGGGGCTTGGCAGATATCTTCGGAAATGTGTCCCAATCATCTGCAACTAAAACTGGCATTGCAATCTGCCTTGAAAAAATTAATGAGCTATCAACGCCATGGAACCTCACGCGAGATAACCAGGCGCATCGTTGCTTAGATGGGAAAAGTTGTCCGGAGGACGGAGACACTTGGGGCTTGGCAGATATCTTCGGAAATGTGTACCAATCCTTCTGGAACTAAAACCGTCTTTGCAATCTGCCTTGAAAAAAAATTAAGGAGCTTCAAACGCCAGGGAACGTCCCGCGAGATCGCCAGGCGCATCGTTGTTTAGATGGGAAAATTTGTCTGGAGGACGGAGACACTTGGGGCTTGGCAGATATCTTCGGAAATGTGTTCCAAACCTAATGAAACTAAAACCGGCATTGCAGTCTGTCTTAAAAAAAATTAAGGAGCTTCAAACGCTAGAGAACGTCACGCGAGATCGCCAGTCGCATCGTTGTTTAGATGGAGAAAGTTGTCCGGAGGACGGAGACACTTGGGGCTTGGCAGATATCTTCGGAAATGTGTCCCAATCCTTATGCAATTAAAACCGGCTTTGCAATCTGCCTTGAAAAAAAATTAAGGAGCTTCAAACGCCAGGGAACGTCCCGCGAGATCGCCAGGCGCATCGTTGTTAAGATGGGAAAATTTGACTGGAGGACGGAGACACTTGGGGATTGGCAGATATCTTCGGAAATGGGTCCCAATCTTTATGCAACTAAAACCAGCATTGCAATCTGCCTTAAAAAAAATTAAGAAGCTTCAAACGCCAGGGAACGTCCCGCGAGATGGCCAGGCGCATCGTTGTTTAGATGGGAAAAGTTGTCGGGAGGACGGAGACACTTGGGGCTTCGCAGATATCTTCGGAAATGGGTTCCAAACCTAATGAAAGTAAAACCGGCATTGCAATCTGCCTTGAAAAATAATTGAGGAGCTTTAAACACCAGGGAACGTCACGCGAGATCGCCAGGCGCATCGTTGTTTGGATGGGAAAAGTTGTCCGGAGGACGGAGACACTTGGGGCTTGGCAGATATCTTCGGGAATGTGTCCCAATCCTTCTGCAACTAAAACTGGCATTGCAATCTGCCTTGAAAAAATTAATGAGTTATCAACGCCATGGAACCTCACGCGAGATAACCAGCCGCATCGTTGATTAGATGGCAAAAGTTGTCCGGAGGACGGAGACACTTGGAGCTTGGCAGATATCTTCGGAAATGTGTACCAATCCTTCTGGAACTAAAACCGGCATTGCAATCGGTCTTGAAAAAAAATTAAGGAGCTTCAAACGCCAAGGAACGTCACGCGAGATCGCCAGGCGCATCGTTGTTTAGATGGGAAAAGTTGTCCGGAGGACGGAGACACTTGGGGCTTGGCAGATATCTTCGGAACTGAGTTCCAAACCTAATGAAACTAAAACCGGCATTGCAGTCTGTCTTAAAAAAAATTAAGGAGCTTCAAACGCCAGAGAACGTCACGCGAGATCGCCAGGCGCATCGTTGTTTAGATGGAAAAAGTTGTCCGGAGGACGGAGACACTTGGGGCTTGGCAGATATCTTCGGAAATGTGTACCAATCCTTCTGGAACTAAAACCGGCTTTGCAATCTGCCTTGAAAAAAAATTAAGGAGCTTCAAACGCCATGGAACGTTCCGCGAGATCGCCAGGCGCATCGTTGTTTAGATGGGAAAATTTGTCTGGAGGACGGAGACACTTGAGGATTGGCAGATATCTTCGGAAATGGGTCCCAATCTTTATGCAACTAAAACCAGCATTGAAATCTGCCTTAAAAAAAATTAAGAAGCTTCAAACGCTAGGGAACGTCCCGCGAGATGGCCAGGCGCATCGTTGTTTAGATGGGAAAAGTTGTCGGGAGGACGGAGACACTTGGGGCTTGGCAGATATCTTCGGAAATGTGTTCCAAACCTAATGAAAGTAAAACCGGCATTGCAATCTGCCTTGAAAAATAATTAAGGAGCTTCAAACGCCAGAGAACGTCCCGCGAGATCGCCAGGCGCATCGTTGTTTAGATGGGAAAAGTTGTCCGGAGGACGGAGACACTTGGGGCTTGGCAGATATCTTCGGAAATGTGTCCCAATCATCTGCAACTAAAACTGGCATTGCAATCTGCCTTGAAAAAATTAATGAGCTATCAACGCCATGGAACCTCACGCGAGATAACCAGGCGCATCGTTGCTTAGATGGGAAAAGTTGTCCGGAGGACGGAGACACTTGGAGCTTGGCAGATATCTTCGGAAATGTGTACCAATCCTTCTGGAACTAAAACCGGCTTTGCAATCTGCCTTGAAAAAAAATTAAGGAGCTTCAAACGCCAGAGAACGTCACGCGAGATCGCCAGGCGCATCGTTGTTTAGATGGAAAAAGTTGTCCGGAGGACGGAGACACTTGGGGCTTGGCAGATATCTTCGGAAATGTGTACCAATCCTTCTGGAACTAAAACCGGCTTTGCAATCTGCCTTGAAAAAAAATTAAGGAGCTTCAAACGCCAGGGAACGTCCCGCGAGATCGCCAGGCGCATCGTTGTTTAGATGGGAAAAGTTGTCGGAAGGACGGAGACACTTGGGGCTTGGCAGATATCTTCGGAAATGTGTTCCAAACCTAATGAAAGTAAAACCGGCATTGCAATCTGCCTTGAAAAATAATTGAGGAGCTTCAAACGCCAGAGAACGTCCCGCGAGATCGCCAGGCGCATCGTTGTTTAGATGGGAAAAGTTGTCCGGAGGACGGAGACACTTGGGGCTTGGCAGATATCTTCGGAAATGTGTCCCAATCATCTGCAACTAAAACTGGCATTGCAATCTGCCTTGAAAAAATTAATGAGCTATCAACGCCATGGAACCTCACGCGAGATAACCAGGCGCATCGTTGCTTAGATGGGAAAATTTGTCTGGAGGACGGAGACACTTGGGGATTGGCAGATATCTTCGGAAATGGGTCCTAATCTTTATGCAACTAAAACCAGCATTGCAATCTGCCTTAAAAAAAATTAAGAAGCTTCAAACGCCAGGGAACGTCCCGCGAGATGGCCAGGCGCATCGTTGTTTAGATGGGAAAAGTTGTCGGGAGGACGGAGACACTTGGGGCTTGGCAGATATCTTCGGAAATGTGTTCCAAACCTAATGAAAGTAAAACCGGCATTGCAATCTGCCTTGAAAAATAATTAAGGAGCTTCAAACGCCAGAGAACGTCCCGCGAGATCGCCAGGCGCATCGTTGTTTAGATGGGAAAAGTTGTCCGGAGGACGGAGACACTTGGGGCTTGGCAGATATCTTCGGAAATGTGTCCCAATCATCTGCAACTAAAACTGGCATTGCAATCTGCCTTGAAAAAATTAATGAGCTATCAACGCCATGGAACCTCACGCGAGATAACCAGGCGCATCGTTGCTTAGATGGGAAAAGTTGTCCGGAGGACGGAGACACTTGGAGCTTGGCAGATATCTTCGGAAATGTGTACCAATCCTTCTGGAACTAAAACCGGCTTTGCAATCTGCCTTGAAAAAAAATTAAGGAGCTTCAAACGCCAGAGAACGTCACGCGAGATCGCCAGGCGCATCGTTGTTTAGATGGGAAAATTTGTCTGGAGGACGGAGACACTTGGGGCTTGGCAGATATCTTCGGAAATGTGTTCCAAACCTAATGAAACTAAAACCGGCATTGCAGTCTGTCTTAAAAAAAATTAAGGAGCTTCAAACGCTAGAGAACGTCACGCGAGATCGCCAGGCGCATCGTTGTTTAGATGGAAAAAGTTGTCCGGAGGACGGAGACACTTGGGGCTTGGCAGATATCTTCGGAAATGTGTCCCAATCCTTATGAAATTAAAACCGGCTTTGCAATCTGCCTTGAAAAATAATTGAGGAGCTTTAAACACCAGGGAACGTCACGCGAGATCGCCAGGCGCATCGTTGTTTGGATGGGAAAAGTTGTCCGGAGGACGGAGACACTTGGGGCTTGGCAGATATCTTCGGAAATGTGTCCCAATCCTTCTGCAACTAAAACTGGCATTGCAATCTGCCTTGAAAAAATTAATGAGCTATCAACGCCATGGAACCTCACGCGAGATAACCAGCCGCATCGTTGATTAGATGGGAAAAGTTGTCCGGAGGACGGAGACACTTGGAGCTAGGCAGATATCTTCGGAAATGTGTACCAATCCTTCTGGAACTAAAACCGGCATTGCAATCGGTCTTGAAAAAAAATTAAGGACCTTCAAACGCCAGAGAACGTCCCGCGAGATCGCCAGGCGCATCGTTGTTTAGATGGGAAAAGTTGTCCGGAGGACGGAGACACTTGGGGCTTGGCAGATATCTTCGGAAATGTGTCCCAATCATCTGCAACTAAAACTGGCATTGCAATCTGCCTTGAAAAATTAACGAGCTATCAACGCCATGGAACCTCACGCGAGATAACCAGGCGCATCGTTGCTTAGATGGGAAAAGTTGTCCGGAGGACGGAGACACTTGGAGCTTGGCAGATATCTTCGGAAATGTGTACCAATCCTTCTGGAACTAAAACCGGCATTGCAATCGGTGTTGAAAAAAAATTAAGGAGCTTCAAACGCCAGAGAACGTCCCGCGAGATCGCCAGGCGCATCGTTGTTTAGATGGGAAAAGTTGTCCGGAGGACGGAGACACTTGGGGCTTGGCAGATATCTTCGGAAATGTGTCCCAATCATCTGCAACTAAAACTGGCATTGCAATCTGCCTTGAAAAAATTAATGAGCTATCAACGCCATGGAACCTCACGCGAGATAACCAGGCGCATCGTTGCTTAGATGGGAAAAGTTGTCCGGAGGACGGAGACACTTGGGGCTTGGCAGATATCTTCGGAAATGTGTACCAATCCTTCTGGAACTAAAACCGTCTTTGCAATCTGCCTTGAAAAAAAATTAAGGAGCTTCAAACGCCAGGGAACGTCCCGCGAGATCGCCAGGCGCATCGTTGTTTAGATGGGAAAATTTGTCTGGAGGACGGAGACACTTGGGGCTTGGCAGATATCTTCGGAAATGTGTTCCAAACCTAATGAAACTAAAACCGGCATTGCAGTCTGTCTTAAAAAAAATTAAGGAGCTTCAAACGCTAGAGAACGTCACGCGAGATCGCCAGTCGCATCGTTGTTTAGATGGAGAAAGTTGTCCGGAGGACGGAGACACTTGGGGCTTGGCAGATATCTTCGGAAATGTGTCCCAATCCTTATGCAATTAAAACCGGCTTTGCAATCTGCCTTGAAAAAAAATTAAGGAGCTTCAAACGCCAGGGAACGTCCCGCGAGATCGCCAGGCGCATCGTTGTTAAGATGGGAAAATTTGACTGGAGGACGGAGACACTTGGGGATTGGCAGATATCTTCGGAAATGGGTCCCAATCTTTATGCAACTAAAACCAGCATTGCAATCTGCCTTAAAAAAAATTAAGAAGCTTCAAACGCCAGGGAACGTCCCGCGAGATGGCCAGGCGCATCGTTGTTTAGATGGGAAAAGTTGTCGGGAGGACGGAGACACTTGGGGCTTCGCAGATATCTTCGGAAATGGGTTCCAAACCTAATGAAAGTAAAACCGGCATTGCAATCTGCCTTGAAAAATAATTGAGGAGCTTTAAACACCAGGGAACGTCACGCGAGATCGCCAGGCGCATCGTTGTTTGGATGGGAAAAGTTGTCCGGAGGACGGAGACACTTGGGGCTTGGCAGATATCTTCGGGAATGTGTCCCAATCCTTCTGCAACTAAAACTGGCATTGCAATCTGCCTTGAAAAAATTAATGAGTTATCAACGCCATGGAACCTCACGCGAGATAACCAGCCGCATCGTTGATTAGATGGCAAAAGTTGTCCGGAGGACGGAGACACTTGGAGCTTGGCAGATATCTTCGGAAATGTGTACCAATCCTTCTGGAACTAAAACCGGCATTGCAATCGGTCTTGAAAAAAAATTAAGGAGCTTCAAACGCCAAGGAACGTCACGCGAGATCGCCAGGCGCATCGTTGTTTAGATGGGAAAAGTTGTCCGGAGGACGGAGACACTTGGGGCTTGGCAGATATCTTCGGAACTGAGTTCCAAACCTAATGAAACTAAAACCGGCATTGCAGTCTGTCTTAAAAAAAATTAAGGAGCTTCAAACGCCAGAGAACGTCACGCGAGATCGCCAGGCGCATCGTTGTTTAGATGGAAAAAGTTGTCCGGAGGACGGAGACACTTGGGGCTTGGCAGATATCTTCGGAAATGTGTACCAATCCTTCTGGAACTAAAACCGGCTTTGCAATCTGCCTTGAAAAAAAATTAAGGAGCTTCAAACGCCATGGAACGTTCCGCGAGATCGCCAGGCGCATCGTTGTTTAGATGGGAAAATTTGTCTGGAGGACGGAGACACTTGAGGATTGGCAGATATCTTCGGAAATGGGTCCCAATCTTTATGCAACTAAAACCAGCATTGAAATCTGCCTTAAAAAAAATTAAGAAGCTTCAAACGCTAGGGAACGTCCCGCGAGATGGCCAGGCGCATCGTTGTTTAGATGGGAAAAGTTGTCGGGAGGACGGAGACACTTGGGGCTTGGCAGATATCTTCGGAAATGTGTTCCAAACCTAATGAAAGTAAAACCGGCATTGCAATCTGCCTTGAAAAATAATTAAGGAGCTTCAAACGCCAGAGAACGTCCCGCGAGATCGCCAGGCGCATCGTTGTTTAGATGGGAAAAGTTGTCCGGAGGACGGAGACACTTGGGGCTTGGCAGATATCTTCGGAAATGTGTCCCAATCATCTGCAACTAAAACTGGCATTGCAATCTGCCTTGAAAAAATTAATGAGCTATCAACGCCATGGAACCTCACGCGAGATAACCAGGCGCATCGTTGCTTAGATGGGAAAAGTTGTCCGGAGGACGGAGACACTTGGAGCTTGGCAGATATCTTCGGAAATGTGTACCAATCCTTCTGGAACTAAAACCGGCTTTGCAATCTGCCTTGAAAAAAAATTAAGGAGCTTCAAACGCCAGAGAACGTCACGCGAGATCGCCAGGCGCATCGTTGTTTAGATGGAAAAAGTTGTCCGGAGGACGGAGACACTTGGGGCTTGGCAGATATCTTCGGAAATGTGTACCAATCCTTCTGGAACTAAAACCGGCTTTGCAATCTGCCTTGAAAAAAAATTAAGGAGCTTCAAACGCCAGGGAACGTCCCGCGAGATCGCCAGGCGCATCGTTGTTTAGATGGGAAAATTTGTCTGGAGGACGGAGACACTTGGGGATTGGCAGATATCTTCGGAAATGGGTCCCAATCTTTATGAAACTAAAACCAGCATTGCAATCTGCCTTAAAAAAAATTAAGAAGCTTCAAACGCCAGGGAACGTCCCGCGAGATGGCCAGGCGCATCGTTGTTTAGATGGGAAAAGTTGTCGGGAAGACGGAGACACTTGGGGCTTGGCAGATATCTTCGGAAATGTGTTCCAAACCTAATGAAAGTAAAACCGGCATTGCAATCTGCCTTGAAAAATAATTAAGGAGCTTCAAACGCCAGAGAACGTCCCGCGAGATCGCCAGGCGCATCGTTGTTTAGATGGGAAAAGTTGTCCGGAGGACGGAGACACTTGGGGCTTGGCAGATATCTTCGGAAATGTGTCCCAATCATCTGCAACTAAAACTCGCATTGCAATCTGCCTTGAAAAAATTAATGAGCTATCAACGCCATGGAACCTCACGCGAGATAACCAGGCGCATCGTTGCTTAGATGGGAAAAGTTGTCCGGAGGACGGAGACACTTGGAGCTTGGCAGATATCTTCGGAAATGTGTACCAATCCTTCTGGAACTAAAACCGGCATTGCAATCGGTCTTGAAAAAAAATTAAGGAGCTTCAAACGCCAAGGAACGTCACGCGAGATCGCCAGGCGTATCGTTGTTTAGATGGGAAAAGTTGTCCGGAGGACGGAGACACTTGGGGCTTGGCAGATATCTTCGGAACTGAGTTCCAAACCTAATGAAACTAAAACCGGCATTGCAGTCTGTCTTAAAAAAAATTAAGGAGCTTCAAACGCCAGGGAACGTCCCGCGAGATCGCCAGGCGCATCGTTGTTTAGATGGGAAAAGTTGTCTGGAGGACGGAGACACTTGGGGATTGGCAGATATCTTCGGAAATGTGTCCCAATCTTTATGCAACTAAAACCAGCATTGCAATCTGCCTTAAAAAAAATTAAGAAGCTTCAAACGCCAGGGATCGTCCCGCGAGATGGCCAGGCGCATCGTTGTGTAGATGGGAAAAGTTGTCCGGAGGACGGAGATACTTGGGGCTTGGCAGATATCTTCGGAAATGTGTTCCAAACCTAATGAAAGTAAAACCGGCATTGCAATCTGCCTTGAAAAATAATTAAGGAGCTTCAAACGCCAGAGAACGTCCCGCGAGATCGCCAGGTGCATCGTTGTTTAGATGGGAAAAGTTGTCCGGAGGACGGAGACACTTGGGGCTTGGCAGATATCTTCGGAAATGTGTCCCAATCCTTCTGCAACTAAAACTGGCATTGCAATCTGCCTTGAAAAAGAATTAAAGACCTTCAAACGCCAGGGAGAATTTTAGAGGTTATCCATAGCCAGTTTTCGTTTGACAGGTGAGATCGTTGCGTTGCGCCAACGTTGCGAACTTTAGTGACATTCTTTTCGCGTACTCAGCTTCGTCGTTGTAAAATGTCTCCTCGCATGTACTGCGCAGCAAGTTGACTTCGGCAGACCAGTTGTTCACACCGTAGGAGACGATGTTCTTCCTTACATCCTCGTGGAATTTCTGGTCACTGAAAACGCAATGCGAAAAACAACGGGACAAACAGTTGCCGTCGCCAACGATATTCACAACGTTGTATCTGCTCCTGAAATCAGTAACTTCATTGCCGTACGATTGCGCAATCGATGCGAATGCCATGCTTGCGCTTTCGCCGGACGAAACCGGAGCAGCTTGTACAGCGTTTTTCTTTGAAGCAATTTCAGCTTCATCGTTTGAGCTTTTTTACTTACCTGTCAGCAGCTCACTTACCTTCGTCTTCAACTCTGCGTTCGAACGCCACAGGTGTCGCCAATGGTTCTGCGTCTTGGAGTCGCATAGCAATTTCAACGTCGAGGCTACCTGTCAAATTAGTAATAAAAAATAAACCACAGTTAATTATCTTATTCATTGTTAACAGATTTTGAGAACAGTTTTGATATTTCTATTCTTATTTGCTTTGTTTGCTATTTGCTGTTACTAATGCCGCGCAAATCGTGCAGGCTAGCGACAGAAATGGCATCGCGAACTGGCGACATTAGGAAAGCAACGAAAATAAAAAAAAAATGATGTTGAAGTATTCATCGTTCGAATGCAACAAAAATAAACAAAAAAAAATATTTGACTGGACTTAAAACATCGAATTGAGTATAAAATGTTACTCTTATGATTAATCGTCATAATAATTTATTAGAACCGTTAGAATAATTTTAGAATCGTTAGAATGATTTTTTTTTTAATTCGTCGCATTCCAACGATGCAAACTTGAACATCATCGAAAAGTATGCGCTCTATTAGCACATTCGGCACAGACTTCGAACTCGGCATCTTCGTCAAGCTGTACGGATTTCCCGTCGTTGTTTTTCGCAAGACAGATAACGGCAAAGTTATACGCGTGATGAACGTGGATATTGATGGAGTTACGAAGGGACCGTACAATTTGATGTTTTCCGGTGATAAACGCGCTGGTCACTGGGAGGTACTGGAAGAAATTCCTGAACAATCACAGACCGACCACATCACAGTTTTGTCGAGCCCAAATGAAGACATTGGAAGCGAGACTCAAGAAGCTGGGAATGAATCTGTACCGACTGCCGCGAGAGCTTCAAGTTCTAACGTCGAGGTACATGGACAGGTTCCTGAAACGCTCAGTGCTATGAATGAAGAGATTGAAGCCAGCATCGGTGAATCAACAAACCAGGCAACAGGATTCTCGAGCTTAGATTCGAGTATCGAGAACCCTAGTAAAAATGAAGATATTCCAATCCCTGAAGTCCAACATGAACAGGAAACTCACAGTACAGTGTATGAAGCCATCGACACCAACGAAACCAAAGATGTTGCCGACTTGGAAAAACAGTCGTCGAGCCCAGAGACTCCAACGATTATTTCAGAGCCTGCGACTACAATCAGGCTAAAATTTCCAAAAACGTATCAGAATACTTATGGTAAGCGATGTTGTAACACGCTTTTCCCTCAAAAAGATGAGAAAAATCCAAAGGATATTTACGATTATAGACCACGCACTGACAGCTCGAGCAAAAGTAGTGACGAGGAACTAGAAGTTTCCCGTAAGACTTCCTGTAAACATACCGACGACGATTATCACACAGAGACCAACTCTAGTGAAGCTGCAAATACAGCATCCAATACGAAAACCCGGAAGCGAAAGAGGCATAACATTTTTGTGGAGAACATCGGTACGGTCGAATTTCAGTTAACTTATATCAAGAGTCAACTCGGACTCAACGACGAAGATAAAGTTCGACAGTCGATAGAGAGGATAATGTTATACACATTAAGATGCACGTGCACATTAGGATTTTATGGGTCCGTTAGGTACAATTTACGCGATATCGTCGCATACGCGAAATGCAGAAAGCCGAAACATTCACAGAAATTTTAGTTTCGAATAGATAAATTAGATGAACCTCTAGCACGACTAATAGTAACGAGTAACGACAAAATAAAGGTTGTCCACCCACCCAACCAAATGGCGGAAACGTTTCGGCAATTAAAAGGCGAAGAACGTAGAAAGTGGCAGAAGAATGTGAGACATCGCAGCGTTACCGATTACATGGCAGAAATACAAAAAATGACGAGCACGGAAATTAAGGATGATGGACACATGCAAGATTTTCGCACACTCCAAGTTGATATAAGGCAAAGTCGGAAGAAAAATGCAAAGACCGCTATAATTTGAAATCGTTAGATTTGTCTGATCTGACAGAAATGTGGATCCAAGACAGTAAACAGAAAGACCTTTTCATAAGGCATGTTGGTTTACCGTTGACAGCTATGATGTATACGGAGGAAGATTTAAAAGTTGTAGACACCGATAAGCCAACCATATTGCACATGGATGCAACAGGATCAATTGCCCGAAAAGCTCAGGATTTGCAGTGCAAAAAAATATTTTATTATTGTATTATAATGAAGCATGATATCGAGTTACTTACACTCGCTCATATGATAACGTCTGAGCATGGGATTCCCTCGATTAGCACGTTGTTCAATTAATAGGCATAATTTCGTGATTGGCTCTGGTCTTCCTCAGCGGCGAATCGTTGCTCGAGTTTGGAACTTCTTGGGACGGCACTGGCGCGCGGGGCTCCACGGAACCCCCTCGCGGCGCGCCCCTGTTCTTCTTGCTCGAGCACACGAGACGCCGCTGGGGCAGCCATTACTTAGATTCGGTGCCGGCTCACGTGCGCAAGCTACAGGTGGTTGTTCTCGAAAATAGACGGTTTTACTCATCGGTGTCATATCAATACTCGGTCAACTCAGTTCTACATTATTTCCTGTGCCTACTCATTATACATTCGTGTCATATCAACAGTCGGGAAAAGTGTAATCTCAGTTTTTGTGCACTCAAATAAAACACGTGGTCGCTCACCGGCAAAAGGACTCTCGCGCGCTCTCACTCTAGTGGTGCTCATACTCTCTCGGTCTCACTCACTCTCACGGGCAACTCAGCAGTGTCATTTCGAACGCGATTCACGACGAACTTTCTTCGCGCTGTGTGCTAATTCGCCGCACTTTCAACGTGTACTTTATAATAATAAATCTAGCGATAAATTTTCCCAGTGATAAATCGGTGTTAATTGTCCAGGCTATTATTTTTATCCCATCCCAAAAAATAAGATTAACATCAGCCGATTCTCGCGATATTTTGTGGTCCTTCGAGCCGGATTAAACAGTGCTAGGAGTGAAGTGAATCGTGTAAAACTCTTCTCGGACAACTCATCGGGAAATTCATTGTGTAAACTCTCACACAGTGGTCGGCAGACTCATCGGCGCAGTGGCTGGCATACCCTGCCAATCATTGCCTCTCTCAGCAAACACTCTCACCGTGGTCGGCAGACTCGTTGGCGCAGCGTTCGGCAGACTCATCGGCGCAGTGGCTGGCACACCCTGCCAACTATTGCCTCTCCCCGCAGACTCTCTCTCGCGCAATACAGCAGTCTCGAAACCTAAATGCAGATATTGACCCGGCGGCATATCCACCAACGTCGATGACCTATGTTTCATGCCCAAAAGGGCTTCCGTTGACTTCGGAAGGGAAGTGAAGCATTCATGCTTGCATAAGACGGCAAGAATGCTGTCACCTGCCAAGTGGCTGATATTATTCGTCACAAAGCTCGTCGCGAGATCGTCACGGAAAGTACATGCACCTAGTTCTGAAGTTGACGTAGATGGAAGATCAGCCGGAAACAGTACGGGTGGAAACTCATGCGCAGCGGCGGCTTCGTCGTCTTCGTCGGACAAAGAAAAATCGCAGTCCTGAACGATCATCTCGTCTTCTGATTCGTCATCTGAAGAATTGTGGAGCACAAGCCCTAGCGAATCGAAAACATCCCCACCAACTGAATTGGTTTCCGACAAAGGAACGACAGAATTGACGGAATTCACCGTAGAATCCAACGCGTTTACCCGAAGTTCGTCAACAGCGTGTGCCTTATCACTCTGGTCTGTTGAGTGAGAAATGCTTCCACGCAAATCACTTCTAATTCTACGTCGCTGCTGCTGTCCTAGTTGACTAAAAACCTTACGACCACGTGAAGTCGTCGTAAGGCGCTTCATTTTGAATGTCGACCAATAACCAAGCTGGAATAGAGAAATTATTTATCGGTTACAAAGGAAAAAACTTAGACATGCAATCGGTGAGGTGAATAAACAGTAACCTGAAAAAATAAGATCCCTCCAGAAAGTTGTTGACCAGATCGAATTGAGTGGATAATAGTCTCAGTACTGTTACAACAAAAGAGACACAAAAAGTGTAGGATGAGACAATGTCAGATAAAAAGGGTAAGCGCTGTTTATAATGTTTTCTCGTGTCTACTATGCGATATGCGATTTACTTACATTTTTTTCTTGTGTTTATTACGCAATAAAACACAGGTGATAGTTGTCTGTATCGAAGCGTTTTCCATGGATTTTTTTCTTACAGCATGAAGGAATTGTTAAAAAAATGAATTCCTTCAATAATGGTGAAAAAAAAATATATATATATTGTAACGAATGTAGCTGACTACTACTTATAAGACACACGATATGACAATAGACAAACGAATAGATGACCGACTTCATATCACGAGTAACAGTCGACAGTCTTGGCTAGAGATTGACAGCGCGCTGACGTGTCAAAGATCGCGATCGGGAAATAGAAAGCATTTGTAACTAATAATATCTGCCCCAACAACAAATATTCCGTGTATTCATTTCGGCCATCCGTAACAATACATATAACGAAAACCACCCTTCTTGTTTTCGTTCAGAGAAAGATAAGGTTCAGGTACTGGACCAGGTATGGGAGGGAAGTGGGAAATTACCTCAGACATTCCTCGAGCTGCAAGAGCCTTCGGAGTTTAATCATCATAGGCGATGGAAAGGTGGGGTAGGGGAAGTTTTTTGGGGTGGAGTTAGATTTAAATTGACTCGAAGGTTGACGGAAAATAAAAAACAAATAAGAGAGAACTTGCGTCTTTGATGCTCTTGAAAGGCTTCGGAAAAACGGTTCTGCCACGCAAGCTTATTTAATGTCAGATCTCCTTTTTCGAATATTAATTTTCTTGTTTAGATTTATAGTTCGATGAAAATGTGCTAGCCAATATAATGTTTGTGCTGTTGAGGTTGGGCGAATTTTGGTAGACACGGGCAGGTGTGAGTGCGCTACTCAGGCCCGCGCGTCGAAAGAGGATATAATTTTTGTGGACACGGGCGATTGTGAGTGCGGTACTCAGGCTCGCGTGTCAAAAGCGGAAGTCGGGAAAGGGGGACACGTCTCAGGTGTTGCCACTGAACTAGCGATCTATTGCCCTTGTCTACTCGACTAATCGTCTCACGCGCAGTGCCGGAAATCGCGAGATTGTTCTCTGTTATTGGAATTAATTTTTGACTATTCCGATTTTTTCCATTATACGCTGAAAAAGCACGGGTCGACTGTGTCTGGCCTATATGCGTTATTTACCGATTTTTTTTTATTCAACAAAGATTCGGAAAAAAAATTGTCTATTAACTGAACATTTGCGAGAAAAAAAAAACCACAAAAAACGACGCCGAGCATTTCCGCGTGCGGCAAAAAATGAACAACGCGAAAAGAAGCGCGCGAGGCGGCGCGTTCGCGCTTGCTGATTTTTCGCTGCCACGCGGCTATAGGCCGAGATAGAAGGAAATTAAATAACATGCTGTGAGTGCGAGCGAGAGAGCGAGCGACCTGTTGCCCTCGTCGCCTCGACTGTTTTTCGCAGGCGCCGTCCTGAAAATCGAGAAATTATTTACGGGATTGTTTATTATTTTTGATGAATTTCAGTTTGCGAGTTATGTAACGAGACAATTTTTCAGGAATGCATGAAAAAAAAAAACATTCAATTGGACGGAAAGGGATGCCGCAGATACGACGAGCGAATTCGTTAGAACGCGACGACATTGTCTCGCCTTCGTCTCGCGGTTCTGAGCGAGGCAGAAAAGGACGGAGCGAAAACAAACGCGCGTCGGCAACGGTCGACCGATGCCGCGGGCGACCGTACGAGACAGACAACAGCGTTTAAGTGGGTGCGAGCGAGAGAGCGAGCGATCGAAAAACTCGTCGACTCGACTGTTTGTCTCACGCGGTGTTTGTCTCCTGAAAATCGCGGGATTCTTTTTTCTTTTATTTAAATTTATTTCTCGATTGTTCCGATTCTTTCCGTTGTTCGCTGAAAAAGCACGAGATTATTATCTTTTTTTCCGATTAACTGAAGACCGATCATTAACAAAGAAGAAAAAAAATCGAGAATAAAAACCACGAATAACGCTGCCGCGCATTACCGCGCGCGTCGAATAATGAACAAAGCGAGAAGAAGCGCGCGAGGCGGCGCGTTCGCGCTCGCTGATTTTTCGCTGCCATGCGGCTTTCGGCCGAGTCAGAGAAACTCGATAATATGCTGTGTGTGGGTGCGAGCGAGAGAGCGAGCGATCGATGCGCTCGTCGACTCGTCTGTTTGTCTCACGCGGTGTTTGTGTCCTGAAAATCGCGGGATTTTTTTTTCATTTATTTAAATTTATTTCTCGATTGTTTCGATTCCTTTCGTTGTTGGCTGAAAAAGCACGAGATTATTTTATTTTTTCCCGATTAACTGAAGACCGATCATTCCAATCAGCGAGCGCGCGCTTGCGATAAAGACAACGATCGTCTCACTCTGCGCGCTCGCTGATTGGTTGCCGCGCTCGGGAGAAGGAACCAATCATGCTCGTCTTCACTTCCCTTGTTCTCGGCGTCACGGCTCTCGAGTCGGACGCGCCGTCGATCATTTTTCGTCAGTTCGTTCGAGTAGTTCGTACGGCACGGACGTCGTTCAGACATCAGATTGCGACCGCGAGATCAGATTCACTTCGTGTTCCGCGCGATTGTTTTTCGAGTGTTGTGCAAATTGATTGCGTGATTTTTTTCTCGCGACCAGTGATTTCTTTTTTCAGAATTTTTCTTTCAGGATTTCTTTTATTTATTTTTTCCGCGAGTGTTTCCGAGTGACATCGCGGCGATTTCGAAGGACGGGATGGCCCATGACGGTGTAGAAAAAAGCTTGGCAGCGAAGTTCCAACAGGACAACGAAGACGCGGCGGTGAGTCGAAAAAAAATCTTATATATAATAATTTTTATTTGGCGCGCGAGACAAACAGTCGAGTCGACGAGCGCATCGATCGCTGGCTCTCTCGCTCGCACACACATCGTATTATCGTGTTTCTTTGTCTCGGCCCAAAGCCGCGTGGCAGAGAAAAAACAGCGAGCGCGATCGCGCCACCTCGCGCACTTCTTATCGATTTGCGAATTTTTCGTCTGGCGCGGAAATGCGCGGCGTCGTTTTTCGTGGTTTTTTTCTCGAATTTTTTTTTTCTTCTTCAACGACCGGGTTTCAGTTCATCGAAAAAATAGAGAATGTTTTTCTTCCGAATCCCTGTTGAATAAAAAAAAATCCATTAAAAAACGCGTCAACGTTCGAGACAGTCGACCGAAAAAATAGACAATTTTTTTTCCGAATCTGGTGAATAAAAAAAAAGTAGAACCTTGCAAATTGCTTCCTCTAAATTTTGCACTTTTAACGAAGCTACATCTATGAGGAAGTATGTTGATCGGTTTTGGCTTCCTCATAGAGGAAGCTTCGTTAAAAGTGCAAAATTTAGAGGAAGCAATTTGCAAGGTTCTACTTTGCAGGCTTGTTTGAGCTCAATATATTTTACAGTTACACACGCAATCAATCAATTTTATTTTTTATAATTTTATAGTAATTTTAACCACTGTACCGATTTGTCTAAAAAATGTACCCAACCCTTGGATCATGATAGTCAATGTGTAAACCAAATTAGAACCCGTAACCTCGTAATTTGCACGATCCAGCGCGTGAACGAGGTTTTTCAAAATATTCAAAATGCCATAAAATTTGAATGGCTGGACAGATCCGCGTCAAATTTCGACTCAAAACGTAGTCTATGGTTGTCCATATGTGAACCAAATTTGAGGTAGTTCTGCAAAAATTTTTTCCGCATTTTTTTTTTCGTGTCGGTTTTTTTTAGTTTCTCATGCCGCAAAATCTAAATTTACCGATATAATGACCGTTTCCTTCACGAAACTCTTCATTAATAATCAATAAACGTAATGACACGTTCGAAATTGCAATCGGATGTCTTATTATTTACAGGAGCTAAATTTACTTCCAGAGATTCGAAAAAAATTGAAATTGCAATAACATGGGAACTGCTTTACCGATTTTCTCCAAATTTGGTACAGATCATGGTTTGATGGTGGTCTATTAACATACAAAATTTCATCCCTATATCTCTCAATTTACGGAAGTTACATCGTGAAAACAATTTTTGCCAAATTTTCAAAATGCTGCGAAATCTGAATTTATTAACAGATTCGCGTCAACTACAATCCCAAACAGTGTTGCATGATAGCCCACTCACATGCCAAATTTGAATAAGATTCATCGAAAATTGCGACAGTTATCGTGTAAACAACGAAACGTGCACATAAACACACACACACATACATACATACATACATTTCGCACAAACCACTTTTCTCGACGTTTTGGACCATTCTGAGTCTACTGACATCAAAATCTCGAAAAAAAATTTTTTCACGAAAACAAAGCTTCCTCTATGAGGAAGCAAAATCGGTTGAAAAACGCGTCAACGTTCGGAACAGTCGACTCGTGCTTTTTCAGCGAATAACGGAAAAAATCGGGACAGTCGGAAAATAAATTTGAACAAAAGAAAAAAAAAATCCCGCGATTTTCAGGAGACGAACACCGCGTGAGACAAACAGTCGTGTCGACGAGCGCATCGATCGCTCGCTCTCTCGCTCGCACCCACTTAAACGCTGTTGTCTGTCTCGTACGGTCGCGCGCGGCATCGGTCGACCGTTGCCGACGCGCGTTTGTTTTCACTCCGTCCTTTTTTTCTGCCTCGCTCAGAACCGCGAGACTAAGGCGAGACAATGTCGTCGCGTTCTAACGAATTCGTTCGTCGTATCTGCGGCATCCCTTTCCGTCCAATTGAATTTTTTTTTTTTTTCATGCATTCCTGAAAAATTGTCTCGTTACATAACTCCCAAACTGAAATTCATCAAAAATAATAAACAATCCCGTAAATAATTTCTCGATTTTCAGGACGGCGCCTGCGAAAAACAGTCGAGACGACGAGGGCAACAGGTCGCTCGCTCTCTTGCTCGCACTCACAGCATATTATTTAATTTCCTTGTCTCGGTCGATAGCCGCGTGGCAGCGAAAAATCAGCAAGCGCGAACGCGCCGCCTCGCGCGCTTCTTCTCGCGTTGTTCATTTTTTGCCGCACGCGGAAATGCTCGGCGTCGTTTTTTGTGGTTTTTTTTTCTCGAAAATGTTCAGTTAATAGACAATTTTTTTTCCGAATCTTTGTTGAATAAAAAAAAATCGGTAAATAACGCATATAGGCCAGACACAGTCGACCCGTGCTTTTTCAGCGTATAATGGAAAAAATCGGAATAGTCAAAAATTAATTACAATAACAGAGGACAATCTCGCGATTTCCGGCACTGCGCGTGAGACGATTAGTCGAGTAGACAAGGGCAATAGATCGCTAGTTCAGTGGCAACACCTGAGACGTGTCTCCCCTTTCCCGACTTCCGCTTTTGACGCGCGAGCCTGAGTACCGCACTCACACTCGCCCGTGTCCACAAAAATTATATCCTCTTTCGACGCGCGGGCCTGAGTAGCGCACTCACACCTGCCCGTGTCTACCAAAATTCGCCCAACCTCAACAGCACAAACATTATATTGGCTAACAAATTTTCATCAAAATATAAATCTAAACAAGAAAATTAATATTCGAAAAAGGAGATCTGACATTAAATAAGCTTGCGTGGCAGAACCGTTTTTCCGAAGCCTTTCAAGAGCATCAAAGACGCAAATTCTCTCTTATTTGTTTATTATTTTCCGTCAACCTTCGAGTCAATTTAAATCTAACTCCACCCCAAAAAACTTCCCCTACCCCACCTTTCCATCGCCCATGATTAAACTCCGAAGGCTCTTGCAGCTCGAGGAATATCTGAGGTAACTTCCCACTTTCCTCCCACTTCCCCCCCACAACTGAATTATATGTAAAAATTTTTTTCTTTTTTCTGGAATTTTTTATCAATAAAAAAAGTCGATAAAAACGCATCAATTTCCAATATAGTAGACTTATTCATGCTATAGCTTGATTGTCGGCGTTCGGGGAGGACGGCCAAAGCCCCTGCTTGGCACGGCGATTTCGCGACGGGTTCCAGTTACCCTTCAACTTCGACGGAGGATGAAGTTTCGTCGGAGGGTTCGAACCGGCCAATAGAGCCTGTTAGCAGTGACGTTAACATGCTACGATCAGTTCTGTGCTCGCTGGAAACTGCGCGAAACTACAGTGGTTGGTTTACAAAATCTCTTTGTTTTTTGATTTTTTGCACAGTGCAGCATTTTCATTATTTTTATTTATTTAGGGGAGTCATTGGAAAGCGACCAGGGCCTTCGACCGTTGTCTCCGGTGGATATGTCCACTCCCACCGGAAAGAAGAACATCGTCGTTCGCAGCGATGTCATCCTCTGTGTTGGGGATGATAGGTCCAACGAAACCCTACAGAAGCGGGCTCGAGACCCTCCCGTTAATTGCAATGTTTTTGCAGGTACACCACCGCCTCAACACGTCTACGCCGACGTCATTGTCCAGCGCCCAGGACTTGTTGAAGAGCCGGTAAAAAAGCGGAGGAAGGAAACCTGCGATGAAGCCGGCGATCTCCTGGGGTTGTCAGTCATCGAGGCCCTCTCAACTCTCCACAGAGAGTTCAAGTAATGTCTTTAACATTACTTAATATAAGTATTACTTATTTTTATATCACCTCTTAACGATTTACTGATTTTTGTCTTCAGGGATTTCCGCACGGAATCAACCCGTCAACATAAGTAAGTGTCATGGTTATATAGCTATTTTTTTTTTGTAACGTATTATTAATTATTTTATTTTTGTTGCATGTATAGCACCGTTCTCCAACGCTTGGCCACGCTGGAAGCGCAGGTGACTGTATTTCATTCTACTGCCTTCCCAAGGAAACCGAACTGCCTTCCACTGACGTCTGTGGAGGACCTCACGGCATTCAAAGGTATCGAAGGAGCCGAATTTGATCGCGTCGTAAGTTTGTTTTTTTAGCCGGAATAATTCGTAAATTATCAGTATGCCTGTTAGTAGTATGCCTGTTCATTTTTGTATTCTGTTTCAGGTGGATTTTCTTGGTGCGCTGAGCTGCGGGTCCATCCCCGAACGAGCAAATTTGATTCTTAAGGAATCAATCGACGACAATTTGGCTCCGAAGCTGACCGTTCTAGGGCATGAACCAAATACGACAGTAGTAGACGGTGCACTATGGCGAATCCCCACTCCTATCCCCACTCCGGCGCCCCATCGGCTCTCCGGCGAGCTCGTGGTGCGTTGGGGTGGGGGGTCAAAGAGTGGGGGTAGTAGGGAGATGTCGTCATAGTGCACCACCTTTTTTTTTTTTTTTTTTCATTTATTAATATAATTATTAAATACATTTTTCGCTGATATTCATTTTACAATGCTATTTACAATATGGAGCCAATGATGTGTCAGAAGTTCGTCAATAATTGTCATTTTCGATGAAATCGATAGCTCAGAGGACAGCACCGATGTTCTTGTCACTTGTTGCGCAATTGCTCGAATCATATCGCGTTTTCGGCGGATGTAGCGTAGTACTGAGCCCGCTGTGCGCGATGTGGAGTGGTACGCAGCTGCGTTGATGAGGATGGTTTTGCAACTTTGCGCATCGACTCGAATACGTGAAAGCCATGACATGTAATCGTTGATGCACGTCTGTAATACCGTCAATCTGGTAAAGTCCTCCGTCGTGAAGTATAGCGGAGAGTCGTCACTATTACACTCGCCCGTGCCGTGAATAATCACAACAGGCTTGTTGTCTTGAGCGCCGAAATCCAATAAAAAGTCACGGCCTGTTACGGCTGATGGTGAATCCGTTGACGCGTGATTTGTTGTTGTTGAACTGACAATATCTTCTTTTTCTTCTTCTTCTTCTTTGACGCATAGGTATGTGGCGATTGTGGAAAAATGTTTTTGAAAGGCCTCCCAACCAGCAGAATCCATGGACACCCAGTGTCTGTGGTGAACGAGTCTGACGGTGGGTATTAGCGAGCCGTCGCCATGCAGTTCCAGGCCAGGTCGAGCAATTTTCGTTGATGATGAATTTAAATCGAATCGCATGAACAGCAGCAGCAAATGCTCCGATTTATTGTCTTGAGCCATTGATGCGATGTTTGATGGTCAGGAGTCACGAGCAGAATGCCGCTGCTGTTACCGCTCTCGTCGTTGTTCCCCCACCACCACGACAGACAGACTGGTAATCCCCCTCCATCACTCGGAGACTTCTTTAAATTCCAGATGATTGTATTTGGTGCCGTAATAGATCATGCGCAGCTTTTTCTTGCCAGCAGAGACAATCATCTGTTGAAAAAGTGTGTCCTGCTCTTTGAAAGCTTGGACGAACCTCGACGGCAGGAAACACGTAAAACCGTCTTCCAGTTCAACGATAATACGATCGCCCCACTTGGTCTGAACGGTCTCAATCTGCGTGATGATGTACTCCTTTTCGGTTTCCAGCTCTGATAATTTTTTCACTGGCAGAAACGCCTCGGGCCTTCCCACTTTGTTGATCATCGACAAATCCATCGTGCAAACTGACTGCTTTCAATTTATTCGTTAAAAAATATAATTCCGATCTCGTGCGAATTAGAGTCTTGATTGTCCGAATGTTTTTTAAATGTCTTTCTATTCGCGACTTCAACTCGCGCTGTTTTATCCGGCAGCTATGGTAGTTCGACTGTGAGTGATGCCGGTCCGACGACAAGAACATTTCGCAGCTCTCCAGCGGCACGTGACCATGTAAAGCGACACCTCTGTAGCTATGACGAATACGCCGTTATACTCTGGCGAAATAATAGCTTGGCGTTCAAGGTTAGCGAGAGCGCGAGCAACAGCCCTGCACGTGTGTGTGGAATTCCTTGTCTTGCAATTTCGATGTACCATGCTTATTGATGTATGCGTTATAATAATTAGACACTATCTGATCATTCCGTGTCAGATTATTTGAAAATATTCTGCTAAACCGATTAATACCAATGCCTGCAGACATGAAATGAAGAAACATAACGCAATAATGTCCGCAAAACTGTGATTCGGCACTCTGAAGCCGCGAAGTACTGTAGCGAAAGAGTCTACAATTTCGTCGGAGACGTTGGAGATGCTGCGGGATGATAGGGGGGAGTCCGTAGCTATCGAAGTACCATCCGTGTCCATCTCGATCGACGTACATAGCGATCCAGTGGCTTCCCGGCTGCTTGTGTCCATCGGTATTAGCTACAATTGCTGTCGGTTTCGTCCACACCCTCGGGATACGATCGGCCGGGTATACGCCTACAGAGTGATTTTGTATGTTCTGAAGAGCCTGCAATATTTGCAGGCTGTCCATAACGTTTTACGGCCGATGCTGTTTTTTCGTCTCCGCCGGCGCACTCTGACAATCCAACACACCACGTTGTCGTGGTTCTATATTGCCACAAAGTATCGATACGACTGCTATGGCGAAGCCACTCTTTAATGCGTACAGCGTTATTTAGAGCGCACTTATACGTGGATTTTTTCCTGCGTAATAAGCTATGATGAATGCACAGCGTTTCGCACTCGGGTAAATGTCGAAAAGAAGGATCCTCGACGTCTTCTTCAAGATTTATAATAAAGCAGTCCGTGAGATGTGCCAAATAAGACGCTTCCTCGGCTCCTCTCGTAAATATCCGATCAGCCTGCACCGCAATTTTTTTCAAAGCCGCCTCGATCGCTCGTGACGTAGTTTCACCGGCGGACCACTCTATACCATGACAGTTCTCAATCACCCACGTGTTCTGCCGTTTTATACTCGGTGGTAAACTTCTATATGAGTGAGGAGCCGATACAATCCAGTGCGCACTGTAATCCGAGTGAACAGACACTACGGCGATTTCTTTCGGTATAAATGCATCACTTCTATCCCTCACGGCTTGAATATCAATGACTATATTCATGATTCCGCGCACGATCTTAACGTTTCGAGGTATGAGCGCAGACTGATGCTACGAGCCATCGACACCTCGAATATACTGTAACGGCCGAGCGAATGAATACACGGAATCTTTGTTGTTGGGGCGGATATTATTGATTATAAAAGCTTTTGGTTATTCCGATCGATTTGTTTCGCGCACGTCTGCTCTCTGTCAAAGTCTCGTCAAGACTCTCGTCTGTCAAGATCGCTGTGAAGTCGCTCAACTATTCGTTTGTCTGTTGTTATATCCGGTGTCCTTGTAAATAGTCAGCTAAACCCGTTACACTACTCCCCCCCTTTTGAGTTGCCGCCCCGGCAACTCCTATTCCACCCTAAGATGTGCCACGGTCCATCATCCTAATATCAGTCCAATATTTTCTCAACCTACACTGTCCTGACATTTGTCCAAGTCCTCAAGGAAAACCATGGCCAAAAACCTTGGGAAGAACAGTGTTAACATAGCTAAATAGTCTCATTTTTCCTATACCAGTCTTTGTCAAGCTACATAATTTCATTTTAATCTGTCTCCGTATCTATCAAATCTATTTCTAATCAAATCTAAATACTTCATTGATTAAAAATTAATCTTTCATTTTCTCCATCTCTTCATTCCTCGTTTCCATGTAATTGTTCAACATTTTCCATGTGCCTCGAGATTTTCTCCAGATGGACGGTAACTCCAAATTCTCGTTCCGAACATCACGTGCAAGGACAGGAGACAGGAATGTAGAAAACTCGGGTACAAGGAAACCTGTGACACAAATTACAAAAGCGTAGATATCTGAAAATAATAGAGAACCGCTCCCAAGCAAGCAACGTAATTGTTCAATTTAATCCTTTCGACCAACAAAATAATTCGATCTTCTCTTTACTTCACACCTACGATACCACATTCAAAACATAAAATAATTCATATCCTCTTCAATCAATTACCAGAACATAAGGTTCCTGACGTCAATGCCTTGTCAAAGAGAAAATTATTCACTTCTTTTTTAAAATTATTACTGTCTCCGAACAATCTCGTGTGCACCCGAAATTTGTTCACAGTGTTACCATTGACCAAACAACTCAAATCTCCTCGGGAACCCTCCAGAGCGCTTACAGTAATAATGTGTTGTGGCCACCAACACAATGTCACAACGCTCAAGGTCCACAGACAGGCAGATTCTACAATTAACTCGGAAATCTTTCCAGGGCTCAATCCCAAGACTCCAGCCAGTTATTCAAGAACATTCTAATTCACATATTCTCTGGAAACCCTCCAGAATGTCTCTCGTAAAACATTCAAGGCTCCAAACAAGCAATCTCAATTTCCCGGCATTGACGTCTCCTGACCTAATACCTAATACCTGCATTATTCTTTGGAAGCACTCTCTTTCCTATGAGAACAATCTTTTCTAATGTGCCCTCGGTCACCGCAGTGCCAACAAATCCTGTTGTCTATCTCTTGTCGAACTTCCTCACGAGTCGAAGTAAATTCTGGTTTCCTACGAGTTCTGCCGGTCGACTTTCCGATCTGGTGATTTTGGGAGGAATAATCGCAGACTTCTTTGACACTCGCGAGTTCTCTTTCCTCGATCCGATTCACTTCCTGAATTTCTTTGGTGCGAGACACGGCAACGCCCAAAGAACAGATATTTTCCAACCTAAGCATCTTTCTGATCCTTCTACTAGCCAACCCTGCGATGAATTGCCAACAAGCTATCTTGTCCGTCACTTCCGGAGCACAATCGGGGTAGGCTAATCTGACCAGGCGGCTGAGATCCGTTGCAAAGCTACCTAAACTTTCCTTTCTCTCTTGTTTCCTATTGTGAAACTCGACAAAACTGATTTGTTCGAAATGTTGTTCACCGAATCTACGATCGAGTTCCTGTTTCACTTTTTGAAAGTCCTTGAGTTCTTCGTCGTCTAAATACACTAAAATTGCTCTTGCTGGGCCTCGAAGCAAAGATCCTAACACAGCAACCTTTTCTTGCTCGGAATAACGATTGTACTTGGCAATTATCTCGAATTGTTTAAGATAACTGTTCCACGAGCATGAACCGTCAAACGTGTCTAATTTCAACCGAATTTTCCTATCAGAGATCGATGCATCTCTCTGAATCACGATGCGTTCTACCGATTTGGGTCGTGTTGGTGGAACAGTGTGAGCCGGAGTCTGAAGGACCTCCTCTCTTTCCTGAATCTGACGTGAATCATTTCTAGCGGGAGAATGACTACAAGCGGTAGAAACATTTTGAACGATTACCGGATCTTGGGGATCGTTCCTCACAGGGCTGATTTCCTGGATCGCTACACGTAGGGCCTCCCTGGTGGCGGCAACAGCTGCTTCCTTGGCGATTTCAATTGTCCCTGCTCTTACCGACTCAACCGCTGCCTTTCTGATTTTCGAAATTTCCTCCGCTTGTTTAATTTTCAGATCCTGAATGATCTTCGTAAATTCTTCAATCATTTTCTCAAATTCTTCTCTGGAAACATAATCCGATCTCTCCATCGTTGACATCTCAGTAATTCTTCACTACACGGATTCGAATTGCACACTTCTGACACCAATGTAACGGCCGAGCGAATGAATACACGGAATCTTTGTTGTTGGGGCGGATATTATTGATTATAAAAGCTTTTGGTTATTCCGATCGATTTGTTTCGCGCACGTCTGCTCTCTGTCAAAGTCTCGTCAAGACTCTCGTCTGTCAAGATCGCTGTGAAGTCGCTCAACTATTCGTTTGTCTGTTGTTATATCCGGTGTCCTTGTAAATAGTCAGCTAAACCCGTTACAATACGTTATTCTACGGCGTAAACGTCACAGCTTAACCGCTATAATCGACAATTACCTGCCTGGATAAATCAATCTCTAGCACATTGTCGTATTCGGCATATACAATACAATTAACCGTTGAGGTTAACTCTTCGGCGAAACGCACTTCTATTCTCACACTGCCGTGCCTTACTAAATTCCAATGGCTGTTGCTGTTTGCCGAGAGGTCGGGTGTCAGATCAAATGCAAAGAGGCAATAGCCCTTAGCATAACTTGTACGGGTAATACAGTTACCCTGGTTGAGAAAGTGAATACCCGTGCCGGAAAACAATGTATGATATGCGTCTACACAATGCCCGGCAACAAAGTCTGGCTGTAGGGGCTTTGAAGGTATCTGTACACCGTCGACATACATTGAAAGATAATTGATTGTATAATTGTGGAAGTTAAAAGGATTTAGTTGGCGGTTACCGTTGAAGGCCTTATTATCGACGAAACCAATAATTATGCGTTTAGGCAGCTGGCCGAGTATGACATTATCCAAAGTATCACCATGCACACCAGCATGCAATGATAGCGCTTTAACCTCCACGCGTGTCAACGGGTATTTGGCTGTCGATTTAGACAGAGCTCTGGCATGAGCTAGAAGCATGCCCGGAGCAATCTTTGCGCGTCGTACGAGGAGCGATGCATCGGTAATGCGAAGACTCCATTCGTTCGAACTGGTCATGAGACAGAAAGCATCACTGCTACGCACGAGGCGTAACCGCAGCTCAACGCCGTTGATTAAAAATCTCTCCTGATTAAATATGTCGCAATGCAAGTGACCAAGAAGATCGACCGATTGCTTATTGGCACCTAGAAACACGCGTCGATTACACACACCCGGATTACCGTCATCTATATCGTCCATTTTCCCGGCCGCATCATTGTACCACAACACGCTTGTGAGATGAGAGCTCTTGGCGCCAAACCCATAATTCAAAAGTGTTTCAATGTATGCTGTGTAAGCGTAAGCATTATTAGGCGGCGATACAAGCTTTTGGTTCAAGAACACATCGATGTGGTTAAATATTGAATGCATTAAATTATTAATAGGGGCTGCTTTAAGAGTAGCATCAAGCTTCGGTGCCGTTTGCGGAATTTGAACACGCATGCTCAGCATGGTGTGCGCAAGATCAATGTATTCGTCACCTTGCCCCGGTACGACAAACTCAATCGGTGAGTCATCTGTCAGAGATGAGATTGGCTTATAGTACACCCACTGTGTTCCCTCAATCGTTGTTTGAGTTGGCGGCAGTGAAAACAATTCGAGTTCAGACTTCAAACACTCACATGAGTGGGCATGTAAAAACACCATTTCCTCAAAAAATATATCTACGCAAAAATGTCGGATACAGTTCTTGGCCTCTTCTTTCCCCTCTTTCTCGATGCTCCGGCCTTTGTCGGTTTTCTTCTTCTCGTTGTCGCACCTTGCTTCTTCTTCTTCCTCCTATGTCTCTTCTTTATCGTTCCAGAACGTTTTCTCGACGTTGCGGACTTCTTTCTTTTTCTCACTCCGATACTCCGCGATGCGCGACCACGAGCAGAATGAATCAAGCTCTTAATTTTAGCCGCTTTATATCCTGAGCCGCTCATAAGCGAGCTTATTTTTTCTTCAGCCTTGCGTGTTAAATTGGCGCCTGATTCACGTAGTCGCGTCCTAAAGGCTTCTCGAGGTTGTGCGCCGTTATCCATTATATCGCTGGCTACATTAACGCCGGCGCGGAGCGCTTCTTTACCAACAGCACGAGCCCCCTGCTTAAGCAGTGGTATGATGCGACGAAACAGGCCGCCGAGAAAACTGCCAATGCCGTGTCCTCTCTGATGTGGCGAGCCTATGAACATTTGGCTTATGCCTCCGTATCCTGTCCTCGCACCGCCCGTCTGCACGTCAAAGTAACTATCGTAATGAGACATCTCAAAGAGCTGTGATTAATCGAGGCGTTTGAATTGTAGTGTCACCGTCAACGTTCCACACTCGAATGGTATCGGCTTGCCAAATTCGTCCCTTATATCGATGGTTATCGACTAAAAACTAGTGCGCAGAAGAGGCACATAGCGCAATGATGAAAAACTTTTGATCTTCATACAGCCGTAATTGTAATTATCAGAGGCCTCCGTTGAGACGACACGTAGTAGGGGTGTGTGCACGTCCCCGGTAATATACGGCTCACAGATATCGGAATATATGAACAGCATGCTGGGTATGCCGTTGATCAAGTTACCCGGATACGCTCCTGCATGTTTAGCACCGTCTTGAAGCGTTACACTCTTAGAATGGTCAAATCCTAAAATTTTGTTAAGAGCGTACGAGAAATAAAAAGAGATTTTTTAATTTTTTTTGTTGGAGAACAAAAAAATGTTCGAGAATGCCGCAGGTGGATGATGGTGGAGCAGGTATAAAATAAAGTCTCGAGTCGGCCAATTAACAGGGAAAAAATAATAACGATGTTTATTAATATAGATAGAAAAATAACTCTCGACGGCCGATTAACGGGAAAAAATAACACAGTCGATTTATTTGTACTTTCGTAGCAGATACGCGAATTTCCACAATGAGCGAGACCACAAATACACAATGAGCGAGTCCAAAGGTACCGAGCCGAGCTACACGGCTCGATTGTATTAATCCGCCGAGCAGAACCGAACCCGAGAGCTGAGCACGCGGCGAGCCGCGTCGGAAAATACGTGCGCGAGACCTGCACGTCTCTGCCGTCACTTATTTTCCCCGCACTGAGGCCTGTACCGATGAGAACACCTTTGAGCACAACGAGCGTTAACCAAAAATTACATTAGCCGAGCAGAACCGCGAGAAAACCCGAAATCTGAGCGAAACACTTCCCGGACACCTGTTGCGTGCCGCGGAAAAATTGCCAATGGCCGCCGACCGTTGCGAAATTCGCCTCGTGGCCGCGCGCGTCTTAGCCTCAGACCCAGCGCGCATCTTAGCCTCGAACCCAGCGCGCACGCCGGTCTTCTCGCGCAGCAGCTCGAGAGGTGCTGCCGCCACCGCGCGTGCCGAGTCCGCCAACTACGCAGTCGGCCGCGGCCGGTAAACCAGCCAATTTCTCCAACATTTCCCGCCCGCCATCAGCGAGGGTCGCTGATGAGTTGTCGTGTTGATCCGGTTGATGAGTAGGCAGCAGTGAGAGCTTTGAGAGTGGCCGGGTGAGCGTGGTGGTAGCCGTCTTGAGCGTTGCGACTCGAGCGAGTCCGTCTTTGCCCGGATGAAGTTCCAATATCCGAGCCAGCGGCCACTTGCACGGTGGGAAGCGCTCGTCCGTGATCAGGACGAGAGATCCCACCTTGACGTCGTTGGTGACGTGATGCCATTTTGAGATGGACTGCTGTCGCTGCAAGTAATGAGCCGACCACTGCTTCCAGAAGGACTGAACCCTCTGCTGGATGAGCTGCCAATGAGCGAGTCTTGAGACCTCCAGGTCCGGAAGAGCAGGCTCTGGAAGTGTGGAGAGAGCGTCACCGATGAGAAAATGTCCTGGTGTGAGCGCTGAGACGGGTGAGTGGTTCAAGCGGCCGTTTAGAATTTTGTAGCAAGTTTCAGCCAAATTCTTGGGTTTACAGCGGAGATTGGGCTCCGGACACAATTTGAGACCCAAAAACCCAAATTTTCTTGAAATAGACTACTGTATAAAATTATTGGAAAATTACCATACTTCATAGGCATACTTTTCAGTGCTAGACTAAGAAATATTCCAAATTTCAACTTGTTCGGCCTGTTCAGTCCAGAGCCACTGAGTGATACGGACGTCCGGGTAACACAAAATCTGGTCCGCAGTAAAAAATATCTTTAGTAATGCAATTTCCTTATTATTTTATGTCAAGAATATGTATTTTACTATGTTAAAGATATCTGAACTAAAAAAAGTTAATACATTTGAAATATATCAATTTTTGTCCGTTAAAACCTAATTTAGACCCAGGAAAGCGATTTCAATAGGCAATCCTGGTGCGTTTTTTTAAAACGTGAGTGCCTAAAAACGGAAAATCGCCGGGTGTAGACTCTATAATCAGTGAATGTTACGAGGCAATGCCAAATGAGTGGTTCGATTATATACTAGCTTTGTTTAATAAGATCCTCGAGAGCGAAGTGTTACCTGCGTCTTGGTCAAGGTCACTTTATGTATGCTGCTCAAAAAAGGCAATCCAATGGACCCACTCAACTACAGAGGGATCGCTCTTGTCAATACGATCACCAAACTGCCCCTGCAACAAATCGCCAATAGAAGAACCGAGAGCGCTCTGAGAATTGGCTTGGTTCGTATTAAATCGATCGTTGCACTCGATCTGCACAATAATGGACCACTCCCAATCAACATAGTGGGCAACACAATTAGTCAATACCGCCGCTTGAAGAGTCTCTGTCTCTGTCGAAACGCAATAGATGTTGCATACTGCGAGATTCTACAATATGCATTGTAGAAAACATAGTTCTTAATGAGGGCATCCATTACATAATATACAGAAAATTTAGTATTATAGAGGATTTCTACAACATAGCGTTGCCTTCGTCGTCAGTTGGAGTTTTCAAGTGCGCTGCCCTTGAAGAAAATCTTTTATTTATTGAGTCAGACCAGGTACTTAAGAAGTGCTACCTAATGCCTTACTGGCAGTCATATCATCTTGACGCAAACGGCAAAGAAAAACAGGCTGAAGGAGTTTTCATAGCAGCGGTCATGTCGTCTATAGTGAATTACTGAGTTCTCATCATAAACCTAATTGTAGGCTGACTAATCTGACTAATTGGGTATAATTAGTCATATTTCAATTTTTATTTATGCTTTAAACTTGACTTAGTTATGTAATTTATTGTTAAAAGAAGTAAAACAGCTGGAAATATAAGTATATTGTCAGGCAAATGCTGAAACACTGTGATAAAATGATAATATAAATATTTTAATGCTAATATTTACATATAATTGATTATTTTAAGTACAAATACGTATTTTATTGTACCTCATGTTTGAAACTGTAATAAAAACGCAGTATTTTCCATGACACGTATATTCTATGCATCCTTGAATTGAATAGTATAAGATTTATGTTGTGATGGTAATTTTCCGGACGGATATGTCGTGGTCACATGACGTGAAAAATGACAAACACGAAACACGCCTTAACGTAACTGAGTACAGTAATGAACTAGTGAAAAATGTAGCAATTCTGCCGCAAATGTAATTGTAAATTCGGCGGTTATTATAAATAACCGCCGAATTGCCTTGAATCTAGAACAAGTTTTCTCTGTACACAATACGGTGTAGTGTCGCCAGTCTGCTTCTATTATGACGCATTGAACTATATCAATAATGCCACAAATTTGCAGCACAAATATTGCACTAAGAAGGCACCAGAATGACTCTAGTCTGCCATTAAAACACGTCTTGAGATCGCTGCAAATGTTCACTCAATGAGAACAACTAAAATATGATATCGTGCTATAAATTTGGTGGCACCGTGGCGCCTCGTTCGGCAATCAACTGCCACTATAATATAGCCTAATGACGACGTAGAATGGTGAATTCTTGCGGCATAGAGTGCCGCTGCCAAATGCATCCCTGCCACTAGCTTGCCGCAAAATGTCCGGCTGGGTAGAGATTTGGAATAACGGTAATTTTTATAACAGTTCAGAAGACCAAGAAATAACCGTCATTTGACGGTTTTGTGACGTCATTTTTTTGCCTATTTGGTCGAAGTAAAAATGACGGTCATTTCGACAAGCGTCATGTGACGGACCAAACGGTTCTGTGACGGTCAAATGACCGTCACAAAACCGATCTTCGTCGATTAATCGACGTTCGGTGTTGTTTTTTATGAAACATCGACTAAAAAAAATCGAATATCAACCGTCGGTATTTTATCATCACTACTATACCGACCGATAACTCAACATCCTAGGGCCTTGGGTCCTCGTTGTAATTGGTCATTTCTTGTGGCCTCGCTGCCTGCTTTTTGAACGCGATAAATTTATACTCCACATTTTCTATTGACCATTTTATGGGTCATTTTCTATTGATTCGAATGACTTTTTATTTTTTGAAAATGACCGACATTGAACATCACAGAATTATATAGATATGAAAATACCGGTATTTTTATTTTTGGTAAAATAACAATGAAACTACCGTACTTTTACCTCTTTTATCCACATTTTTTTTCTACAACCTTTGGGTTGTGAAAATACGGTCACGATAAATGCTCGTAAGTATGACCGGTTACAAATTTTTGTTGGTGAATTCACTATAAAAAATGGTAAACTGCGTCTATATAGTTGTGAAATAACCGGTAACGAATTTTTTGGTAAAATTACAGCAACGTTGTTTCGTAAATTCACCGTATCTTGACGAGAATTCTTAATCACTAAGAGACTATATGACTTTATTACCGATGTCGTAAATTTAACACCGGTCACATACCGTTTTTTAATCGTAAAATTACTGGTCATGTATACCGCTCACGTCTCTAGTCCGAACCGCATCGTGCACAGCGCGAAACGCGACCTCCGAACGGTACCGTGCGGAGCGCGAAGTGCGTCGTCCGGATAGCATCGTGCAGAGCGCAAAGCGCGACGTCCGGACGGCACGGTGCGGAGCGCGAAGTTCGAAGCGCGACGTCCGAACGCCACCGTGTAGAGCGCGAAGCGCGACTTTCGAACGGCATCGTGCGGAGCGCGAAGCGCAACGTCCAATCGACCCCCTGCGGAGCGCGGAGCGCGACGACCGCGTATGTGCCTTAATATGACACCAGGGTAAAATGTCCCGAAAGGACATTTTCGCCGCAGGGTAATTTTCGGGGGGTTTGGGGGCAGAGCCCCCCAATGGGGGTTTGGGGGGAGAAGCCCTCCAACAACAACCCGGCGCCCCGCAGGGGCGACCGGGTTGCTTGTTTATGGTGAATTTACCAACAAAAATTTGTAACCGGTCAAATTTACGAGCAATTTTCGTGACCGTATTTTCACAACACAAAGTTTGTAGAAAAAAAATGTGGATAAAAGACGGTAAAGATACGGTAGTTTTATTGTCATTTTACCAAAAATAAAAATACCGGTATTTTCATATCTATAAAATTCTGTGATGTTCAATGTCGGTCATTTTCAAAACATAAAAAGTCATTCGAATCAATAAAAAATGACCCATAACATGGTCAATAGAAAATGTGGAGTATAAATTTATCGCGTTCAAAACGCAGGCAGCGAGGCCACAAGAAATGACTAATTACAACGAGGATCCAAGGCCCTAGGATGTTGAGTTATCGGTCGGTATAGTGGTGATGATAAAATACCGACGGTTGATATTCGATTTTTTTTAGTTGATGTTCATAAAAAACAACACCGAACATCGATTAATCGACGAAGATCGCCCATCCCTACTATGTAGAAAGCTATCCATTTTTTCGATTTCGTCAATTAACACAGAAATGACCGTCACGTGACCGTTACTTTCGTGTTTCCGAATTATGCGAGATGCATTTTGTGACGATCATTTGACCGTCACAAAACCGTTTGGACCGTCAGATGACGCTTGTCGAAATGACCGTCATTTTTACTTCGACCAAATAGGCAAAAAAAATGACGTCACAAAACCGTCAAATGACGGTTATTTCTTGGTCTTCTGAACTATTGTAAAAATTACCGTTATTTCAAATCACTATGTGTGTCAATCGAAATGAGGTAAAAAACACGATGTCTCCAGTAAAAGAGTCTTAGAGCGTCTCGTCTCGGTCAGTAAGGTAGGTAAAGGGACTTGTCTCGAGACGCTATCGTGTCTCTTGAAAAGGCGTAAATCGTCTTTAAGTTCTACTTTCTTATTATAGTTAAATCATTTAATGATAAAGTGTAAAGAAGGGTTATCGTTAAAAAGATATAAGAAATTAATAAAACCGTGAACGCAGTGGTAATTTGGTGATTACAATTGTTTTATGATAAATAAATTAAATCGAGAGATGCATCAGCCACAGTGATAAGTGAACATTCAGAGACGAAAACAGACCAAAAAACAGCGAATGCAGTGATAAGATCCAGTGAAAATAAGCAAATTACAAATAATTCAATATAAAATATACATTATTCATTTATATTACCAATGTGTGTCAATCGAAATGAGGTCAAAACACGGTGTCTCCGGTAAAAGAGTCTTGAAGCGTCTCGTGTCGGTCGGTAAAGTAGGTTTTGTCTACACTGGAACCTCTTATAGCGCATACCCTCATAGCATACATTAGGAAATGTATCAGCGCTGTGATTGGATGATTTCGCGAGAGAGAGTGAGAGGCACGAACGTTTCGCGTGCCTCATTTTCTCTTCACTTAGCGTACATGTCCCCGCATTTCGTACGCTATGAGAGGTTCCACGGTACTTGGACTTGTCTCGAGACTAGAAATGTGGAATTACTGTAAAATCCTGGAGCGGTAAACTTACCAAAAAATTACCGTATTTTTACCGAAAAATGACGGTAATTTTTTTGTCGCGCAATCAGGTGTGACGTAAGGCCACGGTCATATCGCAAACAATCGATAATCGAATCGCGCGAGCCGCGCGTAATTTAGTTAATTCAAAAGTAGATGATATGAATAGAAGCAAATATATACGTTAGGAATAGAAACGGTCACACGAGAATGTATTGAGCGCATGGGAAACGACTTTCTCTTGTTTACGACGTTAGAGGAAAACGCTGCGACCCGCGGACCACCGGAAAAGGGCAATCGACGAAACCCTTGAGTCGACGACAACCCGCGGACCCGCTCCGGGTTAACATCGCCACGCACCACCAGCGGAGACCGTACGTGACTTTTGCCTGTTTCGCCAGCCTAAAAAGAGTCGCCACTCGAGGAGACAAAAAACAGGCCCGCGCACGGTCCCGTACGGTCCGGTACTCACCGTCACTCAGTTTTTGTTATCATCGGAGTTATCATTATATATTTACTCTTACGCTCACCAGATCGTATCGCCAGAAGCTTATGCCGTGCACGGTTTAAAAACACGTTTTTTGAACTTTGTTTCATCGAAATCGATGCAATAACAACGGAGAAAACACGTTTCAAACATTTTTTTCGTACAAGTGATCGGCCATAAAAAAATTTGACAAAAAACAGCGCTCAGCACGCATCCGAGAGATGGCGCTAGCGACGATGGCCAGCAGCTGCGCATACCAACCACAAATTCGAATTTGCCTGCTATTGCCGCGAACGGACGGTAATGGCCGCCATACCTTTGTTGTTTTCGGGACAAGTTCGCGTTTTCATCTGTGAAAGTGAGTGCAGTGAGTGACGAAAATACAGAGGATATGTTTCGGCAACGATACACTCGTGAAATGATCTGGGAGGCTTCGGACTTCATGAATAGGTAAGTCGAACAAATATTGAATAATAGAAAGTTTGTGAATGTTTCTCGCTAAAGTTTTTTGCTACCACCGATAAGCTGATGAAGACTGTGGATACGTGTTGCTGCTTATCGGTGGTAGTACTAAAATGTGAAGCGAAAAACATTTGTCGAAAAAAGTCTTGAACCTCCACAAGCTAAGAAAGTGTGCGCAAAGCAGCCTCTGATCACAATCGTCTCAATTTTTGCAAGGGTGCTGTTTAAATTCTTTCTTGTGTGGAGTTTGAACATTCCTTTTGACAAATGGTGCTCGCTTGACACTTTTCTGCAACCACTGCCTAGCTGTGACTGCTATCTACAGGCTCCGTCAGCTTATCGGTGGCAGCAGAAAATTGTTAAGAGTCAAATTTTTTAAAAGAATTCTGTCTCGCTTAACAGATTTCTGCTGCCACCGATAAGCTCACAGAGCCTGGGGATAGCTGTCACAGTAGAAAAGTGTTAAGCGACACAAAATACTTTCCACAAATTTGTCTCGCTTAACAATTTTCTGCTGCGACAGCTATCCCCAGGCTCCGACAGCCTCTCAGTGGCAACAGAAAATTGTTTAGCGAGTCAAATTTTTGGATTCAGTTTTGACACGCTTAACAGATTTCTGCTGCCACCGATAAGCTGACAGAGACTGGGGATAGCTTTCGCAGCAGAAAACTGTTAAGCGAGACAAAATTTTTTCCACAATTTTCTGCTGCAACAGCTATCCCCAGGCTCTATCAGCTTATCGGTGGCAACAGAAAATTGTTAAGCGAGTCAAATTTTTTTAAAGAATTCTGTCTCGCTTAACAGATTTCTGCTGCCACTGATAAGCTCACAGAGCCTGGGGATAGCTGTCAGAGCAGAAAACTGTTAAGCGACACAAAATTCTTTCCACAAATTTGTCTCGCTTAACAATTTTCTGCTGCGACAGCTATCCTCAGGCTTCGACAGCTTCTCAGTGGCAGCAGAAAATTGTTTAGCGAATCAAATTTTTGGAATCAATTTTGACTCGCTTAACAGATTTCTGCTGCCACCGATAAGCTGACAGAGACTGGGGATAGCTTTCGCAGCAGAAAATTGTGGAAAGAATTTTTATTTGTTTTAAAATATCATTTGGCGCAAACTTATGCTTGTTTTTTTTTTCACAGATCCATTGCGAGGCTGAATCGGCCGAACAACGAGGACGAGATCGACGAGAAGATATCGTTCGCTTGCGACCGGCGATTTGACGTCCAAGGAGACAGAGTCTTGGTCCGGACGAGACGGAAACCGACACCGAGGAGCCACCGAAGGAGCACCGACGGCGAGGACATCGATCACAACGCGCCGGCCGAGCCATCGCGATCCTACGAATCTCGAAAGAACTCGGCCATCTTCGCAAATTCGAAGCGTTCCATATATTTTTTATATTTATTTTATAGTCCTCACGTAATAACATTGGAATTGTCGAATTGACACAATATAAATTCACATTTTTTACTTTCAGGTGCCTAACTCCGACGTGATCGATGAGGGTACGAGAATCGACGAAAATACGGTGAAGATTCGCGACGAACAGCAGCGGATATCTGTTGGACGACAGTAAAAAGTGCAAAATAACGTGACGGTGAGACTTCTCGACGCCCATACGATTCTCAACGCGAATAATTTCTTATTATTGCAGGGCAGCGCGATAATCGCCACGTGCAAGGATGAAAACACGGTGCTTCAATGGGATTCCGGAGCAACGACGACCACCGACAGAAGCGCCGTTCAGCCATCGAGCTGAAGCCAACGGGGCCAATAAATCAGAAAAAAATCGTGAGTAGATAGCGGTGCGAACACGCACTTGCGGGGTCAGCCTGAACGGCCCGAGTGGCCCGAGACTCGAACGGCCCGAGCGACCTGAGTCCGAGCGCCCCGCGACCGGCAGGACTGTCGACAGCCGCGACGACAGCGGCGAGGTCTGCCACTGTCGTCGGACGATTGAGATCTCGTAAAAGAGCTCATACGTGAGGTCGAGGCCGACGGCGTCGTGGAGATCCTTCCGCCGGACGACAATCCCAAGAACTTTCTCCCACACGAGGGCGCAACAACCATCGCGGTGATGGTATTTTTTAAGTTTGCAATATTTAGTTGTAAACAGAGCAAAATGCTCTTGGTAGTTGTTACTATATTTCGGTGCATAGATCATTTTCGTACGGAAATAATCTATGCACTGCAGAGCGTAAGACTCTGAATTCCGAGCGATGCCAATCGCTCAGGAATTTCCCGTTTGTTGGACGGATTATCGACCCCCGTGTCGATAGGTTGTATTTTTCATTGAATATTTCCAGTGCATAGATCATTTTCGCAAGGAAATAATCTACGCACTGCAGAGCGTAATGCTCTGAATTCCGAGCGATCCCGATCGCTCGAGAATTTCCCGCCTGTTGGACGGGCTATCGACGACTATGTCGATAGATTGTAGTTTTTATTTATAGATTAATGTTAATTTATTTTTGTTATAATCGACGCCTTTTTCATATTTAGTTGTAAGCAGAGCGTAATACTCTGAATTCCGAGCGATGTCTATCGCTTGGTAATCAAAATAATATTTCTCCGCAATACTGCGATATACGAGCAACGATCGTCGCTCGATACATTAAATATATATATATATTGAAACGTTTCGCGTTTTGGGTCATTTCGATTTTATCGCGATTAGGTTGAATTTATTTAGAACAGAGTTCATGTGCAGGACCGGAGGACGCAATTTGTTTGGGGGTTAGGAAGTCGCCTCAGATAACACTCTCATCCGAAGACCTGGTGCCTGGTTCATCACTGGAGACAGGGAATTCGTAGAGGTGTTAAAGTGGGTGGATGTATAAGAGTTACGTTGTGAATTGTCAATCGGGAAAAATTAATTATTTTGACGGAACTGTGGGATCGATTGAGACGCGATTTTTATAAATTGATTGTGTGAAGATCGTGGAGTTTGTTGTACAAGTTTGGACGATAAGGATGACAAACGAGTCGTTGAAATAAAGACGGCAATTGCACGAAAATTAGATGCACGAGCGCGCGACGAGACGAGCTTGAAATTATTATAATTTCGCTGCTCGATATTCGGGACTTTATTTCGGCCGATTCGGAGAATTTCTCGAGTTAATCCTTTTATTGCCCTATTGTTCCGCGCCCGAGGTAAGCCGCCTATGACGTAACACGGCGTATAGGCCGGCGACGGTCCGTCGGAATATTCTATTTCGTCTGAGCGAGGACTCCACTGCGCGAGCTTTGATTTTCTATCAATCTTTTATTTAACAAAAGATTGTTATTAACAATTAACTCTGTGCATTATTAAGTGATGGCTGGCATCGTGTCACGTGCGTAGTTCTTTGGTAGACGCGGACGGAGGGGAGTACGATACTCCAGCCCGTGCGCAAGTTGAGGAGTTTATTTAAAGGTTTGTTTACGTGCGTGGGTGGGATTAAGGATGCGTGTGTCTTGGATGATGTTAACCGTGGTCAGGACTGTGACGATTTAAATAGGGCAGCGAGACAAACCGGATTGTTATGATTATGGAATAGAGTATCGGTGATCGAGAAATAGGGGGGTAATGCGGGTCAGAGGTTTCTCGGAACTGAGATCGGTTGGGAATTATTTGCGGGGCGATACAATATCGCAGCGCAGATAATTTTAAGGATGCTGGTTCTTTTGCCGGGCGATACGATATCGCAGGGCGGAGGGGGAGGAGGATTTTCAGTGCCGGGTGATGCAATATCGCAGGGCAGGAAGAGTGAAAAAGGAAAAGTTTTTGTCGGGCAATACAATATTGCAGGACAAAATGTCGAAGCCGGATTTTATGTCGGGCGATACAATATCGCAGGACAAAAGAATTACGAGGAATGTTGTCGGGCAATACAATATTGCAGGACAAAATAAAGAAGGAGGATTTTTTGTCGGGCGATACAATATCGCAGGACGAGAAGAATTATGAGGAATTTTGTCGGGCAAAACAATATTGCAGGACAAGAGATGGATTTTTCTGTCGGGCGATACAATATCGCAGGACACAAAATAAAGTGGAGGAATTTTTGTCGGGCGATACAATATCGCAGGACAAAAAGAATTATGAGGAATTTTAATGAACTAAATGAGCCTGGGCTATGCTCAGAGGAATCTTGTGGGCCGATACAATATCGGGGCACAAGATCGGAAATTATAACTAAATGAGCCTGGGCTTTGCTCAGAGGATTTGCGAGGATCACAGGAATATGACGCTCACAAATAGTAGGAGATGCTTTCGGTAGGAAAGTTGGAATTGAAGTGAAGAATCGGGTCCTCGCGCAGCGCGCTTATATAGGCCGAATTCGACCAACGTTGCGCGTGGACCGTTGGTGACGCGGCCGAGCCAACGGCTTGTCCGCCCGCTCGGCTTGTTTACATGCCGAGCGGCTGTACGAACGGCCGATTTCAAAATCTTGGTCGGGGGTATGCCGTTACGTTACAATATATTGTAACGTAACGCCTTATACCCTGCAGGGAATTCGAATATAGGCGTTCGTACAACCGATCGGCATGTAAACACGCCGAACGGGCGGCCGAGCCGTTGGCTCGTCCGCATCACCAACGGTCCACGTACGTCACCAACGGTTAACGCACCGCGAGTGGGGAAACTCGCTCTATATAAGCGCGCCGTCCCGACAACGATTATCCATTCCAATTTACACTTTCCTACCGAAAGCATCTCCATTATTCCATTTGCGAGTATCCATCCTAGATACCCGCAAATTCTCTGAGCAAAGCCCAGGCTCATCTAGTTGTAAGAACCCTTCCGTTTTGTCCTGCGATATTGTTTCGCCCGGCAAAACAAACCAAATTCCATTTTTGTCCTGCGATATTGTTTCGCCCGGCAAAACAAACCAAATTCCGTTTTTGTCCTGCGATATTGTTTCGCCCGGCAAAAATCCACTCCCACAATTTTTTGTCCTGCGATACCGTTTCGCCCGGCAAAGAATCGTAGTCCCCCATTTTTGTCCTGCGATATTGTTTCGCCCGGCAAAAAAATTACATCCCTCCATTTTGTCCTGCGATATTGTTTCGCCCGACAAAATCTCCTTTCCCTAACTTTTGTCCTGCGATATAGTTTCGCCCGGCACAAGTTTTCGTCTTTAATTTTTTTTTTGTCCTGCGATATTGTTTCGCCCGGCAAAAACACCTGTCCTAAACTTTTTCTTGTCCTGCGATATTGTTTCGCCCGACGAAAGAGTTACTCCTCCACCTTTTGTCCTGCGATATTGTTTCGCCCGACAAAAGTACCCGCATCCTGTAAATTATTTGCGCTGCGATATCGCTTCGCCCTGCAAATAATTCCCATCCAGAACAGATCTCGATTCCCAGAAAAGATCCGACCCGCATTACCCACCTAGTATCCTTTCCGAAATAATCACAAGACAATTCGTCCCACTGACCCAGTTTCGATCCTGACCATCCTTAAAGTCATAATCATAGCACACTATTTATCCGTCTCCTAAATTGCCCTCCCGCATATAAACAAAAACCCCAATATAATTCCGCAATTTGCGCACGGGCTGGAGTATCGCTCTCCCCTCCGTCCGCGTCGACCAAACAAGCCTGCAAAGTAGAACCTTGCAAATTGCTTCCTCTAAATTTTGCACTTTTAACGAAGCTACATCTATGAGGAAGTATGTTGATCGGTTTTGGCTTCCTCATAGAGGAAGCTTCGTTAAAAGTGCAAAATTTAGAGGAAGCAATTTGCAAGGTTCTACTTTGCAGGCTTGTTTGAGCTGAATATAGTTTACAGTCAATGTGTGAACCAAATTAGAACCCGTAACCTCGTAATTTGCACGATCCAGCGCGTGAACGAGATTTTTCAAAATATTCAAAATGCCATAAAATTTGAACGGCTGGACAGATCCGCGTCAAATTTCGACTCAAAACGTAGTCTATGGTTGTCCATATGTGAACCAAATTTGAGGTAGTTCTGCAAAAATTTTTTCCGCATTTTTTTTTTCGTGTCGGTTTTTTTTAGTTTCTGATGCCGCAAAATCTAAATTTAACGATATAATGACCGTTTCCTTGACGAAACTCTTCATTAATAATCAATAAACGTAATGACACGTTCGAAATTGCAATCGGATGTCTTATTATTTACAGGAGCTAAATTTACTTCCAGAGATTCGAAAAAAATTGAAATTGCAATAACATGCGAACTGCTTTACCGATTTTCTCCAAATTTGGTACAGATCATGGTTTGATGGTGGTCTATTAATGTACAAAATTTCATCCCTATATCTCTCAATTTACGGAAGTTACATCGTGAAAACAATTTTTGCCAAATTTTCAAAATGCTGCGAAATCTGAATTTATTAACCGATTCGCGTCAACTACAATCCCAAACAGTGTTGCATGATAGCCCACTCACATGCCAAATTTGAATAAGATTCATCGAAAATTGCGACAGTTATCGTGTAAACAACGAAACGTGCACATACACACACACACACACATACATACATACATTTCGCACAAACCACTTTTCTCGACGTTTTGGACCATTCTGAGTCTACTGACATCAAAATCTCGAAAAAAAAAATTTTCACGAAAACAAAGCTTCCTCTATGAGGAAGCAAAAGACTCTGCACTCACACAACACGCCAGCCGTTATTTGTCAGAACTGATATCAACAGTCTGATCGTTATTAACAATTGCTTGTTGAATTAAAGACCTTTGCAAAAGTAAAAGATCGAGCAGTGGAATCCTCTCGCAGTCGAGAGCACGTGTCAAGTCCAGCCGTCGGGGTCTGCACGCCGTGTTCGGTCATAGGCGGTTTACCTCGGACGACGGAACAATAGGGCAATAAAGGGATTAACTCGAGAAATTCTCCGAATCGGTCGAAATAAAGTCTCGAATTTCGAGCAGCGATATTATAATAATTTCTGATATCTGCTCGGCGTGAGATCTCGTCTCTAATTTCTCTCCAACTTTCAACGTTGTTTAAACAATTCGTCACAGATCCTTATTGTTCATATTTCTGATCTTAAGCCTCCAGTCTATTACCCAGCCAATAGAAAAAATCCCATTTCATTTCGAGTCGTCGTTCTGTCACAATAATTCAATCTTCTGATTCATTTCATCCTTCAGGTCCAGTGATGAATCTCGTTCGAAATAAAGTAGAACGTCTGAGGACTTAAAAATTAAATCTCTAAATTAGAATCTCTTGAAACTCGACACGAATAAACGAGTATTTTGGCCTTGAGCAGTGCAAGCTCCACGTGTGAACATCCTGTAAGCACGTGAATTTAACGTCATTTATTTTTATTCTTTACTTTCATCTTTCGGGAATTCCCGTTTCAGAATAAGTCCCTTGCGGCAACCTATGCCATAAAACTTTACACGAGAAAACCAACAATTCAAATCACTTGGCCTTGAGCAGCGCAAGCTCCACGTGTGAACGTCCGCTGAGCACGTGAATTTAACTTCATTATTTTTTTTATTTTTTTTCTCCAGGTTGATCCTGTTTCATCTTCGTTTACAACGACATTCTTTTTTTTTATTACATTAAATTCTACTCAAATTCCTCTATCATTCCTTGTCTCCAGTGATGAAGAGGATACCAGGTCTTCGGATGAGTGTATCATCTGAGGTGACTTCCTAAATTCCCAAAAATTGCTATCCCGGTCCAGCACATGACCTCTTATTCTTAAAAAATCATTCAACCTTCGCGACCTTCGTCTCCCGACAAAACGCGAAAAGTTTTAATATATATATATATATATATATATATATATATATATATATATATATATATATATATGTTTATGAAGGGGTCGATATGGGGTCCGCGTGTACATTTCGAAATTTGCGTATACGTAGATCTACATTGCGTACTAGATGTGTACAAAACTATTTATTTCACTACGTATATCGCAGGAAACAATGTATGAGCAAAATTAGTTTTTTTTTATGAAAAGGTCAAAAACAGGACCACATATATTTATGGACTGGTTAATCCCGGGTCCGCTATTATCTATACCAGTCTCACGTAGGTTCTCGAAAATTTTACATATCAAGAAACGCGATAGCAGCTCGCTGTCAAATATAGTTAGGTCCGATTGTAACGAAAACTATCGAACACTTATTAACGCTATATTTAATAAGTGAGGGAAGCGAATGTGATAATGCATATTTGAAAAAAACTTTTATTTTATCTCGTTACAGCAGCGTAAATCGAACAAGGATCGAAGGTTCAGAGTCAAACGTTTTTCTTTATTTGGTTGCTCACCCACGTTTTGATCGACGCTATATTGCGATTGAAAGTGCCGGGATTCGCATCGATCATATCTTGAATCTCTTTGAAAGAGGGAAGAGCTTTTTTCTCGATGCACGAACGGAACGTTTTGCATGCTACCGCTGTTTCCCTCGCGCTCCATCGAACTCGGCGACACTTTCCGTATGGAAAGTGTCGTCGGTCATAGTTGTTTTGTCGCTGAAATGTTTTTTAAATTGTCTTTTTGCTGAAAGTTTTTGTCGTTTTCTTCTTCATTTTTGTTTTTTTCGTTCTCTTCTTCGTTTTTATTTTTTTCGTTCTCTTCTTCGTTTTTATTTTTTTCGTTCTCTACTTCGTTTTTGTTTTTTTCGTTCTCTTCTTCGTTTTTATTTTTTTCGTTCTCTTCTTCGTTCTTATTTTTTTCGTTCTCTTCGTTTTTGTTTTTTTCGTTCTCGTCCTTTTTATTTTTTTCATTCTCTTCGTTTTTGTTTTTTTCGTTTAATGCTTCGTTTTAATTTTTTTCGTTCTCTTCGTTTTTGTTTTTTTCGTTTTCTTCTTCGCTTTTGATTTTTTCGTTTTCTTCGTTTGGGTTTTTTTCGTTCTTTTCGCCGTTTTCTTCTTTACTACTCTGCACTGGAACTTCCGTCTCGGGAGCGTTCCGTCCCCTGAACACTCCCGAGGAATCGGCGTGAGCAACACAGTTCGTATCGGCGATTTTTTTCAGCGGAAAACCCTTTTCCTTGCTCGGTTTCTGCTCTTCGAAAACGGCGCATTTGTCTTCCTCGACCAGCGTCTTTGTTGGAACGGTCAGCGGATTGCATTTTTCTGCAATAAAGCAATTTTTCATTTTTTAATTATATTATTTGAATGTGTACATGCGGCATAAATGAACGAGGATCGTACCTGTTTTTCGCTTTTCGAGCGCCAAACGTTCCTCCTTCTTCTTGACCGGTTTTTTTCTTGCAGCACTACGATGACTGCGCCCTACTATAACAAAGTAAATGATTATTATTAGTTGGTGTAACAAACTCGCATTATTTGCGATTCGTGAAAGAAATTAATTTTTCGTTCTGTGATGTAATGATATATATCGGGACCAGTTACTGCGTTGTAAGGGTAATTCCGGGGACCGTTTTTGTTTTTCGTGCCGGTCCCGGCAATCACCTTTACATCGTGAAGCTGGTACCGGTTTGTACCCTTACATATCGCAACGACAAAAATCGTTTATTTCGTCATTGTTGACTTACGCGAGCATACCTGATCGAGTATCTTACCTGTTTCGTGATTCGATGAGCAGTCGTCTGAATTTTTAAGCGGAACAGTGTCTCCGTCGCGTTCGTCTTTTTCTTTTTCTAGTCGAGCCTTCAACGTAATAAGTTCTTGCCTTTTTACTGTAACAGAGTAGGCACAAATATTGTTAAACATGCAGACCGTGAGACAATGGACATTGCCTGTCGGTGCCTGTCGGTGCCTGTCTGTGGCGCCGACTGAAAAGAACGTACAATGTCGAGAACAATATTTACTTACCGTTTACTGCTATGACACTGCCTGCGTATCGGGATCCTCTATAAGGAATAATGTATTCATCTCCTTTTTTACGTATATCTGCCTCTTTGCAGATATAATATACACCGTCATCAAATAAAACTAAAGCAAACATCGCAACTTCCTCGAATTCACCAGCTTTTCCGAACGCGTGCTTCTTCTTCGCCGTTCGGCGAGACACTGACTTTGAGAACGAAGACCATTGAGCACAACAGTGTTTGTAAACATCGACCGAACGTGGTTCTCGAAAGTACCATTAGGTAAATTTTCTTAGCCCTGACTTAATTATACTAAAAATAAAACGTTAACGCAGATATCAATACTCGCTAAAACCACACAATACTTTATATTTTTTCAATAATATGCAGTTAGCGTCATTGGGACAGTAAGAATGTGCTTGCGTAAGTAAAAAATAGAAAAACAAACGACTTTCTCGTTGCGATATGTAAGGGTAAAACCCGGCACCAGCTTCACGATGTAAAGGTGATTGCCGGGACCGACGATAAAAACAAAGAACGGTGCCCGGAATTACCCTTACAAAGCACTAACTGGTCCCGATATGTATCATTATATCACAGAACGAAAAATGTAATTTTTAAAAATAAATCGCAAATAATGCGAGCTTCATACTAACTTTTACTTGCGAATACACTATACAGTCGTCTTATCAGCAACTAATGGTTTATAACAGAGGACTTTGAATGAAAACAACTACCATGGACAGTGAATAACGCAGCAGTAATAAAATGTTATCCTTAGTCGACGCGATATTTTTTTATTACAAGAGCTTAGTTATATTAACGCAGGTCATACAGACAATCAATTTAAATCCTTTAGAATGTTGATCGGAGAAGGCGATTGCATACTGATATACATAGAGAACGCACGACCAATGAATTTCATCGTGGTATGTAATGGTAGATGTCGGTACCGTTCGTGAGGTGTAAGGGTGATTGCCGGGACCGGCGCTGGTCGGACCCCGGAATTACCCTTACACCTCACGGACGGTACCGGTATCTACCATTAAATGTAAGGGTGATTGCTGGGACCAGTGCTAAAAATAAGTGGTCGGTCCCCGGAATTACCCTTACAACGTAAAGAACGGTACCGATATCTACCATTACATATAGTACATTCCGATACCAGTTCGAAAAAACTTTTCCTGCGAAGAAAACGTTTTTCGCACGAGCAACGTACGAAATTTTATATCACGAGGTGTGATAACGCAGATATCGGCATTTTACAGACCGAGTCACACAAAGACATTTGTAGGACATGAGGTTGATATCAGTACGGAATAGGGAACTCGAATTAACATTTTTAAGTATTAAGTTTTTTTATTGTACATCCTGCGACAAATTGACCAAGTATTTGTAATATGGAAAGTTCAAAACGACCAAGCATACATTTGTTTATTGCTGCGTCATTGAATGTCATTCATGGTTATGCTTCGGTTAAAACTTCTTGGATATGAACGATTAGTAGCCCATAAGACCGCTATATCATGCTGTCTCATGTAAAAATTAGTTTTCACCTCGCATTATTCACGATTTTTTTTTTTTTTTTTACAAAGAAACATTAGTACCGTACTATCCACGCACTTCATAAAATGATCCAGTGCAAGCAAAATCAATTACAGCTGCTTAATCACTTCAGAAGGCGATTGTTATAACCTTAAAAAAATATGTACACCGGACCCCATTTCTACCGTTTGCCGTAAGATCTCGGAGTCCCCAAAACATCCTTTCTACATGCAGCGAATTATGGGGACCGGACCTAGCATTAACCGGCTTATCTAGAAAATTATGGGGACGGACCTCGTATGTGCCACATGTCCCCATATGTACCCTTTGAGTCTTAAAATGGAGCCGATATGTACCCCTTCATAAACATATATGTTGTATATATATATTTATTTATTTATTTATTTGTTCATCGCCACAGTGAAGTGGGCATGTCACAGCGTGATCAGCTGTGGTTTGTGTACGCCGGCTGTGGCCTCCGGCTGACGCCTCCGTTTGTAACGAGAGAAGTGGCGCGGCGCGCCATCTAGCAGTAGTTAAGTTGGAGGTTAGAACTCTACTTTACCGACCCCGTCGGAGTTTTCTTCGATGTATCACTGCCTCTTAATACACCAAACTGAAATATGAGTGAACATAACCTAAACACAATATTCGTAAAACATGTTGACAAGTACATTATTATCGGAACTATACGCTTGCGTGTATATTTTCCATTAAATCATTTGTTATTTGCTAATTTCCACTGGCACTTATTACTTTTTTCGCTGTTTTTTTGTCTCTATTCGTCTCTAAATGTTCACCTGTCACTTCAGATGTATCTCTCGATTTTATTTACGTATTCTAAATCACCACGTAATTACCACATAACAACTGCATTCACGGTTTTCTTAATTTCCTAAATGTTTTTTGTAAAACGACAACGTTTTTTACACTAAATTATTAAATTAATGAACTATGTTAAAAAAAATATAGAGCCGCAATCGCGTTGACTTTAACTTACTCTGGTAAAAGAGTCCGTTCTCAGTGGTCTGTTCAGAGCTGTGGCGCACGTGTCGCCTAATAAAAAAAACTTTATATACAATTATCTTTCCATAAATTTGTGATTAAACAATAAGATACGTATTCGATAAACGTGCAAACAATAAATGGATAATGAATTATCTTTGAATACAGCATTTCATAATAATACATGAAAAAAAATAAAAAATAAAAAAATAAAAAAATAAAAAAAAAAACGAGCTGTACACCTATCTAGTTGTAAATGACCGGTCATACGTTTTGTGACCGTAAATTTACCAAAAAGATAAGTGACCAGTAATTCCACATCTAAATAGTTGGATTTACCATATTTTTACGTTATGTTTATCGAAAAAATTTGTGACGGTAATTCCACAACACCTGATTGCGCGAAAAAAAAATGACGTCATTTTACGGTAAAAATACGGTAATTTTTTGGTAAGTTTACCGCTTCAGGATTTTGCGGTAATTCCACATCTCTAGTCTTGGAGCGTCTCGTCTTCGGTCGGTAAAGTAGGTAAATGTACATATCTCGAGACGCTACCGCGTCTCTTGATCAGGTTAATATTAGAGATGTAAGCAGTAAATGTGACCGGTAATGTTACGGTATTTTTACCGTAAAAATACGGTACGTGACCGTTTCCAAAATGACCACATCGGTCACAAAATCATATGGTCGTGTGATTTGAAATTTCACAGCTGTGGCGCGCGTGTCGCCTAATAAAAAAACTTTATATACAATTATCTTTCCATAAATTTGTGATTGAACAATAAGATACGTATTCGATAAACGTGCAAACAATAAATGAATAATTAATTATCTTTGAATACAGCATTTCATAATAATACATGAAAAAAAAAAAAAGAAAAAAAAAAAATTGCGAGCTGTACACCTATCTAGTTGTAAATGACCGGTTACACTTTTTTGTGACTGTAAATTTACCAAAAAGAAAAGTGACCAGTAATTCCACATCTAAATAGTTGGATTTACCATATTTTTACGGTATGTTTATCGAAAAAATTTGTGACGGTAATTCCACAACACCTGATTGCGCGAAAAAAAAATTACGTCATTTTACGGTAAAAATACGGTAATTTTTTGGTAAGTTTACCGCTCCAGGATTTTACGGTAATTCCACATCTCTAGTCTCGAGACAAGTCCAAGTACCGTGGAACCTCTCATAGCGTTCGAAATGCGGGGACATGTACGCTAAGTGAAGAGCCAATCAGGCACGCGAAACGTTCGTGCCTCTCACTCTCTCTCGCGAAATCATCCAATCACAGCGCTGATACGTTTCCCAATGTACGCTATGAGGGTGTGCGCTACAAGAGGTTCCAGTGTAGACAAAACCTACTTTACCGACCGACACGAGACGCTTCAAGACTCTTTTACCGGAGACACCGTGTTTTGACCTCATTTCGATTGACACACATCGGCAATATAAATGAATAATGTATATTTTATATTGAATTATTTGTTATTTGCTTATTTTCACTGGATCTTATCACTGCATTAGCTGTTTTTTGGTCTGTTTTCGTCTCTGAATGTTCACCCGTCACTGAGGCTGATGTATCTCTCGATTTAATTTATTTATCATGAAACAATCGTAATCACCAAATTACAACTTCGTTCACGCCCTAACAGTTCGGTCCAACCGTATACCGACTATGATCCCCACCGGGTCGTTTTAGGACACGGGATCAACTAGTATTTCATCGAAACCAACCACCGACCAACTGAGATTTAGTTGAGAACACGGTTTGTCGGTGGTTGTTTTCTTCAAAATACTGGTTGTTTTCGTGTTCTAAACCGACCTGGTTGGATTTTTCGTGGTTGGTCGATCTGCTAGGGCGGTTTTATTAATTTCTTATATCTTTTTTTTTTTAACGATAACCCTTCTTTACACTTTATTATTTAATGATTTAACTATAATAAGAAAGTAGAACTTAATGACGATTTACGCCTTTTCAAGAGACACGATAGCGTCTCGAGACAAGTCCATTTCCACTACCTTACCGACCGATAACTCAACATCCTAGGGCCTTGGGTCCTCGTTGTAATTGGTCATCTCTTGTGGCCTCGCTGCCTGCGTTTTGAACGCGATAAATTTATACTCCACATTTTCTATTAACCATTTTGTGGGTCTTTTTTTATTGATTCGAATGACTTTTTATTTTTTGAAAATGACCGACATTGAACATCACAGAATTATATAGATATGAAAATACCGGTATTTTTATTTTTGGTAAAATAACAATGAAACTACCGTACCGTCTTTTATCCACATTTTTTTTTCTACAATCTTTGTGTTGTGAAAATACGGTCACGAAAAATGCTCGTAAGTTTGACCGGTTACAAATTTTTGTTGGTGAACTCACCATAAACAAGCAACCCGGCCGCCCCTGCGGGGCGCCGGGTTGTTGTTGGAGGGCTTCGCCCCCCAAACCCCCCGAAAATGACCCTGCGGCAAAAATGTCCCTTCGGGACATTTTTCCCTGGTGTCATTTTAAGGCACTCACGCGGTCGTCGCGCTCCGCGCTCCGCAGGGGGTCGTTTGGACGTCGCGCTCCGCACAGCGCCGGTCGGACGTCGCGCTTCGCGCTCCACACAATGCCGTTCGAAAGTCGCGCTTCGCGCTCTACACGGTGGCGTTCGGACGTCGCGCTTCGCGCTTCGCGCTCCGCACCGTGCCGTCCGGACGTCGCGCTTTGCGCTCTGCACGATGCCATCCGGACGTCGCACTTCGCGCTCCGCACGGTACTGTTCGGAGGTCGCGTTCGCGCTGTGCACGATGCGGTTCGGACTAGAGACGTGAGCGGTATACATGACCAGTAATTTTACGATTAAAAAACGGTATGTGACCGGTGTTAAATTTACGACATCGGTAATAAAGTCATATAGTCTCTTATTGATTAAGAATTCTCGTCAAGATACGGTGAATTTACGAAACAACGTTGCTGTAATTTTACCAAACAATTCGTTACCGGTTATTTCACAACTATATAGACGCAGTTCACCATTTTTTATGATGAATTCACCAACAAAAATTTGTAACCGGTCAAACTTACGAGCATTTTTCGTGACCGTATTTTCACAACACAAAGATTGTAGAAAAAAAATGTGGATAAAAGACGGTAAAGGTACGGTAGTTTCATTGTTATTTTACCAAAAATAAAAATACCGGTATTTTCATATCTATATAATTCTGTGTTGTTCAATGTCGGTCATTTTCAAAAAATAAAAAGTCATTCGAATCAATAGAAAATGACCCATAAAATGGTCAATAGAAAATGTGGAGTATAAATGTATCGCGTTCAAAACGCAGGCAGCGAGGCCACAAGAAATTACCAATTACAACGAGGACCCAAGGCCCTAGGATGTTGAGTTATTGGTCGGTATAGTAGTGATGATAAAATACCGACGGTTGATATTCGATTTTTTTTAGTCGATGTTTCATAAAAAACAACACCGAACGTCGATTAATCGACGAAGATCGGTTTTGTGACGGTCATTTGACCGTCACAAAACCGTTTGGACCGTCACATGACGCTTGTCGATATGATCGTCATTTTCACTTCGACCAAATAGGCAAAAAAATGACGTCACAAAACCGTCAAATGACGGTTATTTCTTGGTCTTCTGAACTGTTATAAAAATTACCGTTATTTCAAATCTCTATGTGTTTCGATCGAAATGAGGTAAAAAAACACGGTGTCTCCAGTAAAAGAGTCTTAGAGCGTCTCGTCTCGGTCGGTAAGGTAGTGGAAATGGACTTGTCTCGAGATGCTATCGTGTCTCTTGAAAAGGCGTAAATCGTCATTAAGTTTGATATACGCCGAAATATCGGACCGTATACTCAGTCCCCCCCCCCTGCCACGATCTCTCGAACACCACGCCACACGAATCGCCTGCGCGCGATACTCGCGGCCCCGACGCTCTCCCCACTCACGTGCCTGACGTCGCGACCCCCCACTCGCGGGCCACCTGCCAATCAGCGCGCCCGCGGTCGCGACGCTGGGTATACAAGTCGGAGCGTCGCGAGCCGGAGTCAGACGGCCGTACCGAGAGGAACGGCGAGGACCTCTCCTCACTACCTGGCGAGCCCGTGTAAAAGCGAAATTCGAACGTAGCGAATAAACTGTTTCATAGCCTACCAACGCTTACGCTTTTCTCTCCCGCTTACCGCTGTCCCGCTGGCGACTATCTCGCCAACCTGCACGCTTCCCTCTGCACGCTAACGCTATTCCCCACTCAGTGGGAATTCTTCGGCCCTCTCTCGCTCGCTTTCGCTCCGATAGCCAGGACACCCGGACACTGGATGCCGAAGAGGGTCAACACCGCCTACCTCCGCCGCCGGGCTCAACGGGCTGCTATCGCCGCCGGAGTCGCGGATCCACCTCCGCGCCCGTCATCGTCAGGAACTATCAGGGAGGCTCCGCCGAACACGCCCGTCGCGCACCCAGATTTCGGGGCCGCTTTTCACGTGCGATCCTCTTCCTCCGCACCCCCCCCTCGGACCCCTCAACGACCCCCTCTGCCTCCTCGACGAGAACGCGAACTGGGCGTACGACTCAGACCCGGCCCTGGCTCCCGGTCGCTCCTACGGGACTCATCGCGTCGTCGTCGTCCCGCGCGCCGTCCGGCTCACGCACGGCGACAAGCTCGAACCACCGGAAGACGAGGCCTTCGCGCGCTCACTCGGGCCCGTGGTCGACCCCATCATCGCTGCCGCTCTAGTGCGGATCCCGACGGTCCCTCAGCCCCTCGAACCACCGCCGCGCCAGGAAGGGCGTCTACTCGGGAGTCCCGAGAAGCTCCGGTCAGCGGAAGAGCCCGAGCGACGCCGGCCGGTCATCCGACCTCCCCGCTTTGACGCCTATCCGCCCCCGGCCCGTCGCCGGGTGGTAGTACTCCCGCGACTTTCCCTCGCGAAACGCCGGGAGGCTCGACAGGCCCTCGCGCGAGCGTGCGCCATCGCCCGCGCCAAATCGCGCGCTAAGTCGCGTTCCTACGCCGCCGCGATCGAACGGAACGTCGCGCGGCGTCTCCGCGTAATCCACCCACCGAAAGGCGCTAGACGCAGCGAGTAGCTCCCGCGCGCGTCAAATTGGCGCCCAACGTGGGGCCCGAACCACACAAACGAAGCTCTACCCAATGCCAGTCGAGCACAGCCCACCCAGATCGTCGTCTCGTCTCCGCGGAGAACCGGCACCCGATCTGACACAACTGGAAGTGGCAAAAAATCCAGTGGCGCCCAACCGTCACCTCGGTCGGAATATGAAGAAGAACTCCCCCATGGACCACGACGACGGGACTCCGTTGATCGAGCCTTTGGAAGACCCTCCTCACGATCAAGGACCCGCCCCACCTCGACTACCCGAAATGAATCGCCCGGATCCCTTCGCCAACCTCGAGCTGCTTCTCCAAGCACTGACGCAACAACCTCAGGTACCATTACCACAATACGAGGGACACGATCACGAGGACCCCGCGAAGTTCATCCGTCAGTGCGAAGAATACTTCGTGGTCTGTCGAACCCCGACCTCCTCTTGGTCTCGTGTCGCTGCAACCGGCCTACAAGGAGAAGCCGAACGCTGGTGGAGTTGCTACAAGCCACTCGACTTCGATTGGCCAAAATTCAAAGAATTACTCTTAAGCAATTATGACAGCCCGGCCGTAATCTCCCGGCTGAATGCACAGCTCTTCTCCAAAAAGCAAGGAGAAAAGGAAAACACCGGCATCTTCCTACAGCGGAAATATCTGCTCTACCAGCGCATCCGCAACAGCGACCCGGAGGCTAACAAAGTGGCCACGCTATTGGAACTGCTCCGCCCGAATCTCCGCATGGCTATTCGCCCCTCTAGACCGCAAACTCTCTCCACGCTCATGTCAAAGGCCATAGAGGCCGAATACGACCTCGCCGAGCAGACTCCGACGCCACGACCGCGGAAAGAGGAAACGAAGGCCCCCGAGGAACGGAAAGAGAAGTCTCCAACGCCCGATCGACAGCGCGAACCTCCGCAGTGTTGGTACTGCCCCGAGAAACATTTCCACCGGGACTGCCCGGTCCTCGCCCAACGAAGAGCCGAGCCGGATCCGGGAAACGCCCGGCAGGCGGCCGAAGACCCGAACCCGCCTGCCAACCCGAACTAGGGGCCACCGAGCAAGGCGTCGGACAGAAAAACCTCCAGCACGTCTTAGTAAGGATCGGACGTCACGAAATTCGCGCCGCGATCGACTGCTTCTCGACCGACTGCTTCGTCCGACCCGAATTGCTCCCGAGAGAAAGTATCATCACCCCGGCAACCTCCGCGGCGCACCTCGCGGGTGAAGGTACCACCATGCCTCTTCAAGGAACCACGCAGTTCCCCATCCACATAGGCGAACATCGCCTCGAAGTCGCGCATGCCTGGGTGGCCGCATCATCCCGAGAGCCTCTCATTCTCGGATACCCCTGGCTCACGCAGCAAAGAACGATCCTCGACCTCGCCAGCGGAACGCTGTACATGGGCCTGCACCCTTGATTCTCGGTACATCTCGTCGGCGCACCGATACCTCCCGCTCACGAAAAGACGGTGGACATCCGCGAGCTCGGGCACGACTTCCCCGAACAACATCGGGACGAATTCGCGACCCTCGTGCAACGTTTCGCACCCATCTTTCAATCCCCGGGGCGGCTCTGCCAGACGCAGACCACCGAACACAAGATCACGGTGACAAGCCCACGGCCGGTCCACGTCTCGCCGTACGGATACTCGGCCATAAAAAAACGAATCATCCGCGAGCAGGTCCGCGACATGCTGGATGAGGGGATCATCGAACCTTGTAACTCACCGTATAATTCCCCAATCGTCCTCGTCGAAAAAGGAAACGGGAAGACGAGGTTCTGCATCAACTACCAGAAGCTCAACGATCTTACTGAGGACGTAGTGCAACCCATCCCTCGAATCCAAGATCTACTAAAGGACATCGGAACAGCCCGCATCTTCTCTACGATTGATCTAAAAAGTGGGTACTGGCAAATTCCGATGAATCCCGACAGTAAGAAATACACGGCGTTCACCACGCCCACCGGACGAACGTATCAGTTCCGCGTCATGCCCTTTGGGCTCAAGAACGCACCGAGCACATTTCAACGCTTTATGGCACAGGAGGTTCTCGTCGGCCCCCTCGAGGATTTTAGTCTCGCCTATCTGGACGACATCATCGTCTTTTCCACGACGTGGGAGGAACACCTTCGACACCTCGCGTTGGTCTTCGAGCGCCTCAAACTTCACCGACTCACCTGCTCCAGCGAGAAGTGCGCCTTCGGCAAGACCAAACTCAAGTACCTCGGCCACCTAGTCTCAGATGGGGGAAACGAAGCTCACCCGGAGCACATTGAAGCCATCGTGGGATTTCCCGTCCCGCAAACGAAACGCGACCTCCAGCGATTTCTCGGGACGTGCAATTGGCTACGGGAGTACGTACCCCACTTTGCCACTCTCACGGCACCCCTGGCGCAGCTACTTGCCGGCAATAAAGCGTTCCGGTGGACCGTCGAGGCCCAAACCGCGTACGACGCCATCAAGTGGGCCATCCAACAGCCCCTCCAGCTGTCCCGGCCTAACCCTGCGTTGCCTTACGTCATCCAGACGGACATTAGTTCCGTGGGACTAAGCGCCGTCCTCTACCAGACATGCCCTTCGGAGGGGAAGAGGATCATCAGCTACGGTAGCGCAAAATTCGACGCTACCCAGTCCCGCTATGAAATTTTCGAGCAAGAATGCTTCGCAATTATATGGGCCATTCAGAAATACCAACCGTATCTCGACGCTGGTTCGTTCACCCTGCGAACTAACCCTAAAGCTCTCGCGTGGCTGTATCAACTCAAGGATAATAAAAAATCCAAGTTGAGTCAGTGGGCGATACTCCTGCGCGAACTCTCTTTCACCACGGAAGATCGGAGCCGAAAGGAGAACGAGCTACCACGGGCCCTCGCACAGCATCCCGCCGAGGGAGAGGCCGAGGAAACCTGGGACAGCCACCGCCTGCTGCCACCTGAGTTACCTCCGGACACCAGTCCCTACAACGGACCCGAGGTCTTCGGCATCACACGGGAAGGTCTGTTCGAAGAGGTCCTTCGGGAACAACAATTAGACCCAGAGATTAGCCACATCGCGGAGAAGCTGCCCACCCCCGCCCTCGGAGATTATCAACTCCAGGGAGGGGCGCTATGGAAACAAATTCGACGACAGTGGCGACTCCTAGTCCCCGAAACGGCGCGCGCGCGCGTGTTGTACGAGTACCACGATGCCGAGTTGGCTGGCCACCCCGGAGCCGACGAAACCCTGCGCGCCATACAGGCACGATATACCTGGCCTCACATGCGCCAGGAAATCCGCGAGTACGTCGCGCACTGCTACCTCTGTAGTTGCTCCAAAGCGGTTCGCCCCGCCGCCCCGGACCTCTTACGCCCACACAGGCCACGGGCCCCCTGGGAAACGATCGCTCTGGACTTCATGGGCCCCTACCCACGCACCGCAAAGGGAAAGCGCTTCATCCTCGTGATCACCGATCTCTTCACTCGATGGGTAGAAGCCGTGGCTCTCGGCGTCTCCGACGCCTCCACCGTAGTCCGAACCCTGGAAAACGAAGTCTTCACCCGCTGGGGATATCCCCGAGCCATACTCACCGACAACGGGCCACAGTTCGGGGCCAAAAAATGGCTAGACGCCTGCAACCAGTGGCAGACCCAACATTGGACGACGCCCGTCTACCACCCTCGCGCCAACCCTACGGAGCGACGGAATCAAGAGATCAAGAAAGGCCTACGACTCCACCTCCACGGCGGGAACCAGAAGAAGTGGGACATTCACCTCCCCAAAATCCTCTTCGCTCTCCGCTCCCGCCGAAACGCGGCCACCGGACGTTCCCCCAGCGAGGCCCTCACTGGACAGAATATTTCACGGCCCGGAGAGTGGAAAACCAAATTCGCCAGGGCTACCGCCCAAGAAGAACCCGCCCATCGGATCCAAGCAATCCGAGAACAACAAGAGCGATACCACGGAACATATGCGCCTCGCTACCAAGCCGGGGACAAGGTATACGCCAAAACGCACATCCTCTCGCACGCGCTGGACGGCGTTCACGCCGGACTCGCGCCACCATGGGAAGGCCCATTCTCCATCGCTCAACACCTAGGAGGGAACGTGTACCTCCTCACTAAGGGCAAACGCCTCTGCAAAGTACACGGGAGGGAGCTAAAACCGGCAAAGACCCCGGCAAGGGCGCCCCGTTCGCCCGGAAGCGCGGCTCGGACCGCCCCCCTCCCTCTGAATACCGCCAAGATGAGAACGGGGGCAGACGCACCCGCGAGTGATTCTGAAGCCTCGACCTCCGAGGCAACGCCGACGCCGACCCGAAGGAGATCCGCCGCGCCTAAGGAAGCGAGGTCCCCGCTGGACCCGCACGTCGCTAATCCGGCTCCGAAGCGTCGAGGACGACCCCCGCGGTGCCCGCCCGTGACCAGTCCGGGTCCGCCAGCCATCCTGGTCGACCCGTCGACACACGAGGACGGCCCGCGAGGAACCCCATCGGGGCCGCCAGCCCAACCACCACCGCCTGCAGCCCCGCGACGACCCGGACAACGCCGACAGGAGAGCCCCTCCCCCTCCTCGGACCGGAGGGCCACTTGCCCAGCTGAGAGAAGAACCGGCCACCAGACACGCTACTTTCTCCGGACGCGATAAACTGACACTCTCCTGTATTTTTATAATTTGTATTTTCCGATTACTATCTTTTGTATTTTTCTATTTAATACCCGGCGAATCCCGCCTTTCAGATTTCTCGAGAGATCTACCAGGGGGGGGGGGGGGGGGATTGATATACGCCGAAATATCGGACCGTATACTCAGTCCCCCCCCCTGCCACGATCTCTCGAACACCACGCCACACGAATCGCCTGCGCGCGATACTCGCGGCCCCGACGCTCTCCCCACTCACGTGCCTGACGTCGCGACCCCCCACTCGCGGGCCACCTGCCAATCAGCGCGCCCGCGGTCGCGACGCTGGGTATACAAGTCGGAGCGTCGCGAGCCGGAGTCAGACGGCCGTACCGAGAGGAACGGCGAGGACCTCTCCTCACTACCTGGCGAGCCCGTGTAAAAGCGAAATTCGAACGTAGCGAATAAACTGTTTCATAGCCTACCAACGCTTACGCTTTTCTCTCCCGCTTACCGCTGTCCCGCTGGCGACTATCTCGCCAACCTGCACGCTTCCCTCTGCACGCTAACGCTATTCCCCACTCAGTGGGAATTCTTCGGCCCTCTCTCGCTCGCTTTCGCTCCGATAGCCAGGACACCCGGACACTGGATGCCGAAGAGGGTCAACACCGCCTACCTCCGCCGCCGGGCTCAACGGGCTGCTATCGCCGCCGGAGTCGCGGATCCACCTCCGCGCCCGTCATCGTCAGGAACTATCAGGGAGGCTCCGCCGAACACGCCCGTCGCGCACCCAGATTTCGGGGCCGCTTTTCACGTGCGATCCTCTTCCTCCGCACCCCCCCCTCGGACCCCTCAACGACCCCCTCTGCCTCCTCGACGAGAACGCGAACTGGGCGTACGACTCAGACCCGGCCCTGGCTCCCGGTCGCTCCTACGGGACTCATCGCGTCGTCGTCGTCCCGCGCGCCGTCCGGCTCACGCACGGCGACAAGCTCGAACCACCGGAAGACGAGGCCTTCGCGCGCTCTCTCGGGCCCGTGGTCGACCCCATCATCGCTGCCGCTCTAGTGCGGATCCCGACGGTCCCTCAGCCCCTCGAACCACCGCCGCGCCAGGAAGGGCGTCTACTCGGGAGTCCCGAGAAGCTCCGGTCAGCGGAAGAGCCCGAGCGACGCCGGCCGGTCATCCGACCTCCCCGCTTTGACGCCTATCCGCCCCCGGCCCGTCGCCGGGTGGTAGTACTCCCGCGACTTTCCCTCGCGAAACGCCGGGAGGCTCGACAGGCCCTCGCGCGAGCGTGCGCCATCGCCCGCGCCAAATCGCGCGCTAAGTCGCGTTCCTACGCCGCCGCGATCGAACGGAACGTCGCGCGGCGTCTCCGCGTAATCCACCCACCGAAAGGCGCTAGACGCAGCGAGTAGCTCCCGCGCGCATCAAGTTCTACTTCCTTATTATAGTTAAATCATTTAATAATAAAGTGTAAATAAGGGTTATCGTTAAAAAAAAGAAAGATATAAGAAATTAATAAAACCGCCTTAGCAGATCGACCAATCACGAAAAATCCAACCAGGTCGGTTTAGAACACGAAAACAACCAGTATTTTGAAGAAAACAACCACCGACAAACCGTGTTCTCAACTAAATCTCAGTTGGTCGGTGGTTGGTTTCGATGAAACACTAGTTGATCCCGTGTCCCAAAACGACCCGGTGGAGATCATAGTCGGTATACGGTTGGACCGAACTGTTAGAGCGTGAACGCAGTTGTAATTTGGTGATTACGATTGTTATATGATAAATAAATTAAATCGAAAGATACATCAGCCACAGTGACAGGTGAACATTCAGAGACAAAAACAGACCAAAAAACAGCGAATGCAGTGATAAGATCCAGTGAAAATAAGCAAATAACAAATAATTCAAAATAAAATATACATTATTCATTTATATTACCGATGTGTGTCAATCGAAATGAGGTCAAAACACGGTGTCTCCGGTAAAAGAGTCTTGAAGCGTCTCGTGTCGGTCGGTAAAGTAGGTTTTGTATACACTGGAACCTCTTATAGCGCACACCCTCATAGCGTACGTTGGAAAACGTATCAGAGCTGTGATTGGATGATTTCGCGAGAGAGAGTAAGAGGCACGAACGCTTCGCGTGCCTGATTGGCTCTTCACTTAGCGTACATGTCCCCGCATTTCGAACGCTATGAGAGGTTCCACGGTACTTGGACTTGTCTCGAGACTAGAGATGTGGAATTACCGTAAAATCCTGGAGCGGTAAACTTACCAAAAAATTACCGTATTTTTACCGTAAAACGACGTCATTTTTTTTCGCGCAATCAGGTGTTGTGGAATTACCGTCACAAATTTTTTCGATCAACATACCGTAAAAATATGGTAAATCCAACTATTTAGATGTGGAATTACTGGTCACTTTTCGTTTGGTAAATTTACGGTCACAAAAAAGTATGACCGGTCATTTACAACTAGATAGGTGTACAGCTTGCAATTTTTTTTTTTTTTTTTTTCATGTATTATTATAAAATGCTGTATTCAAAGATAATTAATTATTCATTTATTGTTTGCACGTTTATCGAATACGTATCTTATTGTTCAATCACAAATTTATGGAAAGATAATTGTATATAAAGTTTTTTTATTAGGCGACACGCGCGCCACAGCTGTGAAATTTCAAGTCACCACGACCATATGATTTTGTGACCGATGTGGTCATTTTGGAAACGAGCTCTATAAAGTTGACCATACAACTTTAAGGAAAAAATTTAAAAAAAAAAACTGGTCGATTGGTGGTTGTTTGGTGATTATTGGTAAATCAATTTCATCGTTTGGATATCAATTGTTTAATTACAATAATTAAAAAACTAAAAAAGTCCTAAAGTTAGACAAACATTTTTTTTTAATTCAAATCGACTCTAATAGGGCTCATTCAATGCGGAATCGTTTGGCGGTTACGAATAACGCAATTAAAACATTTGGAGATCCTTAGTTTTCGAGAGAAACTAATACAATGAAATTCCAGTCGACAGAGCCGGATGAAAACATGTGGACAAAGATTTATGGTCGGTAAAGCAGGTATTTTTGTCAAAAACGCTATCCGGTGTTTTTCTAATGCACTTTCGTCGGCACCGTCGCGGATATTTCGGCTACGACGCCATGTTGTTTACAATCGCGTAAATAGAAGGAAGTTGAAGAACAGCCTAAAAAGAAGGAGTCTTCCAAATCGATTCAGAAATACCTGCTTTATCAACCATAAACGTTTGTCCACATGTTTTCATCCGTCTCTGTCGACTGGAATTTTATTTGATTAGTTTCTCGCGAAAACTAAGGATCTCCAAATGTTTTAATTACGTTATTCGTAACCGCCAAACGATTCCGCATCGAATGAGCCCTATTAGAGTCGATTTAAATTTAAAAAAATGTTTGGCTAACTTTGGGACTTTTTTAGTTTTTTAATTATTGTAATTAAACAATTGATCTCCAAACGATGAAATTAATCTACCAATCACCACTAAACGACCACCAATCGACTAATATTTTTTATTTATTTTTTTACCGACCGTAAACCTTTGTCCACATGTTTTCATCCGGCTCTGTGGACTGCAATTTCATTGTATTAGTTTCTCTCGAAAACTAAGGATCTCCAAATGTTTTAATTGCGTTATTCGAAACCGCCAAACGATTCCGCATTGAATGAACCCTATTAGAGTCGATTTGAATAAAAAAAAAAATGTTTGGCTAAGTTTGGGACTTTTTTATTTTTTTAATTATTGTAATTAAACAATTGATCTCCAAACGATGAAATTGATTTACCAGTCATCACCAAACGACCACCAATCGACCAGTATTTTTTTTTTTATTTTTTTCCTTAAAGTTGTATGGTCAACTTTATAGAGCTTTGGAAACGGTCACGTACCGTATTTTTACGGTAGAAATACCGTAACATTACCGGTCACATTTACTGCTTACATCTCTAATTTTAACCTGATCAAGAGACGCGGTAGCGTCTCGAGATATGTACATTTACCTACTTTACCGACCGAAGACGAGACGCTCCAAGACTAGAGATGTGGAATTACCGCAAAATCCTGAAGCGGTAAACTTACCAAAAAATTACCGTATTTTTACCGTAAAATGACGTCATTTTTTTTTCGCGCAATCAGGTGGTGGAATTACCGTCACAAATTTTTTCGATAAACATCCCGTTAAAATATGGTAAATCCAACTATTTAGATGTGGAATTACTGGTCACTTTTCTTTTTGGTAAATTTACGGTCACAAGAAAGTATGACCGGTCATTTACAACTAGATAGGTGTACAGCTCGTTTTTTTTTTTTTTTTTTTTTTTTCATGTATTATTATGAAATGCTGTATTCAAAGATAATTCATTATTCATTTATTGTTTGCACGTTTATCGAATACGTATCTTATTGTTCAATCACCAATTTATGTAAAGATAATTGTATATAAAGTTTTTTTTATTAGGCGACACGCGCGCCACAGCTCTGACCAGACCACTGAGAACTGACTATTTTACCAGAGTAAGTTAAAGTCAACGCGATTGCGGCTCTATTTTTTTTTAACATAGTTAATTAATTTAATAATTAAGTGTAAAAAACGTTGTCGTTTTGCAAAAAACATTTAGGAAATTAAGAAAACCGTGAATGCAGTTTTTATGTGGTAATTACGTGGTGATTTAGAATACGTAAATAAAATCGAGAGATACATCTGCAGTGACAAGTGAACATTTAGAGACGAAAAGAGACAAAAAAACAGCGAAAAAAGTAATAAGTGCCAGTGGAAATTAGCAAATAACAAATGATTTAATGAAAAATATACACGTCAAGAGTATATTTCCGATAATAATGTACTTGTCAACATGTTTTACGAATATTGTGTTTAGGTTATGTTCACTCATATTTCAGTTTGGTGTATTAAATATAAATTATCTTCACAATTAAAGTGTACTAGTGCAATTAATAAATATACTAATGAAGAAATCATTGTGGAATCAATTATTTCGACCTTCTAACTTCTAACATGTGCAGCGGGTAATGATTTTTCAGGAAAAAACATTTTTAGTTGACGTAAGTGTCAAATTAATAAAAATTAATTAATTAAAATGTATTAATGCAGGTAATTACCACTCTAAAATGATCTTATGGCAAATATAAGAGAAGAAACACCTAAATTGAGATAAAATATGAGTATGCTGCAAGTTATAGCCAAAGGCAAGTACGCAGTGGGAAAATATTCACTTGTACACATATGCGTAATTAGAAATGTAATTTTTTAATTTTGGTGATAGGTATTCACCCCTTAAAAAAAGTGTAAGGGAAAAACTAAAAAAAGTGTATGAGAATTATTGTACTTTGTGATACAAGGGCGAGAAAGCGGCCATTACGCGCGGAGGTTAGGAAGCGGCGCACTCGCCAAATCGAGTGCTACAACGACACGAGGCGAAGCCGAGTGTTGTTTGTAGCACGAGAGGAGGCGAGTGCACTGCTTCCTAACCTCTGCGCGACGGCCGCTTTGTCGCCCATGTATCACATATTACTTTTTGTAACGAATGTCAACGTGATGTCGCACATCTTCGTGCCTGCAAAGCGTGCGTGAGATCATCTTGTAGATAGTTTCACGCACGCGAATGTGTGCGTGAAGTAATGTAGATAACTTCACGCACCAGATGGCGTACGTGAATTTATCTACGTTGACATGAGCATAATACGCGATCTCACGCACGCTTTGCGGGCACGAAATGTGCGACATTACGTGCATGAGTTACAAAAAGGTATTTTAGAATTTTGTAGCAAGTTTCAGCCAAATTCTTGGGTTGACAACGGAGATTGGGCTCCGGACACAATTGGAGACCCAAAAACCCAAATTTTCTTGAAATAAACTCCTGTATAAAATTATTGGAAAATTACCATACTTCATGGGCATACTTTCCAGTGCTAGACTAAGAAATATTCCAAATTTCAACTTGTTCGGTCTGTTCAGTCCAGAGCCACTGAGTGATACGGACGTCCGGGTAACACAAAATCTGGTTCGCAGTAAAAAATATCTTTAGTAATGCAATTTCCTTATTATTTTATGTCAAGAATATGTATTTTACTATGTTAAAGATATCTGAACTAAAAAAAGTTAATACATTTGAAATATATCAATTTTTGTCCTTTAAAACCTAACTTAGACCCAGGAAAGCGATTTCAATAGGCACTCCTGGTGCGTTTTTTTAAAACGTGAGTGCCTAAAAATGGTAAACTGCGTCTATATAGTTGTGAAATAACCGGTAACGAATTTTTTGATAAAATTACAGCAACGTTGTTTCGTAAATTCACCGTAACTTGACGAGAATTCTTAATCACTAAGAGACTATATGACTTTATTACCGATGTCGTAAATTTAACACCGGTCACATACCGGTTTTTAATCGTAAAATTACTGGTCATGTATACCGCTCACGTCTCTAGTCCGAACCGCATCGTGCACAGCGCGAAACGCGACCTCCGAACGGTACCGTGCGGAGCGCGAAGTGCGACGTCCGGATGGCATCGTGCAGAGGGCAAAGCGCGACGTCCGGACGGCACGGTGCGGAGCGCGAAGCGCGACTTCCAAACGACCCCCTGCGGAGCGCGGAGCGCGACGACCGCGTGAGTGCCTGAAAATGACACCAGGGAAAAATGTCCCGAAGGGACATTTTTGCCGCAGGGTCATTTTCGGGGGGTTTGGGGGGCGAAGCCCTCCAACAACAACCCGGCGCCCCGCAGGGGCGACCGGGTTGCTTGTTTGTTTTTTCAATACACTTCCTGAGCTCTTCTGGTGTGATACTCTGGTCTAGCATTGGGTCACGCACACCCTGAGTCGTTAAAAGCGCTATACTTCGCGGACTATACGCGGCGCAAAGGAATTCATTCCATGTTTCTCTCGTAGGACCATGCAGTTGTCTAGGACCGAATTTACAACTACGCACTGCATTCCAGAAGAGCTTAGGACAGCTTACATTTGCGAATTTCTCGGTTAAAACCCATGCGTGCTCATTTTTTTTTTGTTTTTAAGAGTTCTGTGTATTCGGTCCTTTTTTCCACGTATTCCTTAACAAAATTATCTTTAAATAGCTCGGACTTCATGACCTTTAAACGTTTTTTCAGTTCTTTCCTCACTACACTGCACTGTTTGTGCAGTGTAGTGCACGGCTTAGACGATGAAATAGTAGGCGGGTGGGTCTTTCTAACTGATAATCCGACTGCCTGGGCCGCGTTTCGGAAGGCTTCACACATATTTTCGTTCAGCTCATTTGCCGATAACGATTCGAAATTAACAAATATGCGCGGTGAAAGGGTAAGTTCATTTTCGAATGCCTCACTTTTTTCAGGATCCCATTTTATGGTGTTACCATCTCGTGTCACGTTGCTCGGGGCCGGCGCGTCGTGGTCCGATCTCAGGCAGTCCGTGAAGATTTTTAATGCATCCGTGAATGTTTTTTAACGCAAAGGGGAGGGAGTTTCGTTTTTCGTGTTCACACCAAGTTTCGCAGAAGGAGCCCACGATCATATCTTCATGAAAGTCATTGTTCGCTAGGTTCTGGAAGCCGTGGAGATTCCAGAAGATGAGTTTGGCGCAGAGTTTTTTTACTGTTCCGGTTGATTGGACGAGTTGGTGGGAGTCGCGTTGCTAGTGTTCCTTTTTTCCAGCACGTTGCTGCTGCGATTCCAGAAGTGCCACTCGTTATTTATTCTCAGCTTTTGGTAGCCGATCTTGACGGAGTGTCCTTCTTCCCTTAGGACTTTAGCTCTGGCCATGATTATTTTGTTGATTTCCTTTTCGTTCGACGTACACTCGTATTCGATGTATATGCGTCGGTTACCCAGCTTCGCTTTCTGTCTCATTATTGACTCTTTTGCCTCGCTGCTGTTCAGTTTAACAAATATTAATTTGGGATCGTTCCTCATTTCTCTCACCTCCGTGACGGCACCTGCCACGCTGAACTCTGCCTGTAAGAAATCGACGACATCGTCCAGGACCGAACGCTGCGCCTGACGGGGAAGCCCTTTAATGATTATACTGTTGCTCACAAATGCTTTTTCTTGCGCCTCTTCTCCTGCCTTCAAGGAGGTAAGTTCTTTTAGCAAAGATGCGCTTGTGCCCCCTGGGTTTTTCTCAAGGCGTCTTACCCGGTCTTGGAGGAGCGGAATTTCGTTAAGTGGGCCGCTATTCATGACCTTGGCTTCCAGTGCGTCGATTTTCTTGTCGAATTTTGCCTCTAGGTGACGTTGACAACTTTCGTTGTTTTACGCTAGGTTTGGTGATGGTCCTGGAAGGACCGTTGGGGTTGTTTGTGGCTATGGAGCCGAAGTAGATGTGGGCGACGTAGGAGACGCGGGGGACTTGCTCGACGGCTTGAATTTATACCGTTTCTTACCCGCTCGTCTCGGCATGCGAACGCATTTCTAATTGGCGAGGAGACAACAATCCGGACGGAGCACGAACGCCATGCGCCGAAGAGAGGGCACGAAGGCCATGCGCCTCGTTCGGGCTCGGCTCCCTGCGTTCGACCGGCCGTGCGTCGGGAGAATGCCCGAGCCACGATCCCTATTCGAGTTGAGTAAAGAAAGACGAAGCACGAAGGCATGTGCGTTCGATCGTCGTACGTCGGGAGAATGCCCGCGTCACGACCCCTACCGTGCGTCGGGAGAATGCCCGAGTCACGAGCCCTAACGTGCGTCGGGAGAATGCCCGAGCACGATCCTGCCGATCTTCAGGAGAAAGCACGAAAGGGCGTGCGTTCCGAACCTAACATCAGAGCACGGGGGCGTGCGTCTGAGATACCCGAATGGGCGACCGACCGATTGCACGACGAAGCGAAGCGGAGCTCGAAGGCGAGCATCCCACGAAGCGGATAGGGACGAGAAGAGAGAGCTCGAAGATCGAGCGTCTCGATGCGGAGCGAAGCGGAGATCGAGAGAGGGAGAGAGCTCGAGGACCGAGCGTCTCAATACGGAGCGAAGCGGAAATCGAGAGAGAGAGAGAGAGAGCTCGAGGATCGAGCGTCCCGATGAGATGAAAGAGGTTAATTATTTGCGAGTTGTTCTAGCAGAAGAATAGTTCTGAAAAGAACTTATTTCCCTGAGCAGTCCTTATAAGGACTGTTAGAATATATAGTTCTTAAAAGAACTTTTCGATGATGATACTGGTGAGAATCTCGAGATCCACGGCGAAGTCCTGTTCCACGTCGGAATTGGCGAATTTCGTCGTTGGGTCGTTTCCGAGTTTGGTAGGCGAAGAAATGAGATATACGAATATTCTCTACGTTTAGAGTCGAGTTGTCTTTATTGGTCCTAGGAGGCAGCGAGGTGGCGTGCTCTCTTCGGAGTCCGGAGTACAACTGGAGACCGAGCGCGCAGCGCCCGTCTCTTATACCCTCTCGGGGTCGAGCGGCGCGCCAATCACGAGCGAGGCAGTGTGCGGCGCCCCCACCACGGTGCGGCCGACCAATAGCGTGTGAGCGCACGGTCTGAGCGGCGCGCCAATGAGGTGCGAGCGCGCGGTCCGAGCGGCGCGCCAATCACCGCGTCGCCCGGGATTGTCGCGAAGAACATAGAAAGATAATTATAATGGTAACTAAGAGAATCATTGGTATTCTCTTTAGAACACTTTGAACGATTGTAACTTTGGTTTGAGTGAAGCGATCGTGATGCGGTCAAGTCCGAAGCTAATATTATTAGTTTGTCCGCGTTCTGAGGGGGTTCTCTGCGGCGGGTGAATGAATTGACAAAGTGATAATAATAACAATAATAATAACGATCATAATAATAATGATAAAAGTACTAATAAACTAAAATAGGGCTTTTTTGTGGGGAATCGGCTCGGGCAAGGGGTTTACGTCATATGGCGTACAACAACGTACAGAGTCTTCATTTTGTCGGTTATTTTTATTCAGTTCCTCGCGTATTTCACTCTGAACGGCTTTCAGGTAGCGATTGTTGTATTCACACGTCTCTTCGAGCCTGCGCTCCATTATTTCGGCATTTTCCCGGTTTTCCTGTCTTATAGCATTTAGTTGAGCCAAAATCGCTTCCATGCAGTCGGAGTTCTGGCTTCCCCTAGATTTCAGGCTTTGATTCATATTTCGGCAGTCAGTGCCCAGGGCTGGATTAAATACGTCATCAAGGTCGTGCTGTGACGGGCTTACGGGGTGCGATGTTGCCGTGTCAGGGGGCGATCTATTAGGAGGAGAGTGCATCGTTATATTACTGCGTTTAAACGGTGAATTTTCCAAGAATTAGTCCATTATGGAATGATCAACCTCGCTCCTTTTTCTCTTTAAAATTTCCTTGAGATTACCCGCTGAACCACTTCTAGCTTTGTATTGCAGAGTCTCTGCAATTGTGGGGCGGCCGACTCTTCGTTTTCCTGTGATGGGTAAGGTAGATAACAGCGTTGAGAATATCTCTGGGGTGAGACTCCCCCCGAGAGCCCTGCTTGCTACGCTGCCGTCCTGGTCAGTTGGTACCGCTTGCCCCGAGCGCGCACAGGTGTCGCGATCTTCCTTCTCCCATGGTCTGTTGGTCACACTGATGACGTCATCGCAGCTGCTGGTGGCTCTGTGTGGTAGCATTTGGGTTAAATTTCGGAACCTCCGTGAAGTTGGCCGGCACACTTTGGCCTTTCGATTTCTAACTAATTGATATCGATTGATAGTCGTTTGATATTGATTGATAGCCTAATATCAATGATTGATAGTAATTAGTTTTTTTATAATATCAAAAACAAAATTTAGCCTGAAGTTGGCCGCATTTTTTTTATTTTCTGCCGAAATGACTTCTTTTAGGGCTTAATCGATGCGGAATCGTTTGATAGTTACGAATTCATCAATAAATACGATTGATAGTCCACGGTTCGATAGAAAAACAATAAAAACCGAAGTTTGTCATCAGCTCTCACATGACGGGGTCAGCCGATCATATTACCGCCTGACATATTACCTGGTCAACAGGTTATATGACCGCTGATTTTGATTTTTCGCTAAAATAAACGAAATTCGTATGCAATCGATGCGGAATCGTTTGATAATTCATTATTAGCGTTTGATAGCGATTGATAGTCCACGAATTCTCTGAAAATATCATGTAGAAAGCTGTACGCGCTTTACACGCCGCAGCCGCCGAGCAACATAACCTGCAATGCATGTTTTTAGCCGAATTTATTTGAATTGACTCGCAATCGATGCGGAATCGTTTGATAATTCATTATTAGCGTTTGATAGCGATTGATAGTCCACGAATTCTCTGAAAATATCATGTAGAAAGCTGTACGCGCTTTACACGCCGCAGCCGCCGAGCAACATAACCTGCAATGCATGTTTTTAGCCGAATTTATTTGAATTGACTCGCAATCGATGCGGAATCGTTTGATAATTCATTATTAGCGTTTGATAGCGATTGATAGTCCACGAATTCTCTGAAAATATCATGTAGAAAGCTGTACGCGCTTTACACGCCGCAGCCGCCGAGCAACATAACCTGCAATGCATGTTTTTAGCCGAATTTATTTGAATTGACTCGCAATCGATGCGGAATCGTTTGATAGTTAGTTAATAACGTTTGATAGCGATTGATAGTCCACGGATTCTCGGAAAATATCATGTAGAAAGCTGTACGCGCTTTACACGCAGCAGCCACCGAGCGACATAACCTGCAATGCATGTTTTTAGCCGAATTTAATTAAATTGACTCGTAATCGATGCGGAATCGTTTGATAGTTAATTAATAACGTTTGATAGCGATTGATAGTCCACGGATTCTCGGAAAACATCATGTAGAAAGCTGTACGCGCTTTACACGCAGCAGCCACCGAGCAACATAACCTGCAATGCATGTTTTCAGCCGAATTTAATTAAATTGACTCGCAATCGATGCGGAATCGTTTGATAGTTAATTAATAACGTTTGATAGCGATTGATAGTCCACGGATTCTCGGAAAACATCATGTAGAAAGCTGTACGCGCTTTACACGCAGGAGCCACCGAGCAACATAACCTGCAATGCATGTTTTTAGCCGAATTTAATTAAATTGACTCGCAATCGATGCGGAATCGTTTGATAGTTAATTAATAACGTTTAAACGTTATTAATTAACTATCAAACGATTCCGCATTAAATTAATAACGTTTAAACGTTATTAATTAACTATCAAACGATTCCGCATCGATTGCGAG